>OZ002741.1:56599335-57199335 GCA_963924295.1 Dioctria rufipes
TCATGCAATGTTGCATTCTATTGCATAATTTTCAAGGTCGCAGTCATTATCAGAAATCGAGATCTAGCTCGACAAATATATTTTTGGAAACGTACCTGTAATACACACTACTGATGAGGTCGCAGGTATTTTGATGTTACGAACATAATAAGTTATTGAGATGTTTTTTGTTTGTTTGTTTGTTTGTTTGAACAGTTTTGTATGAATGTATGCTAGTTGTATAGATATAGATATTCGTATATATTTGGCAACCTCGCACTTTGATTGTAGGTATACATCCTAAGTGAAAAAACTCTTTTTACAAATGAAAAATCTTTAAAAAAGAAATTTCTTTGCAAAAGAGGGCGTTTCGAATTAGCAGGAACCGTATTATAACTCATCAGTGCGGCTTGGTTCCTGCCAGCCGTATACACCACAGATAAAAGACAAGCTGACCTCATATATGCATTTAAAAATAATTTTTAAGTGTGAATTATATATGAGGTGAAATACTACGTATTTACTTGAATACCTAGCAAGATTTAGCCCTATAGGGACTAGAATTTTTTAGAGAGTTTTGCTATGAAATAAATTCATAGCGAATTTAGTCCAAATGAAATTGACCGAGCTTGCTGCTAAATCCGTACTGATGAGTAATACGGTTCATGCTGATTTGAAACGCCCTCTTTTGCAAAGAAATATCTTTTTTAAAGATTTTTCATTTGTAAAAAGAGTTTTTTCACATAATTCTCGTGCTGGATTTAGCAGCAAGCTCGGTCAATTTCATTTTGACTAAATTCGCTATGAATTTGTTTCATAGTAAAACTCTTTATATATCCTAAATTTTATTTTTATTATATCAGGTGTCATCCTCTATAAAGAAGCGACTCCGCCCAAATCTTCTTGAGATGATATCTAAGTGGCATATATCCAATGAATAAGGTTTAGTTGTATTCTACTGAAGTTGGGAAATATTTTTATCCTCCCCTGCAAGTATATTTCAAATAACTTCTGAGATTTGACATTACAAAACCAAAATCTAAAACGGTGGAAATATCCGTCAGCTTATAATTTACGACGATTACTTTGAAAAGACACTATCAATATCATTTTTAATTTTGTTGTGTCAATTTCTATATTAGGTACTTAATAAAATTCAATTGTCAACCATTTTCAACTACATCTGTACATTCCTGTTTCATTATCTAAGTCTGCTCGAAATGAATTTACTAAGCAGAGAAATTTCTTTTTAGGTGATTATACTAGTCTAAATAATTACCTCAATGGTATTAATTTCTCCTCAGTCTTTACATCTGATATCTCTCTTTCTTTCGAGAGATTTTACGAAATACTAAATTTAGGTATTTGTGATCATGTACCAGTAACAAAAAAGAAAAACAAACATTTCCCATCCTGGTATAGTCATCAACTTATTAAAGTTTTAAATATGAAAGAAAAATATCGTCGGTTATATAGAGTTAATAGCCATTCGGGAATCTATAAAACTTTTTCTTATCTTAGAAAATTATCTAAAACATTAATCTCAGAATGTTACAATAGCTATGTGGACTCGACTGAATTTTCATTACAAGAAAACCCTAAAGCCTTCTGGGCCTTTAGCAAATATATCAAGAGCTCGAATACGGTCTCAAAAGAGATGGTATATAACGATGTCACCGCATCTTCTCCTAAACATATTAGTAAAATATTATAAATGAAATAAAGGATTTAGGGGTTACCTTTGATCATAAACTACTTTTCGCTTCTCATGTAAACCTTATTACTAATAAAGCTTATCGCATGCTGGGCTTCATTTTCCGAGTGTGTAGATCCTTCAAAGGCAGTGCTGCTTTCATCTGTCTTTTTACTTCATTGGTGAGAAGCACTCTTGAATATGCTTGTCAAATTTGGAGCCCCTTCTATTTATGCTACAATAGTCAAGTTGAATCTGTCCAGAGAAAGTTTACCAGGATCCTGTTGTTTAAATTAAACATCAACGAGATGGAGTATACTCAAAGATTATCTCTTTTTAATCTCCCATCTTTAGAGCACCGGCGCATGTATCTAGACCGCTTATTTTTGTATAAACTTCTAAATGGCTACGTGCTTTGTTCCGATTTACTTTTCAAGGTATGCATAAATATCCCAACGAGATACTCAAGACTCCAAGTTCCGTTTAGAATCCCCTTTTGTAGAACCAACCTCCGAGTTAAGTCACCTTTGGTAAGAATGCAGAAAATTTTTAATTCTAATTTTAGCAATACTGATGTCTTTTGTTCTGACCTTCTGACATTTAAAAAATCAGTTATAACGGAGATAAAACAATTTCCAGATTCTTAGCATGTTAATGGTTCTTCAAAGTAATATTTGTCGTTTCCTCTGGCCTTCTTTGCTTTGCTTTAAATTTCTAATTTATTTCATTTTCTTGTATAATTTGTATTATATGAATTTTTAGTAGTTTTAAAATTTTAGTTTATCATTGTTTGTTGTTGTTTTTTCTACATTTATTTTTTATTTTTTTTTCTGGATTTCCTTCTCTTTTGTATATAGTTTATTTTTATATGAATTTTTGTAATATTTTGTATTTTCCTTTTTAGTTTTTCCAATTCTAGTTTATTTTATTTCACTATAATTTTAATTTTTGTTTATTATATTATTTTTGGCTTTGGTTCTCATTTTGTAGTCTTAGATTATTTTACTATTTTTCTTCTTTTTATTTTTATTTTTTTATTATTATGATTTACTGTATTAACTACTCTAAGGTATTGCGTTATTGGATTCTGTCTGTGTAATATCTTCTCAACTTTTCGAAATAAATAAATTCATCGAGCCTCATGATATTCAGAAGTTAAGGTATATTACATACGGCTGTTAGTTAGGAGGAGGGTGTCCAGAGGTACTCCACAAGGCGGAATTCTTTCACCTAGACTATGGCTATTGGTGGTTAATGGAATTCTGATCACTTTACAGAGGGATGGAATAAAAGCGGTAGCATATGCTGATGATTTAGTCATCCTGGTCTCGGATAATCTCCTATCGATGATTAGCGAAATAACTCAAAGAATATTGCAAAAGCTTCTTAACTTGTGGTTTGGGGCTCAACTCCGCAAAGACCGAACTAGTCCTCTTTACACGGACGAGATTTACTCCAGCTTTCGCTCCCCTAAAACTGAGTAGCATTACTCTTGAATTTAAAACTGAAGCCAATTACCTAGGAGTGATACTAGACTCCAAGTTAAATTGGAGAATAAATGTGAATAAGCACGTCAAAAAGGCATCCATTGCACTGTATACCTGCAAGAAAACTTTTGGCTAAAGATGGGGCACACACCCCTTGCATCATGCATTGAATGCACACCGCTATTATGTGGCCTATCCTCACCTATAGAATCTTAGTGTGGTGGAATGCTCTAGAGAAAGCGACTCACTTGAAGAGTCTTACAAAGTTACAGAGAACGGCCTGTCTAGGTGTTACAGGTGCTCTTCGTACAACACCAACGGCAACAATAGAGATCATATTTCGGCTCCTGCCCCTTGACATACATGAGAAATGCATAGCTGCAAAAAGTGCACTAAGGCTTAAAGAGTCAGGCTGGCTGCAGGACAATCACAGACGTTGGTCACAGCAGATTACTGGGGGACTGTAATAGTACCGCCTACCGGACCTGGTAAGGTTCATTAACTTCTGTGGCTGGTTTCAGCGCACCCCGTCAGAAAGTTCAAGAATTTCCTTAGATGCTTAAAATAAAAATGTCAGAGCAAAAGCCAAGAATTATATTTTTAAGCAGCTTTCAAAGTCCAGTAACCTTTAAAATCCATAATCGAACAACTTTCCATTTTTTTTTTATATTATTGAAAATCTACATAAAATACAAAAAAAAACGATTTTAATAGATAATCAAATGTGAATAACTTGTTTTTCGCTCATGAACGGGTTTTCATGTAGGCTTTGAGCAAAATTCTTACTTTCTAAAAATCTCACGATCAGTTTAAGTTGTGGTGTATTAACGATTCATTGTTAAAGTTGAAGTGATTCGAATAACTACATTACCAGCATCGATTGTATTTTAGTTAAATTAAAAGATACTTGATGTAACTATTTATATTTCAAAATGTTAAGGTTAGCGGTTTTATAGTACTTGAAAAATAATGTTAAACTGATAGTGTTAATCAATCGCAGATTAAAGGTGGTTATTTACGACTACTACTTCAGAGGATATTTCTGATTCAAAACAAGTACAAAAACAAGATTTTGATTTGATACGGTTATTAGTAATGCTGCTAAAATCGTTGAATACATAAAGTTTGATGTAAGCTTTAAAGAATTAGTCAGCAAAAATTATGAAAATGCTGATCACCTTATTTAGAAACTGGTAATGACTAAACATCCATTGCTGGAAACCTTAAGGTATATTTCAAACATAATAAATAGATGGAAGCCATTAATAGTTACACAATTATTACAGATCATTTAAATAGTAAGAAAAATGTTTTGCAGACGTGAGGTTTACCCATCTTCTGGTATCAAAAATGGTAGGCTATGCACCATCAACACCAAAAGATGATCAAGATAAGAATTATGGCATATTTGATGTTCAGCGTGGTTTAGCAAGGGTAGTGGAATCAATAAGGATTGCGTATCTTATTCACAGTGTAAGTATCTGTGGGCTTGTTAATTAAATAGTGCTAGGTCTTCAAGAATTTATTGGCTTTTGTAATCAGCGCTGACACAGAGCTCTTAATTGCTAAGATTGCAGGCTTGTTATCATATAAAAATTCAAATTTTTACGTACTGGCACCTACTGGCTTGGTTGTACTGTCGATGATGGAATCATAGAGTATACTAAGTTTTTCATTGCGTTTGTAACGCATAGAAAGAAAAAATGCTGGTAGAGCAAAATGGATTGGACACCCACGCATAATATTAAAAGTTATTTTGATTTTTGCATGTTCATCTGTCGCACGATAAAACGATATAACGCGGTTACTTAGCTGATATTTTGCACACGGCCCTTGCAAAGAAAAAATGTAGATTTATCTTCTGTCGTAGAGTTGCCATATAAAAATTTCGTTTTCACTTTATTTTTTGATATAGAGCTGAAATTTTGTACACGGCGTTTTCATAAAAATATAAATACAATAATAGAACGGTCTCAATAAAAAAATGGAATTTATTTATTTCACTTGAATTTTGACGTAAAGAAGGTGAAAACACAAAACAATACGCGCTCCACACGTAATTTCAAAAATTGACTAAATCGGGCAACCGCTTCTTGGTGTTGCCATTCAAAAATTGAGGCCTTTTGCGTATACTATGAAAACGATCAGTCCTAGGAATTTTTGTAGTATTAAAAAATTCTTCAGAATATAAAATTCTTATAAAAATTCTATGAAATTGGTTATAATCATTTTTACTGTCCGACCAACCATTCTAGAAATAGATGCGAAAAACCATTTTAGCTATCAAACTTGTATAGCAGGCTTACATACATACATTCATATAGAATCTAGCATATCTTTAGAATTGGTCATAATCCAATTCTAACTTTTTCTTCTTTTTATTCGCTGACAATCACCGATATATTTCAGTATGATCAATCAGAGGTAATAAGTGATTTGATTCATGAAGAGAAAGAATATTCGAGAGAAATGTCCCAATCAAAAAATCTGAGTCCACCTCTGTGTGTGAAGAAAAGTTTATTTTCTACTTTTTCATGCGGCTTGGTCTCAGTTTTGTTTGAAAACTCGTTTTTTACTTATTTTATTTTACTTGCAAAAGTACAAAATCGTACTACTCTAATACATTCAAAAAATTTGATGTCACAGCCTGGCACGGGCCTTTTAATAAAAATGTAAATTAAGTTAAAAAATGGGGCCAATCGAGTAACTCCTTCGTAGGGTTGCTACACATAATTTGGTACGTGGTGTTTTAATAGCATGGTAAATAAAATTTCAAAAATGGACTACCCCGTCTTGGTGTTGCCATACAAAATTTATGCTTTTCATACAAATTGCAGATGTAGTTCGAAATTGGGACCAATCGTAGGGTTGCCATACAAAAATGTCGTTTTAACAATGTATTTGGGCACTGCCTGAGAACGCGTCGACGTAGATAGCTACACTCCTCCACACATATGAATGTATGCACGTACGCTCATACACACACACACACACACAGAGTGAAACCTTCGAGTACGGAATCGCGCGGACGTGTCAGATAATAGCTTAGATATTATGAATCTATCTCTAGATACCCCACCTCGACACCCACCCCTCTAGGTATCTACATATATTATCGCCGGGTAATACCGACGAGCTCCCCCTAGATTATTTATAAAAATTTTAACCAAAATTAATTTGTGACGAAAGCATTAATGGTGCCTACGTCATACACCACCATGGTACCTAACTTAGAGTGTTATTTAAAAAACTAAATTGTTAAGATGAAGAGAGTCGACGTATATTTATACACTTTTGAAATGCATAAAATATCTAAAGAGACCAAATCTCTGGAGATTTTTTTTGGTCCCCGGTGTCCCATCATGTATTTTAAAACAACCAGGTCTCCAAGTTTGATCTCTGGTCTCCGAAGCTTGTTCATTTTTCGTCTCTAGGTTTCCGGAGACTATTTGTGTGTTCTGCTCTATCAGTTAATTGTGGAATGAGTCTGACAAAGTTTTTTTTGTTAATTTTTATTTAATTTAGTATAAGGCATAAGGCTAAAAAGCTTCTACTCCTCCCCTCAAAAAAGCTCCCTCCCCCTCCAAAACCTATTGTGAACTATCATAGGACAACTACTACTGTGAAAACGATCAGTCCTAGACATTTTTATTCTACTTAAAAGTTCTTCAGAATATGAAATCCTATGAAATTGGTTATGATCATTCTTACTATCCAACGAACCGTTCTAGAAATATAGGCCAAAAACCACTTTAACGATCAAACTTTCACAAAACCATACGAAATTACTTGCCGACATTCATTTAGAATTTGGGGAATGATAAGAAATGATCTTAGATAAATTGTAGTTGGCCAAAATATATTTTAAATAAATTTTAATTAAATTCAATACTAATATACACATAAAGGGGTGAAAAGGAAGATCCCTTTGATCTGAAAGAGAAAACAGGAGAGCCTGCGATAACACTTACTGTCTAAACTCTCAGAGTCAGCATACTTAACTTATTATAGCATAACAAAACTTTTAATGACTAAATTTAGAACTCTAGTATTATTTTCTTCTTGCAGAGCGTAGTCAACGTTCAACCTTCAGCGCTAATTGGACCAGATGATGAATTAATTGCTGATATGATATTTACAAATAAAATGACAGTGTTATCTGGTGATTTTTTATTTGTCCAGGCGTATTTGGACCTTGCACATGAATGAGAAACCAAAAGAGATCATCTCATCCGTTAATCGTGATAAGGAAGAGTCAGATTTTATAGAGGAAAAAATTGAGCAAAATATTTTGAAGCCATCAAAACCACTATCAAAGCCAAGGACACAAATTTGCAAAATTGATGAAGAATAATATGTAGAAAGAGATTTAATAGTTCAAATGAACATAAAGACTTGTATTGGGATTACTGAAAAGGAATGGGCACTACGACAAATACTTGATGGTGGTCGCCTTCTAGCAAGAGGATGTCAAGGATCTTTGCATTTAGCGTTACAATCAGAGGAAATACAAGAGCAAGGCTACCTTGTTGGAAAACATATGTTCTTAGCCTGGCAAGCGCACATTATTATAGAACTTCAGAATGAGGTAGTTCCACAAATATTTTTAACACGCTATATATGTACCTATGTGTGCATAGATCCTACAAATCCAAAGCGATATTTGTCAAAGCTGTACGTCCATCAGATGATGGAAAATTCTCCAGAACCCTTAGAGCAGCTGTGTTGTGTTTCTCTTAAAGCTTCCGTGTTTCTTTTATACAAGGTCCGTGAATGATTTCACTATGTATTTTATTATAGTCTATGATTTCTATGAAGACCTTCCCTTTCTCGATTTCAGCCTGTAGGCTTGGGTTATGTTCAATATCTTGAGCATAACCCAAGCCTATATGCTGAAATCTAGAAAGGGAAGGTCTCCGTAGAATTCGTAGACTATAACAAAATACCCAGTGAAATCATTCACAAACGTTGTCTAGAAGAAACACGGAAACTTCAAGAGAAACACATCTTAACTGCTCTCAGGGTACTAGAGAATTTTCCATCATCTGATGGACGTACAGCTTTGACAATTATCGTTTTGGCTTTGTAGGATCTATGCACACATAGGTACATATATAGCGTGTTAAAAATATTTGTGGAACTACCACATTCTGAAGTTCTGTAATTTTGGTGCTTGAATTAGAAATAAGAACCGATATTGATAGTGCTTTATTTGTTACTGTCAGATCAGCACGACCTAGCCTTGATAATCGTGATAGCATGGAATTAACATGCGATATACCATATAATAAATTCTTTATAGTCATTACATAAAACATATGCCTCTTATTTAAATAAACCCAGGGACTTATGATCTTCTCGAACATCGCCCCAATCGCTCTCTTCCCGCTACATGCAAAATTATGAAGCAATAAATAAGTTTTTATTATCTATTATCTATTAACATTTATTTTTAAGGCTAGCTCAGTTGCTGACATTTTTCATATCAGTTTTTTGGATTTTTTTTTTTTCAAGATAGGGGACGGGAGATCCCAAGCGCGGAGGCATAAGCGGCCCATTGTGCTATCCGGGTGTATTTGCGAAGCGCACAAGCCATAAAAAAACACTTCTCCTAGCGCACAAGAAGGAGTTTGCGAAGCGCACACCTATTGTTAAGGGATTACGCATTGTTTTGGAAACGCGCGGCTATGGTTAAGGTAGCATTGTTATAGCACGTATCTTTACCTGATCTATGAATTTTGCCTGATCTATGTAAGTTAAGTTAAGTTTTTAAACCAAGGAGGAGTACGCTCTGCGCCAAGCGCAAAGACAAACACACAGGCAGGCAGGCGCACACGCGCGCGTGTGTGTGCCCCTGCCAGCCTGCCTCTGTGTGTGTGTGTGTGTGTGCGCCTGCAGAGGGAAGCGGAGCGCGCGTGTGTGTGCCCCTGGCAGCCTGCCTCTGTGTGTGTGTGTGTGTGCGCGCCTGCCTGCCTGGGTGTGTATTTCTTTGCGCTTGGCAAATATACCCTACGAGGGTATATTACTTAAGGCAGGTAAAGATATGTGCTAGAACAATGCGTAACCCCTTAACAATAGGTGTGCACTTCGCAAAGTATTTTTGACTAGATTAAATTTGGGTTGTGCGCTTCGCAAATATACCCGTGCTATCCTGCCAGAAACCCCATCACCAAAACCTTCCAGGCCTCTTAATGAAGAGCATCAGGTCTTGGTGAGGAAGATTTTTCAGTTCCTTTATAGATGGGAAGGTATAGACTCTAGAGTATCTAGCCTGCTTCGGGCGAAGGACGGACAACCACAAAGAAAGTGTTCGGTTATCTCAGGCTCTCTTTCCAGGAAGGACAGACACTCAGGGCCACAGCTCTACATTGTTTCCTTCCAAGCACTATGAGAAAATTAGAGATATTCCTATTGGGTCCATTAAGAAAAAGCGTTGCGCACTTGCAAGCACTCAGAATCGCCCATCTCTGCTAATGTTTCCTATGAACATCCGCTTTGATGAGAGATCCGATACTCGACGTGGCAATGACTATACGGCGGGCTCCGGTCCAGTTATTCGGGTTAGTCGCGTATTAAAAAAATTTATTTATTGAGTACTAAATTAAGGTTTCGCTTGTGTGTTCACCGGGTAACTGTCTTCAGCTGTTGCTAATGACTTAAGCTACGCAGATTGTACTGGTGCGTCTGCTGTTGTTGTGGTTGTAGCATTTGTTGTTGCTGTTGTGCAGAGTTTTGGGAACAAACGTAGCTCACTATGTCACTTTTTAAAGAAAGTTTATTTTGGATCAACCATGGCGAGGTGTTAAGCATGGGATCCAATGCTCGTGAAAGCTGAAAACTGTTGTATAGTAAGGCTCGCGAGCCAAGACTTCTGCCTTTTCAAAATGAGTCCAATGATATTCTGTTGGGTGGTCCAGAATATGCTCGCAAATTGCTGATTTTTCCAGCTGATTCTTGCTCACAGCATTTATGTGTTCTTTCAAGCGGGTAGAAATACTTCTTTGTGTTTGCCCAATATAAGATGACCCACATGGGGCGGCATATACGCCTTTTGTTTGGAGTGGAAAACGATCTTTTAGTGATTGCTGGTGGTTTCTTACTTGGGGGGTAAAAGGAAGGATTTCACGCTGTATTGCTTCAAAAATTTTCCCAGTCTATTCGTAACATCTCTGCCATAGGACAGGAAGTTTCATTTTTACTTTAATTGCTCCCCGTTTCTGTCCCTTTCCTTTGATAAATTAGGTTTTAAAGTCCGTTGTTTTCCTGTCTAGACACTGAATTTCAAAGCATCATCCACATAATTGAGTTCTGCCGCCAAGTGTTAATCATCACAGATTCTGTGGGCACGGTGCGTGTAGGTATCGATTTGTGTGTGTCATTTTGCGATGAACTGTGTATCTTAACATGCCATCATTCTTTCGTACTACCAAAACAGCAACGTATCCGTTCTATTCATGCTCAAACGTAAACTTGGACTTGGAGTGTTGAACGTTCAGAAGTTCTAAAAAACTCTCTATACCTGAGCCAAACTTTGGGTTTTTGTTGTTAATTTCTTAGGGGTAGTTTCTCAAAGTGCTCCATCCACAAGTCAGCAACAATGGATACTAAAGGTAAGCCCATAGACACACCTTCTTTTTGTAAATAGAACTGGTTGTTGAAGCTGAAATATCCAGATGTGTTGCAGAGCTCCAAAAGAAGTATATGTGAAGTGCTAATATCGGAGGATGAAATAAGCTATTGTATAACACCTTGCACTTCATATACAGGCACATTGATAAACAGTGATTCGTCGTCAAAACTGACCATAATTTCATACCCCTCAAGCCTTAAGTCACCTCAAATTGGCACAAAATTTGTGGAATCTTTAATGTCACAGTAAAATATTTTCAACTAGATCCGTATTAAAACTCAACTAGAGTGGATCTCCTAGATATTCTAGTGAAAAATCTAGTTGGAACCATTTACGCAGAAGTTTAGTTGACTTTTTTATTGGATTTCTAGTGAATATGTAACAGATTTCTGGACATGAAAACTATATATCCAGTCTTATTTTATGAACTGGGTTTCAAGTAAATTTAAATGGTATTCCCTTTTGTCAACTAGATTAACTATTAAATTTCAAAATGTTTTTCTAGTTAATTGAAGAAGATTTCCAGTTTAACCAGCCGACCGAATCAGTTAGATATATCGCCTAAGTTGACAGTCAATTTAAGCCGAATTCAGTTTAATTAAAGAGGAATCTAGTTTTCACAATCAGAACAGATTTCTAGTGAAATTAAAAATTTTCATTTAATTTCACTAGAAATCTGCTGCGGTTGCGAAAACTACATTTCTGTTTATCCTCGCCAATTTTCGTTTCCAACATCCTGCACCCTGTATAATATCCTTGTAAACATGTTCTTATCAGGAAATGATTTATATTATTTAAGGGGAAATAATAAGCCAAAACTGGATAATTTAAATATACATTTATTTATTGATTTTAATAATAAGAGAAATACAAATACATATGTAGTGTATATGTAAAAGTGGACTAAAAAATTTAAAAAAATAACAATAGTTCCATTTAAAAAAAAATTATAGGTATATCCTTAAACACATTCATTTCAATCAATCAACGGCAAGACTTTTGCGAAATAGGTACACTCCCCTAATGGGTTTACTTTTTTGCTTTTATAGATAAAAGCGTAAAAAAAATTAAAAAATTTCGTCAAATGTGTACTGTACTTAAAATTGAATACATAGTGAGCTTTATACAATATATCGAAGGCATGGCGTACATCTTGTCCTGTCTCTATAAAAACATCCTCTAAAGCAACATAAAATACTCCCGTTTCCAAAGGTCGCTCAGATCTACAGATGATTATGGGTTGAGCCTCACTTTTTTTTTTTTATAATGGTATTGATGTCATCTTCAAGCTGAAAATACGAAGAGTACAAAACAGTGGTCAATTAGTTGTTGAATTCCAAAATTATTTTCAAACTTACATTGATCCACTATATTAGTGGCATTAAAAATGTTTTCAAAGTTTTTTTCTTCCCAATCCTCCATATATGTAGAAATTTGGCAATATGACCGTTATATTTGGCGGTTGGGTAGTTTTTTTAAGACAGTTGCGAGCATCCTTAAATTATCTATGAAAGTATTTGAAAAAAAAAAGATAAAATATTTTATTAGAATTAATATATAATATGTTAGCTATACATGTTTTGAATATTTTGATATTGTTGTGCAATCTAAGTGCTTTACTATTGAATGTTTGTAATTAAATTTCAATGATGTATATAAGCTATATGGTGGTATGACTGCTACATATATTTTATTGTTCATTGTTTATTTTGCTATTTTGCACTAATCTATGTGCCAAACTGTCTTATGTATGTCGTAGAACCCAACAACAAATCAGTTCACTTTAATAGATTTTCATTTGAGTGAACTAGATATGCAGTTCAACAATGAGTATAATCTGGTTGCGTTCATAGGTTTTCCATAAAAAAATTTCAGATTTTCATGTTTATTTCTCAAACGTTTTTAATTAACTGAAAAGTTCTTCGAAATGTAAAAACCTATGAACTTGTTTATAAAAATTTTTTTCTTCTGACGAAAAATATGAGCACATTTTTAAAACAGGCGAAAAGCGAACATAAAAGCAACTTCTAAGCATATTCGTATATTAAAGCGAACAATTTTAATTTAATTTAGTGTCTAAACATGCAGAATAACGCACTTAACAGAGTTAAGATCTAACCAAAATTCCGACTTCGACGTCCGACTTTGACGGCAGTCGAAATCACAGTTCTGATTGGGCCTTTACAGCCTTTACAGGCCTTTACACTTTACTTACCTGACAGTCTCACTATAAATTATAAAAAGTATTTATAAAATACTTGAACCACTTTAACACTTCCGTCGACTTTCACCACAATACCAAATGAACACAACTCAGTCCGCGTGTATAATAAAGAATGAGGACTCTATTGAATTTCTCTTTAATTTTCAATAGAATTCGGTAGATTTGACTGGATAATCAGTACGAACAAGACAGCCCAAGTACAAATCAGTTCCCTTTAATAGATTTTCATTTGAGTGAACTAGATATGCAGTCCAGGAATGTATTATAACTGAACCTTCAAATAATTAACTGGAAACACATTTGAAAAAAACTGAATTTCTCGAATTCTGAAAAAACTAGAAATAAAAATAAGAAAGCATTTATTTATGTCCGGCATCCCAGTTGAATTTTAATTTTAAATAGAAATACAGTTAGCTATAATAACTAGACATGCACGCAGTTAAATTCAACTAGAAAATTTTTTACTGTGTGATGCTTCTTCTGTCCAACCGATGGTTTCAAAGCATTCACTAAATGCTTAGCTAAAAGATGCTTTGGCAAATTTATTTGGCTGACAATCGGCGGCATTGGCTTTTTGATATTTTAGGTAAACTATACAGTTTAGGTGGCTGCGGGCAAGAGGGAATGAGGCGGTTAGGTGGAAGAACCGTCCTGTGATCATTGATCAGTTGCGACAATTCACTGTTGGATCGTAATTTTTTTTTTTTTTTTATTTTCAAAGGTAAAAGTGGAAGTTATTTGCAGAGGTGGAAAAATACGAACTAACTTATAACAAAAAGTAACTAGACTCATTTGAAATGTCAAAATGTTCAATCCGACAGCGTATTTTTTTTATAACTTTTCGTGCGCGGCGTCCAAAATTAATTTAACTTTCACTTAAGTGCAGCTTTCACACGCTTTATTGCCGAAAATAAAAAAATTTCAAAAAGAAATTTTTCATTCCTTATGAAATATATAAAATGAATAATTACTTCAATAAATTCTTCCTCCAACTTGGAATCATATACCTGCACTAAGTTGTTGGCACAAAATCTCAGCTAATTGTTTCCGAATTGAGAATTAAGTTTTTGTTTGCTCAGAAATGGTAAGGTAACCAAATGTTGATCATAATTTATTGCATTTTTTCGAAGCTATTGCTTTCACCAGCGTTTCCAAATTTATGTTAATACTTTGCAAACTTTTGTTTTGTAGCATTTTGAATTTTTGTAAAATTTTATTCCAAGTTTTACAAATAATCCCGATTTCTAGCTTATTTATTGAGCTGAGCAGTAATTGTGCTTCCACTGTAGTTCTTTGCTAGTAGTAGTAACTGTATCCTAGAGCTGAAGCTTTTGTAGCGCCTGCTCTAGCTAAGCAATATAATTATGTCATTTTTTTTTCTTGTACTAGTTGGATTGTATTTTGATGTCTTTAAGTATTTTTTCCAAATCTCCCATGCCCATCTAGTCGATGATGCAGAAAAAAATTCAAATAATCTTGCAAATATAAAAAAATAATAGATTCCTCTGGGCAACAACTTGCTCTGCAGTTTCCGACTGGATTTAAAACATGTGGTGTACATATCTATTTGTTTATCTATATAAACCCTGCCTGTAATCCACCGTAATACCCAGGAATATTTGCGATTGACCCCTACAATTTTGTGAATGTTTTGAGGTCATCCTCAATATACACCCCATGCACATACACATCAAGAAGTGGGCGGCAATCGCAGCGCCGAAACTGCATCTCAATCAGAGCTGGATTCACACTGAAACAAGGGCTCCACACGAACCCACTTTTGAGTTTGTGCAGTTTATCGAGACTATGCTGAAAAGCAACTTTATATCGAGAATTTCATTAAGGGCAGAATGGAAGTCATATTCAGTGCTTTAGCTATTGACAAATCCTATTATTTACACAGCTGGCTCCAAATCTGAAAAGCTAAAAAATTCCGAAGCAGGCGTTGTCTGGGAGAGCCCTTATATGGAAATTATCACACACTACGAAAACCATGTCACGGTTTTTCAGACGGAAGTCATGGCCATCCGGAAACCGGGAAGGCATCTCCTCAACTCAGTTACTCAGAATAAGGAGATTGCCATCTGCTCGCAGCGCCAAGAAGCTGTCAAGACCTTGTCAAAATACTTTACAATCTACAAATTGGTTTTGGAGTGTAAAACTACCCTGAATTTTCTCTCTCGGAATAACAGCGTACTCATTACTTGGATACCAGACCAGGTCACAGAGATACGATGGCAACGAAAAGGCGGACAAGCTTGCTTGTCTTGGTGCAGCCTCGGAAGCATCCTTCTCTACGTTCGGGATCGCATCAGAACACCTTGCCACTAATATTTCGGTTTTCGCTGATCGTCAGCACAGTCGTCTTTGGTTAGATGACCATTGGGATCGAACTATGAAGGAACTATGGCGTAGACCTTATCCAAACTTAACGAACAAGCTATTGGGGCTATACAAGCTAACCCTGAGAACTCTGGTGTCAATTCTCACTGGGCAGTGTTTTCTCAGGGGTCACATACACAGGATGGAGCTTGTCGAAGATCCTATATGTATAGGATGCGGAGAGGAGCCCGGAATGGTGGTTCACTTTCTTTGCAACTGTCCGGTCCTATCAGGAAAGAGATAGAAATTTCTTAGCCTACACCTCCTGGATGAAATGCATTAAGCCGGCATGTGGGTTGGCCGCCAATATTGAACGTCATAAGAGCGTCCGGAAACCTATGAGCAATTGTTCATAAGTCTGGAGGGTGAATAATGGGCCTTGTTGTAGCCTGCGTTCAAGGGATCCGGTGCGGTGTAACAACCTCTCTTCAATCCAATCCTTCGCAATTGCAGAGTAAGTATTCTGAAGTTTCATGATCATCTTGGCAGAAGCAGCAGGATGATGTCTCAGTCAAGCCCATCTTGTTAACACTCTGTATAAGTAGGAGTACTTTTGGAATAACTCTAACAATCCTATCGATTGCACTGAATAAGTAAAACAAATTTGATGATGTGTACTATTTCTATAAATCTTTCCAAATCTCCATTTTCCATAAGACACCTTTTTGAAAACTCTTCTATGAAGACTGCTTAGTCTCGAACATTTGAATACCTAGGTATATAGTACATTTACCCATTCCTAATTATCCAATAATTCGCCTATGAAATTTCGCGGACAACTATAACATCTTCCGAAAGGTTAACTTATTTCCGGAGTGATCAATATATAAATCACGTTTACTCTCATATCTACCTTGCTTAAGCAAGTCAATAATTATTACCACAGTTTGTCAGACTGGAAATTGATTGACACAGTATTTTTATAGACTACCTAGCTGGTGGTGACGGCAATCAAATAGTCATTAGTCTGTGAACTGTTCAACTACATTCAGACGAAAGTCATGTCAGATTGGTTAGCCTGAGCCGAGGGTGCCGGGTATTAAATCAAAACTTACATTGAGCTTCTAACAAAAATAACAATCATCCTTCAAAATAATTGGTACCCGGAACATTCTCAGGGTAGTTATATCGATTACAGTTAAAGTTTCCTACAATTGAAGGTGTTGGTCTTTTGCCCTTCGAAAATTATGGGGAGTGGCGGGTTTATTCCTTGGTTTCACTATATGAAAAGACGGTAAAATGCACCGAATAATGTAAATTAGAAAACTTCATTCACGTGATAATTATTATTGTTTGTAGTTAGTTTTAGTAGAAATGTAACGCGCCTGATAATATCACGAAGAAGAATGGAATGTTTATAAATTATTTATGACTGATATTTATGTGGAAAACGTCGATGATGAGTTATGGCTATGACGACAATAGATAGACTGGGAAGATTTATATGGCGATAGTTTTGATGGCCATATTTTGACTTATACAATTTAATGGAGGCATAGACATAAATCAATTTGGTTTTCAACCTAAAAGCAACACAGAGTTGGCTACAGCGGAAACACTAAGCAAGATAAACAACTACCTAGATGAGGGATACTATGTAGGTGCAGTTTTTATCATGGTCTAATGTTGGAATTCCTAACCACACTGGGAATACGAGGTATAGCAAACAACCTAATAAGAAGCTACCTAATCGGACGAGAAGTTCAAACTAAAATAGAGGAAACTTTAAGCAGCTCTACAGCCTCAACCTGTGGGATACCACAGGGATCAATACTGGCACCTCTTCTATACCTCCTATATATAAACAATATGCAGTATGCCAAACTAAGTGGAAAATATCACATCTTTGCAGATGACACCAATATCATATACAACGCCAGAAGTATGGAAGCCCTGGAACGCATGATGAACGAGGACTTGAAGCTATACAAGAAATGGTCAGATGGCAATAAACTAAAAACGAACGAAGAAAAAACCAAATATATGATTTTCAAACAAAAAAATAAAACAGACAGGACCATCAACATAAAAATAGGTATTGAAAGAATACAAAGAACTCGTGAAATCAATTACTTAGGTCTACTAATCGACGAAAACCTAAATTGGAAGCAACACATTGCGAAACTAGGAAAAAAACTTACTCCCCTAATCGGGGTAATAAAAAGAAATATCAAACTGCACAGACCTGTAGCGGATTTAATCTACAATGCACATGTCCTGTCCCATATACGTTATAATGCAATAAACTGGTCACAATGTTCTCAAAGGCTGAAAGCAGATATCAAAATACTAATAAATAGGGCTCAAAAAGCTCTATATGGACTCCCGTGGGATACCGCCACAAATCTGGTTCATCAATACACACGGCAGCTTACATTAAAAAAAATAATACAAATTGAAAAGGCCAAGTTTATATACAACACATTAAGGAAAAATATAAGGACAAACTTAGTAGTAGAACGACACGCTAACATCCATAATCACAGGACAAGAAATAGGAACAACATTATGCAGGTCCAGTCAAGAAAGGCGGCGACAATGCCTCCTAAACACTGCTGGTCAAATATACAACGCGCTGCCGGAAAATATTAAATCAGCGCCAACAAAATCAATGTTTGTAAAGAAGATGAAAAATCACCTATCATAAATTCTCTCTTAAATGTATAATGTAAAAATAATCACTGTTCTTACAAAAAACTGAAATGTAAAAATAGGGAATAGGATAAATCAACCGTAAATAATAAGTCTAAATAGAGACCATTAAAATTACCTTGTAAGTACAACTAAACTAACATCAAATTATCTTTACTGTTCTGATAGTAAAAATATAGTCAGTTATGCAAATAAATATTGCTTCAATATAAGCCGAACTGTAATAATAAGCCTAAAATAGAAAATAGTACTAGCTGTAACTGTTAGGAACTGTCAAAAAAATAAGTCTAAAGCAAGAAATATTCTTTGTTTTTTATATATTTTTTATTTTAATCAATCTGTAAATCCATAAGTGCAATTAAAAATTACTAGCTATAACATGAAATATGAAATTGGGACTGATTAACCTAGAATTAATGTATATTATACTATATTATATTTATATTAAATCGCCCAACTCTCATACCAGCTGTGCTGTCTGAGTGGGTTTTAGACTGAAATATGAAATAAGAAATGTAAACACACAAATAATTTACAAAATGTTTGGAAAATCATTTACAATAAAATTGAATTGAATTAAATATTTTTTGGTATTTTTTCCCGCCTATTAGCTGTTCTTTATGGCTGGTTGGAGACCTGTAAAATTTTGTTGAGATATTTTTTATTAGAATACTTTTCCGAAAGTTGTTTCGTTAATTCTTACAGCATTCTGCTATTGCCATGGAGATTACCGTATTTTTCATTTTATATGCGTGATCAGAAATCTGCCTTCTTTTACGTATATTGCAATTAATTTAGATATGTTTGATGTCCATAGTTGAGTTGACAGTGTTCTATATAAATCTTCTATTTGTGACCGATCGATCATTACTCTCAGAACCTATGGACGTAAGATTTGTTCAGCTCTCTATTTTGAAAATATGCAAATTCAAATATCCATTTTTTTAAATAAAGGGTTTTCCAATAAGAGGTGTTATTTTAATTAGCCCGCTATTTCGGTAGATGTCACTTTTGGAGCTGTCATTTTTTGATATTTGACAAGTAGAAACTACGCGATTAATAAAAATGGAACGATACACGATTCAACAATGCATTGAAATTATTAAAATTCACTATAAAAATGGTGAAAATGTGGCAGAGACGGTTCGTAAAACTCGAACATTTTTGGGTCGTCGTGAAGCACCTTGTCGGACCGCAATACAGAAATTGGTAGAAAAATTCGAGCTGTGGGGACAAGTTAGTGATGTGAAGAATAAAACCCGTGCACGTCGCTCAAGTGTTGAAGAAAACCCAGGTTTGTCCATTCCTCGTCGTTCTTTGGAATTAGGCATTCCACTAACGTCATTACACCGTATTTTGCATAAAGATTTGGATCTTAAGGCTTATAAAGTTCAGTTAACACAAGAACTCAAGCCGGCCGATCATCAACAACGTCGAGTCTTTGCTGATTGGGTCCTTGAAATGCATGAAAATGATCCGGAACTCCATCGAAAACTCATCTTGAGTGATGAGGCCCATTTCCACCTCGATGGCTTCTTCAACAAGCAAAATTGTCGTATCTGGGGCTCGGAAAACCCAAGAGTTATTGTTGAAAAGCCTCTCTATCCTCAACGTGTGACTGTTTGGTGCGGTTTATGGTCCCGCGGGGTCATTGGACCTTACTTTTTCGAAAATGGGGCTGGAGCAACAGTTACGGTGAATGGATTGCGCTATCGACAGATGATTAATGATTTTTTATGGCCGGAATTGGATGGTATTGATCTGGACAACGTTTACTTGCAACAAGACGGCGCTACGTGATCTTTTACGGGAAAAGTTTCCGGACCGTGTTATCTCTCGAAGAGGTGATCATAATTGGTCACCGAGACTTGTGACTTAACACCTCGCGACTTCTTCCTTTGAGGCCACGTGAAAGAGAAGGTCTACGCCAACAGCCCAGCGTTGATTCAAGACCTCAAAGATGGAATTTGTGAGGCTGTCGAGGACATAGGGCAGCCACTTTGCGATTTGATTATGGAAAATTTCATGAAAAGGATATGGTCCTGTAGGCGTGGTCGTGGTGGTCATTTGGCTGATGTTATTTTCCATTATTAACGGCGTTCCTTCCTCTTTATAATGAAATAAAGATCCGATCATTTATCTCAAAAAATAGCATTTTTCTTTGAATATCAAAATAACACCTCTTATTGGAAAACCCTACGATAAGGCTGCGCGATTTCACTCATCTATATAAGCTTAAACTTAACTTTTTTATAAAATTCCGAACAGAGAGAATGAACATACAGAGATGCTTTATGATTCTATGGATGATGTAGGTATATAGTATATACCTAATTATATATTTTTTTCAACAATATTTAAAAAATACATTAAAAAAATGTTGCTATTGCAGCATTTTGTGTATGCATTTTTTACAAAAATTTTGAGGGAGATAGTACATCGTAAACGGAAATTTATTTATGAGTGACAAGAGAGTGACAAGAGAATGACAGCTTAGTTATTGGCAACAATTATTATTACAAACGATTAAAAAATTTACAATTTGGCAACTTGAGAATGTGACAGTTTGCGATTTGTACCATAAAAACTGGAGGGGACTGTACGTGAGAGGTATTGCAATGTCTGCTTCGGCAGCATTCATAAAACTACCTCCCTCACAATTCCTGTAAAAAATGCATGCCATCAAAATTACTTTATAAATATTTCAGTGGTGTCAAGGTACAGTTTAAGTTTTTTTCTTTGTTACACTATTTAAGTAGAATATAATAATTAATCAGATTATGACGTAATCGGTTCCTTTTTTGATTTTGAACAAAAGAGAGAAAAATCTTTCAGCACCTGAGCTACTATGGGTTAGTGCTAATAAATTTTTATAAGTGAGTTCAGAAATGTAACAAGCCTCTACTCCCTCCGACTTTAAACCCATTAGCATATTATACTACCTTTCAAAAATTTCGAAAAACTTACAAGTAATCAACTTTTCATTATTTGAATCAGCACTCATATCTTACGCAATGGCAGTCGGGATATCGCCGAAATCATTCGTGCAAGACTGTTTTATTTAAAGTCACTACAGATTTGAGATTCACTTTGGACCGACAAGAAATTTGCTATCTAGTTTTCCTTGATTTTTCTAAGGGTTTTGATCAGGGTTACCGTTTCAAAAAAGTAAATGGGAGTATATTATACTCCCTGTTTAACGGTACTACCTTTTTTCGGAGCATTATAGAAACATGTACTCCATTTACTCCTTTTTTAGTTTCAAAGTATTTATTACTCTTTAGATGAAAATATATAAAAAAAATTTAGAAATATGAAAGAAAAGTATTAGTAAAATATTAAAAGACATATATTTTAAGAACGAAAAAAATTTATTTCAACCAAAACAATAACTATTAAAGGAAATAGTATATGTATTTCAACAAACAAAAATATTATTTCAACTATAACACAGTAATAAAGAAAATACTTTTCTCATTAATAAAAAACTAAAACATAAAAAAATCCTTTTGCAAAGCCTTTTTTTATGTATGACTTCTTTGCTTTTTTTTTAATTTACTTATTAACGAATTTTCAGGCTCCCATTCTACCGAAATCTTTTTCTCTAATAATTCTAATGCACTTAGCATGTTTCAATTTTTAATCTATTTGTCAAATCATTTTTTAGAAAACTTAATTTGGAAAACAATCTTTCTGCTGTCGCAGAACTATGAGGCAGAGACAATACATTATAAACAAATTTAGATAAATTGTCATATATATATTCTCTTAAAGCATTTTGTATTTTTCCAACATTAAACCAGAATTGACTTATATCATCGCAATTTAATTTCAAAGTCAAATCACTTGATAAAAAATGTCTCCATTCATTTACAATTTTTACTCTTGCACTACTGTCGTAAAAGTTTGGGAAAATATGTAAGGTTTTAAATATGTCATCATAATTTTTGTTAACGTTTATTAATTTTGGATCAAAAATTTGCAATGAGTGTAACTTTTCACAGTTAAAATCTATTCGTTTACTTATTTGCTTACAAAGTACAATATAAAATTCTTTAATATTTTTTTTTAATTTCGATTAAATCAACTGTCTTTCGTTGCTCTTCTAAATAAAAAAGAAAGGATCTAGCTTTCGAGCTCAAGTATATATCCTTTAAGTCCATATGATTTTCTACATTTCTTAATTTAATTGATGACAGCTTATCACTGTGACTATTTATGTAATCATCGCACAAAAAATTTCTTAAAATTGTGATATAAAAACTTTTAACGGTTGACAATAAGGATACAATCTTAGGAGATTCGCTCTGGAATTCTTTATTAATCGAATTAATAATTTCTAATATGTAGCTTAGAAAATACAAATACACTTTATTGTCATCACTAAGGGCTTGAAGAATTTTTTCAGCTTTAGATTTCACGCCCTTATCCTTTTCGTCGTACTGGAGTAACATATAATAATGCTGAAGAGGGGTCCACTGCTCTAAAACTCTATTTACCACAGCTTCCGTCGCTAACCGTCGTGCTCCCTTTTAGGAGTAAATAAGCAAAGGAGCAAAAGAGGAGTAACGCAACCGAAAAGGGAGTATTTTTGCTCCGAATGGAGTAAAACGGTAACCCTGGTTTTGATAGTCTTGATCATAGATAAATTATATTTTAAATTTGATTTGACATGTCATTATTTACCATAAGGCTGATTCATAGCTTTCTTTCTGGCAGGACACAACAAGTGAAATCTGACGGCCGATTATCTAAGGCAGCCACAGTTTTATGTGGTGTAACCTGGAGTTAGATTTTAATTTTAGGGTGCCACTGTTATTCTGATGGTACATTAATGATTTGCCTTCTATAGTACGACACTCTTTTATTCACTTATATGCTGATGATTGTCAACTTTATATCAGTGCACCAAATAACTTTATCAATACATACGTTAATAAACTAAATAATGGCTTAGCTTGAATTATAGGTGTTCAGTTGATAATTCTCTATTTCTTAATCCGTCAAAATACTATTTTGTTGCGCACGGAGCTTGGCGAAAACTTTCATTTACCTACATTTTGCCTGAATAATTTAACCCCGAATCCCGTTGACAAAGCTAAAAATGTCCATTTGAGGCTCGATACCTCCAGACATGAGAGATGTCTTAAACGATGCATTATGATACTCCGAACATATTTTATTAACAATGTTTATTTCAATTCAGCGGAGGAAGCCTGGAGGGGAGGTTAAAGTTTGGTCTAGTACGTTTTGGAAAATCTAGTACACAATCGAATTCCTTAGCTCCTGAGAAGAAGTTTAAATAGCTTTTTAAGTATTTTTTAAGTATTTTTTAAGTATTTTCCTCCTTTTTATTCGAACTGAGGTACTAGATTTTTCGCACCTAGATCGGCTCTAACTCGGTAGGCTTATGTCCGATCGAAAACTAGTTTCGATTTTCGCCTTAGCTCAAATTTTTTCCCTGAATACCTTAAGGGTGGGGGATAGGAACGCCCGTCGGGGGGGGGGGGGGGAGGTGGTTCCAATTCCGCATGTTGCATATCAAATTAAAGGTCTCACCGAATACTATCGGGAGGTGTCCTTTTTCTTGATTCCGAAAACTTTCTCGGGACTTTTTTGCCGTTGCAAATCTCATTTTGATTCACTTGGGTCACATACACCCCCTCTAGGAAGTCACTTTCTTCGACTCACCAATTCCGCGCAATCACGCTTAAGAAAGTCGCTCAAGCTACAACCGATCGTCCAAGCTTTCCCCCGCTGAATTGAAATAAACATTGTTAATAAAATATGTTCAGAATATCATAATGCATCGTTTAAGACATCTCTCAAGTCTGGAGATGTCGGGCCTAGATTTGTATGAAAAGTGGGCATTCCTGCTGTGATCATATCAACTCATCTCTGACATAGATTTATGCAACCTTAAGAAGTCTCTGGACAACTACGCCACTTCTACCAACAACAACACATTGTGTGCTAGTAAAATGAATGTTGGTCTTAATGGGTGTTTTTTTTTTATATTATTAAGCCAAGCTCAGGGGATACCCTATGATGCAAAGCACAGCATGGCAGGAAGGAGATAGGGAAACGATTAGGGGATATGAGGAGAGTGGCGGAGGTGCCGATATATGTCACCCTTAAACTTCTGCAGATTGCATGCCGGGGGAAAAACAGAAGATGGTAAACTGTTCCACATTCGCACTGTTCGGGATTAAAAAAGCATCACGGAATTTTACTGTACGGCCGAAAGTAATTTGAAGGGTTGAAGGATGTGCGCGGCTTGCAGCGCGAGTATTGCGTGCAGAAATCTTTTTACAAGGGATTAGACTAGATATTTCATCAGAACATTGACCATGCATTTAGCGATAAAGGAGCGAAAGGCATCCAACATTGCGGCGGTGCTCGAGTGAGTCGATATGACAAGTTATTGCCAAATCGCCAATGAGCTTGAAGGCTTTCTTTTGGACAATATCCAATGAAGCTAAGGCTGTGCGACCAGCCCCGGTCCATATATGGGAATTGTATTCCATTCTAGGTCTAATGTAGGACTTGTAGAGGAGCGCTAGATTTGACGGGCTGAAATATTTCTTACACCTTTTCAGAAATCCAAGACATTTCGATGCTTCTTTGGCAACAGAGAAGATGTGATCTCTCCAGTTTAACTTACTGGAAATATTAATGCTAAGAATGCTTAGTGACGGTGAATCAGAAATTAATGCTCCATCAAAAGGTGTGGTTAAGCTATGATCTTGTTTTAATGAAATGAGACAGCTTTGGGTCTTATATGCATTGAATTCGACGCGATTCGCTTTGCCCCAAGCGAGGATATTGTTAAGATCGTTATTCAATGATCTAATCATGCAATCTCTTTTAACACATGCGGCACTCCCCCTGGAGTCCGCAAGAGTGTCAAAGCAGTAAGCGAAATCAAGAGTACTGTCATCTGCGAAACTATGGATGGGATTGAAAGTAAGAGAAAGCAGATCATTAATGAAAATTAAAAAGAGAGTTGGAGAGATAACAGAGCCTTGAGGCACACCGGGTGTATTCGATTTGCGCATGGCATACGTCATTATGATCTTGGATCGCCGTATATATTCTCCATAGTTGATTACACCGCCTTAAAACGTATTTCGATGTTAAATTATTGTGCTTTCTCTATAAATTAATTTATTGTGTGGTTTGAATTGATGTACTACTTTTATAATTCTTTAATTTTCGTTTATATATTTTTTCTTTCTTATTTTGCTTAGAGTAGTTTTTCTTTTCTCTTTTGTTATATAGTTACTAGTTATACTGCTATTTGTTGCATTTTTTTTATTTTGTCTTATATTTTTTTTCTTATTTTTAATATGCTCCGCTGTTTTAGGTACAAATCTAAAAGAGGTTATTTTTGCTACACCAAATTTAATTCATAAACTAATAATAATGCCCAACTAGCTACCGGCTATTGTTTAGAATGATGGGTGAGTTCAGTTAGCATAACACTTACTTTGCTCCAGTGCTGACAATAAAAATAAGTAAAAATTATTGGATATAGTTTTGCTACATAGTCAAAAAGTCTCTAATATAACCAAAATATTAGGGGGTATCCTTGTAGCCAAACGTTACCCAAAGTGGCCATTTGCTACGATTTTATCCAAAGTGGCAATACTGCTTTTGATCTTAAATGTGTTTTCAGTCAACTTTATTTATCTATTTTCAGCTCCAAATCAAAATGGTTTTCAATATAGTTACCTATACCTCGTTGTTATCTATTCAAATCTTTGCAAAGTCAAAAACTTGTCTTTGAACTTTTAACCCATAAAGCAAGCAAAGAAATTACTTATATGCCACGATATGTATATAAATATCTATGTAAATTGCTTTAACTGAAGAAAAGTGTAATAACCCTACATTGAGGTCAACTGCTTGTTTATCAATAATTTATCAAAAGGTTGGCTTCTATTCGAATGGCGGCACAAACGCACAGACATTACTGAACTTAATAGCATTAATCGCAATCTTGGAATAAAATTTTGCAGTTCGTCGTAGGACAAGGGAGGTCATAGGTATTGTTCCAACATACATACATAACCACAATGTTTCTTCATTCGTCAAAGCTTTCCGTCTTGATTGCTAGTCTTTAGTAGAGCGAATGTCCTTTCGTGCGGAAATAAATTTCTTTTTACAAGGAGGCAGTAAACAATCATTAAGAAAAATTGTAATCAACAACTAACTTTAGACCAAAGAGGGCTGCTTGAACTGTTCGGAATATTTAAAATATGCATTTTGAATAAAGAATGTGGTTATGGAATTTACAGACAAATGAGTTGCATTGCATGCAAATGTGTTTTCTTTTTTCAACTGTAAAATGGTCGTAATAAATTTTCAAGTGGGTGAATGTCATTGGCCTACAAATAGATTTTGAGGAGCATATGAATATTAAAATGTCATGCAATTACGTTTGCAAGTAAGATATGTATGCGCCAGTAAAAACAAATAGAAATATAACATGAGCATTTGACACTTTTTACTACCAACATTTAATAGATTATGATTTTAGGTGATTTTCGTTGACTTCACTCCACTTAGTATATATCCAAAGAGAGGTCGCATAGAAGAAAACAGCCATTTCTAATGTAATTGACTATTTTTAGAAATATCTTAATGACTTTAGTTGCTTTCTTATAAGCTATGTTATAACTCTTCATGCTTTAGCTGATATTATTAGTCCAAATAACGCTTTTCCACTATCATCTCTGTCTAATTTAAGAAAGAAGTGTTTTGGTGCCATAGTCGAACCCCTTTGGGACTGAGTTGTTTTTTTTTTAACTTAATTAAATTAGAAAAACCAATGTTTCTTCATTTATACACCGTTATAATTCAATTTCAAATTCAAAATATTTATTTATGGTTAGTTGTACATCTTATATTGTACATTAAATAAAGTGATGCTAGATAAGTAAATGATAAAGAAAATATAAGGAAATTCTCATCAATTAAAGATACACAGAATAATAACTGCTCAAACCTGAACACAAAATTAAATGCAACTACAAATAGAAAATTATATTAAATAAAACTGCATATATAGATATATGTATATAAAAAGGTCAAAAAACCTATTATTATTGAATTATTGGTTGGGGCTTGGTGGCATTTCGCTCCAGGTACTCAAGTGCTACGACTCATCTTTAGCTAAACCTCTACGCAAACTCTTTCAACAGTCCTATTCGACAGCAGTCTTTCTTTCGGCATGGACACTTGCACATGTTCTGGCATTACCTAAAAAAGGAATGGCAAGCGATCCCCCAAATTATAGACCAATTTCCCTTACTTTGATTCTTTCGAAGCTTTTCGAAACACACATCAATACCCAATTGATGAAATATCTAGAAACTAATCACCTTTTTAACGATCGCCAATACGGCCTTGTAGATTTACTAACATTCCTTATCGAGCGTTGGAATCAATGTCTACATAATTTTGGTGAATCATAGATCATCGCATTAGATATCTCGAAGGCCTTCGATAAAGTCTGGCATCCTGCTCTTTTAGCTAATATTCAGGCATAAGGTCTCACCCTCCCGTCGGTCAATTCAAGTTATATTGGACGGAGTTACTTTTGACCGTTTTATAATTCATACCGATGTACCGCAAGGTTCTATGCTCTCTCTTAATCTCTTCCTCATTTTTATTAATGTTCTGCTAGCTGTCATTTTCAATCCTATTCATCATAGTTTTGCAGATAACCGCACCTTTGATTTCGTGTATTCGTTCGACTCTATAGTTGATTGTGATAACGTTATAGCTGACAAACGAAGCCACATGCTCTGTTCACTAAACTATGACCTCACAACAATACTCGCTTGGGGCAGAACATATCGGGTCTTGTTTAATGGTTATTCGAATCAAATCGATACGGATATATTTTGTTAACAACAAAATATTCCGAAAACAAAGCATCAAAATTTTTAGTAAAATTGAATCTAATTTGATTACTCTTAATAAAAAAACAGGTACATAACTCAACAAAGCCATGTATTTGTCATCTACATAACAATACAAAAGTATAGCCTCATCGAGCAGATCAAATTAAGATCATTATCATATGTTTGAACCGTTAAATTCGTGCTAAAAACAATTTCTGAAAAGGGAACATATTACATGCTAAAATTGAGTTCTGAAAAAAAAAAATTAATTCAATCTAATTACAATTTTCTCAAAAATAGGTACAACATCTAACAAAAGCATGTGTTGTCATGTAGCATACAATGCATGGCCCAAATTTAGCCTGATTCCTTGTGGAATTATTCCTCCTATACGCACCACACGATCTGTAACACAAGCTTAAACTCAAACCCTTGAAGTCAAATAATTCGGCCGTACTGTGAAATTCCGTGAATCTTTCGTAAGCAAAAAAACATTCAAGCGTAATGCGCACCGTTACCTACTTATTTTAACCCAATATAGTTCACTTCATTAAGTTCATTTCACTAATACAATAGACAAACTGTCTCCATAATGTCTTAATTTTTAATGAAATGGAGTCAAATGTGCAGTGTGTCACTTAAATGAAGTCCATCAAAGGCCCATTTGCAATATTTCGCTTCATTTTAAAATGGAGCAAGTTTTATAGTATCTTACAGAATTTACAGTTAAAAGTGCCACCCATCGTCATTAAAATGAGCTGAATTTAATGGATAGTGGGAACTTTATCCAATAAAGTCAGCAGTGACAGCCATCAGCTAATCATGAATGCAATTTCTTCGTATTTCTTCTCTTTTTGAGTTCTTTTAACAAAATAAATTGTCTTCTGCTAGATCCTTTGCAATTAAGTGAATACTCACAAATTTTCTTGATAGCATTTAATTAAATTATTCTGTCATAATTTTTGTTCAATTGTGAGGAACTGTCAATGACATTCGAAATGAAATAAATTTCGTTTGCAGTCTGTCACTTCTTCATATTCTTGAAATCACTGAATTTCAAATTAAGTCATTATGGAGACAATCTGTTTAGGGTATAAGTTGCCTAGTTTGTAAATTTTGGTTATTATAAAAACAGTAGAAGTGCAAAAAGAATTTCAGTTTTAATTAATTTACCTTGCGCACCTCCCCCCCGTTGATATTTAAACCACAAGACCCTGCGCTACCAGCAGAGTCAATATTCTACTTACAGATCGTGTGACTTATAACACTAGCAAATAAAGACGAGAGTATAGTGCTACATTATGTATGTATTAATACACAACTCAAACGTGTCGGTAGTGAACGGAAGGTTATTTCCTACCTAAATATGC
Organism: Dioctria rufipes; assembly: GCA_963924295.1. Classification (NCBI taxonomy): domain Eukaryota; kingdom Metazoa; phylum Arthropoda; class Insecta; order Diptera; family Asilidae; genus Dioctria; species Dioctria rufipes. The sequence goes on from OZ002741.1 coordinate 56,628,664, forward strand.
TGTTTGAACAATTTCAGAATCTTCTATCCAGGACTTATGAAATCGTGGAATCAATATGTTTGAATAATCCCCGTAAGCTCTCTGGATTGGTCGAGCTAAGTAGAGAATATAAGAAAAACAAAGCTGTCTTTTTCAAATACGTATCCAAGAACCATTCGAACAAACGAGAAAGGAAAGGTGAAATATGGTCAAATCTTCTCAGCTCGAAAACAAACCGAATGCAGTTGTAGAATGCTACTGCAAGTTTCCTGACAAAACCGCTATTCAACTTATGAAATGTATTGCTACCATAGGTGAAATGAAGCAAGATTAAAGCTTTAATTAATCTTAAACGAATGTCAAAAGATAGAAGACCTGATAAAAGCCGTAGACATTAGACTTTTCTCACCATAGCTTTTATTCCGAGTGTTGTAACTTTACTTACACAAAACCGTAAAACATTATTTAAAGCCACTAGGGATTTCAATCAAATCGTCATATTAAAATTTAATACAAGAAGACTTTGCAGGATTCAGTATCAATCGATTACATTTGCTCCAGGTGTTAATCACAATTTATACGTTCAATGCAGTCTTCCAGAAGACCAATCGGCTGGCTTAGTTGTACATTGATAAATAATGAAAATAGCAAAGACCTCAGTATTGAACATTGAGGCACTCTACGTTCGTAGTAAAGGCAATGTAGAGGTTGAGTTATTCTTAATACAGACTAGTTGCCTGCGATCTGACAGGAAATCTCTTACCAGGGTAATGGCTAAGCTACTAAAATAAAAAGAGGGAGCAATTTTTTTGACAAGTATACGATGGTCCATACTATCGAAGGCTTTCAAGAAGTCCTAAAAGTACTAAGACACTGAACTTGTCCTAATCCTTTCTGAAATTGGAAATCACCTTCAGAACTGCTGCAGTCATATAGATGTGGAACCGCGGAAAATCCGATTGGAAACCTTTAAGAAAATTATTGGCCACGATAAAATCGACTATCTACCTACATACAATATTTGGATGTGAAACATAACAAATTTGTTGGGGAAAAGTTAGCTAGGGAGAAATTCTTAGCAATAAGAAAAGCTGTTGCCATATTCCAGGCAGCGAGAAAAGGGATGACATCAAGCATGAGTTAATTATAATATGCCAAACAAATTTACTAATAAAGGTAAATAAAAGGAAGATTATCAGGCCCAAATTGCCGCAGACTCGATTGACAACTAATAGCAGGGGCGGATCTACGTGGGGGCATATACCATGGGCGCTAGTTTTAAGGGGGCGGCAATATGAGAGACTTCTGAACCCATAACTAAATGAGAAAAAATCTAATTACAAGAATTGGACAATTTTTTCAGACCATACCTCACATTTCAGTCTTCTTTCCGAAATATAAAAGCTCCTTTGCTGACATCATACTTTGAATTGTGCTTATACTTATACAGTCAATCATTTTACTATGTATTAAATTTAAGTCTGTAAGACTCTGTAAGCTAATTAAACTAAAAATTCCGCTAAATATCAAAGTGTACCTTTGTCTCATATGAAATGAATTCAAAAATTGTACAAATGTGGCTGGCAACCCTATTTTCCCCATCATCCATCAATCTTACATCGAATGTAGACAGAATATAAGACAGTGGGCACAAGCACGGAGTTACCAGAACATTTTTTATTATGCCAGCTAAATTTAACCATTTTAGCCGGAGTTAAGGCCTTTGATATGTGACTCAGGGAAGGATGTTATTCACATTCTCCTTGACTTAAGAAAGGCATTCGAGTCAGTCTCACATACACTTCTGGTCGACAAGCTTCGAAGTCAATTCAATTTGGATTCTCATCTTCTGCATGCAAGTTAATTTCCTCCTATTTGAATGAAAGATCTCAGACCGTGGTGTCTAACGGGTTAATGTCTTCTTCTAGGGCGGTTTTATCTGGAGCTCCCCAGGGAGCTGTATTGGTTCCAGTCCTGTTCTCCCTTTTTATTAATGATATCACTCTGGAGCTGCAAGGTGCTCATTGCCATCTCTATGATGACGACATACAAATCTATGCTGGAGCCCCACGGAGTGACCTTTCTTTTCTGATCTCTGACATCAATGCGATTCTCTCTAGGGTTTCTAACTGGTGCAGTGCTTATGGACTTGGTCTAAATACTGAAAAGATTCAACCAATAATCTATAAGAGTGGGCATGATGCTGTTTCCACGGCGGCTATCCCTTCCATAACTCTACGGGGTCAAACCATTCTATTTTCCTCTGATTTAGTTAAGAATCTTGGACTTTTGATGGACCAGAGGGTCGCTTGCGGCCCTCATGTTAATTGTATTTGTTCGCGAGTCTATTTTGGTCTTCGGACGCTGTATGCTGTGTCTGTCTTTCTCCCTGAAGCGACTCGGGCTAGACTGGTACGAGCATTGATAATACCCCATTTTCTATATGCAGATGTAGCTGTCTATCCCCTTCCTGCCCTATCATTCACGAAATTGTCTCGAGCGCTTAATCCCTGTATGAGATATATGTATCGCCTGAACAGACGGGCTCATGTATCTGCTCTAGCTGTAGAATTTCTATCATGCACGTTATCTTAGTTTCCCGAGTTTAGAACCCTTTGCTTTATTTTTTGTGCCAAACTTGGTTTGCTGCCTTCTTAACGAAAAGTTCAATTGGAGTACTAGGGATGGATCTAGGATCATACTTCGGAGAGTACGAACCCAGTTGGGTGGAAGAATGGTCTTTTCTCATGGTGCGACAGTCTGGAACTCTCTTCCCAGCAAAATTAGGGAAGCTGCCTCCATGAGCGCATTTAGAGAGAGGATTCTAGCGCATTTGAGTGCGTCCGGGTTACATTAGTACACTCTTGACTAGCTTGTGATTACGTTTTTGCTTTATGATCTTCTCAGTGGTGATCTAACTGCTCTGGTGTGTTCTGCAATGTTTGAGTGTTGACTTGTTGAAGCTTGTGTTGTACTACTTTCAATGATTCAGAATTCACCTGGTCACGCAAAGACTCAGGGATACTTGAATGAACCTTTCGGGAATTAGGTTTAAGGTGTATTTGTAATTTGTGTGAAAATGAGTTCCTGTATTCTTTAACTGTTATATTTACCCGTTTTGTGCTTCATTTTTGTTTCGGTTTTGTTTGTTAAGTCAGAATTAACCCGGTTGACAGCTGGCAATATTTGTTTATTTTTACCTCTGTTATTGTTCCTACCTAATTGAGTACCTGCTCAATCACGTTAAGTAGTATATACTATTTTCTTTTTTATGCTAGATTTTGTCCTAATAATTAAGTTACCACTGTAGATCTATGTACCCACCGTTTAAGGACGTGGCCTTGGCCAGGGTCTTTCAATAAAACATTTTTGTATTTTATTGTATTGTATTGAGTCCGAGAGAGAGAAACAGCTCGGTATACGCTCGGTGTATACTTAGGATGTCGTACATTGGAACTCAATATTGAAATTGCGAAAAACGTACGCGGTATACGAGTTTATTGTAATATGACCCTAGTTATAAACCATAATCATTTAATATACGAACCTTTTAGAACCGAATTTAATACTGCAATATTGGCTACAACTTTTTCTGACATTTAATATTTGACACTTGTCAAACTGAAGTGTCTATTTCGTTTTTATTTTTCATATGGGCAATAATTTCGCAATATTTGCTCGCGTTTTGTACATGCGCGGAACTTTCTTAAGACAAATAATAAATAAAATGTAAGTTCTCTAATTAAAATCTTAGTATCATAAACCGCAAGTGTATCTCTGTAGTTTTATATTGCAATTGACATAATTGCAATCAATATATCAATATTGTAATTGCATGTCTGTCTCTGGTGTCAAATAAACTGTATTTGCAATGATACGATTTTTTCCTTTCATTTTATTTTAAACCAGTTTGAGATTCAAACGACATTTAAGATCTACAGTGGATCTTAATTTTTGTTTGAATTTCAAATTCTTTTTATTAACAATCATTTTTCAAATTGTTTTTAACAATTCTGGGTATGCAGTATAAATAGGTTATCTATCATATACATATGGTGCCTAGTATACCCTGGAACTGTAATAAAATTTTCCCCAAATAAAGAACGTTGTTAGAGGCGGCGATAATTATCGTCCTTGCCCCCCTTCAAAACTTTCCTAGATCCGGCACTGACTAATAGTCATTGTGGGTAGAGATTATAGACGTGAAAAATATGTTTAAGTGTTCGAAGTTTAAATCAGAGTTAATTTTTTTCATTTTTACCTCCACAGATACCTGCATATCGTAAATTTCACCACAAATGTCTAGGCTTGAGATTCTGATTAAATTTGGGGCTGAAATATTGCCGTTTTGCTCGCATAATTTATAGTCATATTTGTTGTGGATAGCTTTATACAAAACTCATGCTTTCTTGGTCTGAATACGCCTCCACCGTTGGTAAACAAATATGCACGCTCGACAACGGATACAAGATGAAAACCATGAAGAGCTCCTGCAAAGAGGTTTGCATTTCCTTCTAATAGATACATATTTCGCATAGAGGTAATTAATGAGGGAGGAAAGAATCTCGACTTGAGTGTTTACTGAATCAAATAGAAATATACCATTCCAAGGTAAATCAAAATATTCCTCAAATAAGGATCTTTCATCAATGCTGTTATAACAATGGAATAAATATGTGAGAGTACCTATATATGTAGTTCTTGATTGATATACGTACATATATCATAGCTTAGGAAAATAATGTCCTGATCCATTGTACTGAATGGTTTAAGGGGGTTAACAGGGTAACGATAAAAAAAAAACAATTATTATTATCTTTGGATTTTTTCGTAGTATAACATGTCTAGATTGCGCTCATAAAATATTAACTTTAAATTCAAAGTTAAGTGAACCTATATGCATGCGTCTGCTGTCTGTAAATTTATGATTCTTTCTTATATCTAGGAAATCTTTATGATTATAACTAGAAAAAAAGTAGCCAGGTGCATGTAGTTTTACGATCTTTTATTAATCATTGCCCGGGTAATGAGAATATTATTTGCCTTTGTCTAGACCTGGAATTGACGAATAAAGGTATAATAAAACAAGTGAAAAACCTAGAATTGGTTTAACATCAATTCTTACGATGCCCTAGATAGAGGGCCTAGATGAATGCCCGTATGCAAGTTTGATTGTTGAAGTGGTTTTTATATATATATTTCTAGAACGGTTCGTAGGGAAGTAAAAATGATAATACCCATACAAAGCGGTAATGAGTTTTTTACTTTTTCGAGACCCTTACAATATACGAGTCTACAGGAAATTTTCAAGCTACTACATATGAGCAGAGAAAATTATAAGACAAGTGCCGAGGTACTATCAGTTTCTGGTCTAAAGTCGAAGATCAAACAAGTGCATGAAGAAATTTTTGGAGAGTATACTAGGTACTTCACGTAATGTGTTTCAATCAGCAGTAACAGGGCGATCTTATCAGGATAGCAATCAAACCTTGAAAACTGCCTGCTGTCTACACTACAGTGAATTCAGATACCAATAAGTTTCTGGTGGATACGTAAAGACTTATTTAAAAATGTAAATGTAAATGTAAATAAATCTTTATGTATCCCCCAGCAACTTATTGGCATCTGGCTCACTTTAGTGTAGATAGCAGGCAGTTTTCATTTAGGGTTTCATTGCTGTTCTGATGAGATCGCCCCGTTACTGCTGATCGAAACACATTACACACAGTACTTATGATAACCACTAATTTTATAGGATTTTATATTCTGAAATATTTTTCAGTACAATTAGAACTGATCCTTTTTACTAAATACGGAAAAAATCGCAATTTCTGTATGGCAAGAACAAGAAGGGGTGGTCAAATTTAGTCCATTTTTGAAATTTTATTTACTCTTGCTATGACAACACCATGTACAGAATTTCAGTTTTGGGAGTTCTTAGAATGGAGATAGCAGACGGATGCACAGACGGACATGCAAAAATCGAAATAACTTTTAATCAAATCCATTTTTCTCTACTAAATTTCATCATTTTGAGGGAACTTTTTTTTCAGTTGGCACCATTTTGGTAAATAAATTAAAAAAAAACAGCTACGCTTAACTCAAACTACATTTATATGTATTACTAAAAAATTATAAAATCATATGTTTTTTTACCTCACAAGGTTTTAATGCAATGAAGCACCGCCACCGAGTGTTGCTTACTTGCAAAATGCTGGTACTCGATGCTTGTCATAATAGAATTGAGGTGCTTTCAGATAAGAATTGTGAAAAAAAGAAAAGAAAAAACGCGCAGAAAAACTGTTTTGCGGAGACTTTCAATTGTAAATAAAGTGCATTAGCTGCATTGTTTTTTATGTTCCCGTAAACAATACTTAAGTGACAGCACCGCACAGCGGAATTCAAAATGGTTTCGAATTTGATCTCAGCATCGATTGCGATGACGGCACCGATGCTGGTCCAAATCTTGAATTGTAGGATTTGGGAACAATCGTTTTTTTGTTTTGTTGACTTAAAAAATACTTTGGGGTAAAAAAACAATATGCAGTTGGTCCTGTAGCGAAAAATTTTTTTAAAAGATTCAATTATCGATTTTGCTGCAGCATCTTGAAGCGCGTGCTGAGCTCACCACCATTCATCAGGGTATGCAAATGCTATAATAAATGCAGCAATGTATGATGAAGGCATTGCAGATGAAAGGTAAAACAACTTGCAAGGACTTAAGTGCTCGACAACCTTAAACGCGTTTTTTTCGAAACCACTTTTTTCAAACTGGGAGAACGAATTACTCAACCACCTTTGCATGAATCGGCTTGAAATTTTTATAGTAGTTTCACAATTATATTCTCTGTGAGAGCAAGTGGCCGATTTTTGATTACATGTATACTTTTTGTTATATAAACAATTTAGTGCTTATTTTTGGGCAAAAAATCGAGATATTTCTTCAAAAGCGCACCATTTTTTCAAAATTTGTTAAAAAAAAGCCCCCACGTAGTCCCATAGCTAATAATATATAGATTATAATTGTTTTTGGTTTCATGTTCCAGGTCTTATACTTTACGAGAAAACCGTTTTATCGTGAAGCTATTTGTAAAAAACGCGTTTTTCAACATGGGCTCTATCGCCGTCATGAAAATTATAATACAATTTTTTTTTTTATACTTTAAGATGTGTTAAATGAATCCTAATCCTATTCCTTTTCTCACACTCCCAAAATATATTGTCAAAGCTAGGTCTTATTTTCTGCCACATTATAGACTTTTTCATTTATGAATTAGTCTTTAAAGCAATAACTCACGTTGACTCGTTGATTTGTAGAGTAATAAGGAAGAAGTCGCAAGGTTAAAGGTCTGGCCTATGTGGATATTGGAAATTTGTAAAATCTTTCTTTGGGGTTGTCTCTTCAGATTGTCAGTCTATGTAGGATTCACTGACAGTAAAGCTTCTCGATACATAGGCGTTCATATAGAATATTTCGCCTTGACTCATTCTAATTTCCACAAATGTTCCTATTTGACGGCTGGTGACTCGTCAATCTTTCTTAATAATTGTTACAGTTTTTTCTCGATTTTTTTTTAGTAATAGCCTTGTTACCTGAATGACCTGCACAGGGTTGCTCATTTAAAGAAACATGAACACGCTGAAATTCCTTAAACTTTGCTTTTTGTGTCGTAAATGATACTTGGTGTAAATCAAAATAAATCATTGCACACAAATTCTTCCTAAATGTGACCAATCAATACTCCTAAAAAAAAAAAAATATCTAAATATTTGCTTCCATTAATATTTTTATGTCATGTGAAAGTGAAAAAGCATAGCTTCCAGAGCAGAAAATATATGCCTTACAAGAGAGGGACGGCGGTATGTAGAACACTTTATTACGCTCTGGAAATTAACATAAAAATATTAATAACTTTTGAAAGGGAATCGGTTTTGAGCTTAGTGACGCCTTTTTTATAATATATTGGCTACCCAAAACGTTTCAACTTATATTAGATACGCCCTCATTGAGGATTGTCCAAAATGGCGTATTTAGGTATCAAATTAAAGAGAGAGGAGCGGGTAATCGAGTGGTGCAGTTTATTTTTGATCATTTTAAAGTCATAACTCAGTTTTTACCTCCGAAAGACGCATTTCTTGGACTTGGGTCATATATACCCCAGTTCCTTTATTTTGCATATATATTGATTCCGTTTTTTGTTTCACATCCATTAGTACTCTGTTGTGAGTTTTCTCATGGAAACTGAATTGCGACGACTTACAAATTCCTCATAATGATTAGTTGAAAATATGCCCATTTTTGAACCAATAAACCGTATTTTTCATCTTAAGAAGGACTGATTCACTTCTTTTGCAATTATCTCCAAATTAGGGGACAAAATGTAGATGCGGTTTCATCCTACATACAAACTTTAACGTGTATATTTAAAATTTTTATAGCATCTCTTCTGTACTGTGAAACGCTCAAATTGACCATTTTCACGTGCACAGTAAAAAATTTGCACAAATTGTTGCCACAAAGCTTAGGTATATTTCGATATGATTAGGGAATATTCCCTAAAATGTACGGACTATTCCCTACAGTTTAATGAAAATGTAGGGAATATTCCCTACATTTTGGGGAATATACCCTAAAATGTAGGTTTTTTCCCCCTAAATTTTAGGGAGTATTCCCTACATTTTAGGGAATAGTCCTAATATTTTTTGCAGTGTGAATTACAATTTTTAGCGGGTACCTTGAACCACCAAAATCCTTATTTCTCTGTAAGTATTGGAATTATTTCCATAATTTGGTTTTGTAAATATAGCCAGAATATGTTGTGAATCCATTAATTTAATTTAAAAACTCCTAGGTACCTAACTACCTTCACAAAACCCAACAAAAGCAGACAATACTGTCAATTGAGAAATATTCTTCTTACTTCTCCACAATTAAAACAACCGACAGCTCGGTCGAGTGGAATAGAGAATTTGGTAATTTTCAACTAAATACAAATTCCCCGAGTTACAGAACTTCGAGTGGATAGTTAAGTGTCAAACGAACGAGCAGGTGATGTTACAAACTACTATATCTCTCAACAACATATTGGCATATCGTGTATAGTTGTCTACAACTTCTTTAGCCAAATTTTGTGTGTACCGAATCTGATTTCCTTCCTGACCCAGACTTTCTCTGGACACTACAAGATTTCCAAAATTTACACTGAGATCATTTTGGTTGGTCGTCTTCGGAATTTTCAACGTTTTAGCTAAGTTTCTTTGAAAGATATTCGGATTTTCCATATGTGTGGATACAATTAATTTTCGACGTTCTGCTTGGCTGACTTTCATTTTCACAGCACAAGAGCTTTGCACTTAATGGCTTGGAATGAAGTCAAGTCAAGTCAAGTGAGTTTTTCTCTTTGGATTGTCGATATTTCTCTTGATGTTCTTTTAATCATGCATGCTCCTCTTTGGTCGTTGAAGTTAATCTTTAGCCCTCAGTTCGATTGCATAGCACCTTTTGTCCTTTGATCTAAAATATATAGAATACAAGGTATTCCCATTAAAATTTTGGCACATGTTCTGTGACGTACTTTCGTGACTAATGTATATACATTTCTATAGGAAAGACAGAGAGAGAGAGCCCGAGTACCGTGCATTTCTATACATATTCACGATATTTCGTCACTAATGGCGGAATGTGGTTCGTAATGGGAATATCTTTTATTGTATATTACCTTGATTTGATCTTCCTTTCAACTTTCCGTTTTGCTGTCGCCATTTCCTTTACGGATGATGCTGGCTTGCAATTATAAGTGTACACTTTTTTACAGATGCTACCAGCATTCGCTAATTTTGCTTACTTAATGATGGATGGTGGGGATAGGTGGGTGGTTTGGTTTTTTTTCTGAAACGGTCCTTAATTACCGAAACACTAATTTTATTCATAAAATTTTTATTTTGTTCCTATATACTTTTTTTTTAAATGTTTTTTCCATCATTACACATTCTTAATTAAGTTCTGTTTGAACTAAAAATGAATCAAATTCATATTCTACATAGTAAAATGCCACATTTGATTTATACAAAAATGCAAATAATGTTTTTTTGTTTTTTTTTTTTCTTTTGTCTCCGTTAGTATAAGTAATATTTCTATGCATATGTAGTACCATCAAAATTTTCATTCTGATTGTTTCCAAAAATAATAATAAATTATATATTTTTATTTTAGGCTCTATAATTTTCTTTCATTTAAGGTAGGTACATGGTACACAGTACACGGTTTAGGTCTATTTTATTTCTATAGCGGCAAAAGACATCATAATAAGTTATAGATATTATAAATCTATTTTTTTTTTCGTTTTTATTTACATATATATATGAGTATTATACGTACACATACATACATGTTTGATTATTTTCTATTCTATGCTTGCCGTGGATTTATTTACTAGTGTTCTTGTTGTCGATATTTTGATTTATGTTTCACTTTTATTGCTGTAATTATAATACTTTTGTTTTACATAGCTATACATTTCAAAAACCTGAAATGTATGAGAGTATTATATATATTATATTAGAAGTATTGAACTTTAAAAAATAAATTTCTGTATCTAGTTATTGTAAAAAAAACAAAAAAAAAAAAAAAAACAAAACAAATATGACAAATTCAGTTATAATTAAATTTTGATATGTTCGAAATAATTATGAATTACTTTAGAAAATCGTATAGAAATGCTCAGGCGATAGAAGCTTTTTTTTTTTATCAAAAGCAATTAGATATAGGCTTATACGGATTTTATCTAATATTTCTTTTACATTTGGACATGATTTTTCTTCTTCTTTTATATACGTATAACAGTTGAAACTCCATATTTTAATTTTATTTTCAGATTTTTAAGCCATTTGTGCGTTTTTGAGTGATTATAAGATGTCATTTTTTTACTCATTGATTCTATTTATATATATATATTTTTTATTATTAATTTGGTGCTTAACGTTCTGAACATTTTATAATTAAATAAATTTTAATTTCTTTTTTTCTCAATTTCCATTCACTCATATCTAAATTTTATTTTTAGGAAATCATTTATGAATAGTTTTATATATTATAATAATATATAAAAGTGGTTAGGTTGCATTCTATTCTGTTCTTGTTTTATTTTTTATTTTTACTTTGCAACCAATCAATTCACTGTGCTAAGTATTAGTATTACTGTATACTAAATCTTATCCTACGTTCTAAGCTAAGGCTGCTTCTTCGAAAAAAAGACATTCTATACGTTGTTCTATGTTATTTAGCGCTGCCTATAAAGCATTTCGTAGGAAAATAAGTACTAGTATTATGCAAGATAAGTTAAATGAAAATTTTTAATTAGTCAGTATATAAATTAAAATATGAATTTTCATTATGACACTCAAATTGTATTTGCTATGGATTTAGTAAGCTTTTAATTTTATTTATTTTATTTTTTTTACTGGTTTTTAGTTATATATTCTCTGAAGTATTGCACGGCACTATTTAAAATTGTTCTCCACAGATTTTTAGTTTGTTGTTCGGAGAAAGTTTAATTATCTCTGATTATTTCATCAATAATTGAAAATATTAAACAAATTTCTCAAATGTTACTTTCCTTATTTCTAGGAATAGTATCTATTTTTTTTTTTACCCAAAAGCTCTTTTTTTTATCATACAAGGAATTTTTTGTACCCGGTCAACATTCTATAATTTTATATAAATCAAATCATTTGAATTCCTATTCGCAATAATTTTATTAAAAAATAAATAAATATACTTAGGTATATATATTTTTTAACTCCATTCTCCCAGCTGTGTTTTGAACTCTATCCAGCATAATGTTTATAGGATTTTATTATGTCGATGTTAAAGGATCAATATCGTAAAAACGAATTTATTAATTGCTAGGTTTATTTAAATTTTAAACTTAGGAAGGGACTTTTTCATATGATGGAAGTATGAACTTTTTTCTGAGGCTGAGGTTTTTATACATATATGTATCTTTTGAATCTCCGGACAGTATTTCTACAGTAAATACTTTGTATCTATTTCCAAAAAATCGATGGAAATGTATTGCTTAAATTATTAAAACATTATTTGGTTAAAAAAAAAAAACAAAAAGTGTTCCCAGCAAACATGAGAAAAACCAATTTTACCTTGGACACTTTTTGTTAACTTCCGGAATGGATAACTAAATTTAGTTTGAATAATAGAAAAATGTATGTATAAAAGACGACTAAACAGCAAACAGAAATTAAATAAATCAAATAAATTCCAATAGGTATGCTTGTAAAAATATTTAAAGTTTTTAAATGGTTCAATAATCGATAGTGATCACAAATAACATTTCTTAACCCTGCGAAAATTGATAAAATCCAATTAAAGACAAAACTTGAATAGTTGTGAATACGAAAACTGGATGGAAGAAATAAAATTGATCTTTCTCTTGGATTTAAGATCTCGTAATGCTAACATCCAGTAAAAGTTTCCATTCGGACAATAATTAAAAGTTGAAATCCTAAATTAAATTATTAAATACATGACAAAACAAGTAAAAAAGCTAGAATTGGTCTAAGACCAATTCTTATGATACCCTAGATGAATGTTCGTATGAAATTTCGTATGGCCATCCATCTGTGCAAGTTTGATTTTTGATGTAGTTTTTCGCATATATTTCTAGAACGATTTGTCGGACAGAAAAAATGATTATAACCAAGTTTTAAGTACAATAAAAATGTCTAGGACTGGTCATTTTCACAGCATACGTAAAAAACCTAAATTTTTATATGGCAACACCAAGAAGGGGTTGCCCGATTTAGTCCAGTTTTGAAATTTTATTTGCTATTGCTATGAAAACACCATGTAACAAATTTCCAGTTTGCAAAATTTAAGCCCTCTAAATTTCTCGAGTTATCGTGTGGACGGACGGACATGTTAAAATCAAAATATCTTTTAATTTTATGCATGGGTGTCCAATCCACTTTGCTCTGCCATCATTATTTCTGGGCGTTACAAACGAAATGACAAACTTATAGGTACCCTATAGATTTCATTTAGTGTATAAAATAGCAACGCCCCATTTTTGAATCCGGGACATTCCGCTTTTCGGGCAACTGCTCTTACCACTAAGCTAACGGGAAAAATGCCTTTTCCTCTTATATTTTGCAATTTTCTAACCTATTAAGCACCTAATATTTTCAGATGGTATTAACCAGTAAGGAAGATTTCGGCTTCGAAAACCGAACAAGGTGGACGTTTTTTTTCTTCTCTTGAATTTAATAATTTAATTTAAAATCTTAAAAATAAATATCAAAAAGTTTTCTATTCCTTCTACATACATATGAATGGTTCTAAAAATGTTTAATAAAATTGTTTATTCTTCGAAAAATAAAAAATGAAAAATAATCTGAGTAAAATAGCAATGTTATAGGATACAAAAGTTCAAAAAACCCAATTCGGTTATCTCTCTCTCAAAAGTTCAGCTGGTTTCAGCCTTAAAAATTTATTTTATAAGTTACGTTTAAGAAATTTTAATTTTCACGACAATTTCTTCACATTGTTTGTGTAATAAATCGTGCAACTTCTTCTCATCTATCACATGAAAATTCCATTGAACTACAAATACGAAGCATTGTGGTGGAAACTCCTTTAAATCTCAACGTAAGTCCACATACCATTGAATTAATTTGAATTAATTATCTCGTTAAAAATTTTATGAAAATATATTTCTGCAGAGATTACGATTTGTTGGAAATTCTGTAACGATTTTATTATCATTCATATGTTATCCGAGCTTTGAGAATTGTAGACATAAATACTCATTCATGACAGGTAGGATTTTAAATGATTTAATTTGAGTCTGGGCCTCAGATGGAAAATTATAAATATTTCAAATTCATTTAAAGCAAATAATAAAGATTTTGAATGGCCTTTATTCTTGCATACCACATAGTTATTAAAACATTGTGTGAGGTAACTTCACTAAGATGTTTTTCTTTTCAAAACACAATTCCATCTTATTGGAGTAGGTACCTACTATAAATAGTAAAAAATGTTTCTCTAAAGTAAGTGGCAACAATTTGTGCCACTAAGCTTAGGTGTTTTTTGATAAGATTAGGGAAATCTTCACCTTGGAAAAAGTGGAATAGGTTTTTAGCCCTAAGATATAGCCACCTACTACCTAATTTATTGAATGTTCCATTGATTTGGTGAAATTAAACTGATTTTTCCTTTATATCAGCGAAAATGACATTTATTTAGGGAATTATCTTACTTGTTTTACAGTGTACTATTTAAGAGCAAAGTATATACCTGCTTAATAGTTCCGAAGAATGTTAATGCTTCTTTTCAGGACTCTGCAAGCAGAATAAAATCCAACAGGATATGATATCGCACCTGCTGAATATTTGCCGAATCGGGGAGTTCATTTTTACTATGAGAGTAGAGTTCAGATGTATTCTGAAATTCCTGAGGTAAGCAGGGTGGATGTTGGGCGGTTTTAAAGGTTATCCTATGAAGTCAAGGAGCACAATAGACCCATTTGAGGTCTAAATGAAGTAGGCTAGGCACTTCTAGCGGCACTCCTCTTACCTAACCTAACTTAACCTACTAGGAGATTTAGGATACGGCTAAATTTCTTATTAAGAGCTTAGGCTCTAAAAGGCTCTAAATATTCATGTTTTCTTAAGACTACATATTTCGGAATTGGAACATTTTACGAAGACCACAAAGTATTAAAACATACATACAACACTTGTCGAAGCCCTCTGAATTACAAGTTTCTGAACCTTGTGACAGAGCCCACCTTTTCCAGAGCCTGCATACATACTACGTACATATATATTACTTTTGTTACTTTGTTTTTTTTTAAAGAAATAAATGTTTTATGTTCAAAATTTTCTGCTATGATTTCTTGCTATAGAACGCATCTACGATTTTTGTACGTACGTGATTTCGTACGCTTTCCACGCGCAAACCGAGGGAAGAGTATCAATTTTATTGTAAAACATTTCATTAAAACTTAAAAGTGCGTGATAGTTGAGCGAAATTATGTTTTGTGGTTTTCTTTATAGTAAATTCATGACTCAGTTTTAATACATATGATGTAATCTACTGATATGGATAACACAGCCTTGATATAAAAAAAAATAAAAAAAAAAATTGGTACATAGGTAAGTAATTAAAGGATTATAAGGACAAACATTTTACCGAAACACATTGCGGACTTCAAGAAGAAAGAATATTATTAATAGATTGTACATAGATTGTTCCACATTCACATAGTTCATGTCATAAGATATTACAAAGCATTTTATCCTTTTTTTTCATATTTATGCAATGCCTTTCTTGTGTATAAATCAAAATAATTCTTTATTTTTTTTTATGTAATATACAACTTAAAACTTTTGATTTTTCAATAAAAACAATTTTGAAAACTCTATATCCTTATGAGTACCCACTACATATTATTATTATACTTACACTCATTTATCCATTTTTATAACAATATGCGTAAAAATTGGTTAGAATTACTAAAATATCCGGTTACACCTGAAAAACAATCGGTGTTACTCTGTTAATTTATCACAATGTCCACGTCTTTACTTTGTTTTATATTAATTCTAATGATAAAATGTTGCTAATAAATTAAAATAAAATCAAAAGTATGAATTTAGGTGCTTCAAACTTATATAATATTTCATACGAACATTTTCAACATTTTTCTACTTACATTCCAAATGAAGGATATTTTTCATAACTTTTTTTTTACCGTACATTTTCTCTGTACTATAAGTATTTAGTTAGTTTTATCCATCTAACAAATTACATTACATTACATTGTCCTTATGAAATTTTCGCTTGTAATCCTTAAAGGATATACCTAGGTAGTACCTATGTATACATATATAATTTTTTTTTAATATAACTTATTTTAAAATTGATTAATTCTTTTCAAATATATCATTTCTTCTGTTCATTTTTTGTTTGTTTATTTTTGTTTTAAATTCATTATCAAATTATCATTTAATATCACTAGTTCACTCCTAATATTATCTCTAATGTGCGACTTTTATAGTAACCATTACAATTTTACTTCATCTCTTTGAAATTTGCGCATTAATGCGTGAAGTTTTTTTTTTAAATTCAGCGCTATTTTAATTCTAATAATTACTAAACATTGTTTTAAACGTTCTTTTACTTTTTGTTTTTATATGATAAAAACATATTGTCATGCACGATTTCATTAAAACAATTTTTTGAAATACATAATATGCCTATATACATTTTTTTTTCTAAGTTTTTTTTTTTAATTGAATCTATTGTTCCACCAGATATTTTAGTTTATTACCACCTTTTTATTTTTATTTATTTATCTTTCGAACAATAAATTCAATGTATGAATTACACAACATATACATATACGAGTATATATATATAAAATAAATATACCAAATTGCAATAGAGCTAAAAAAATGTCTCACTGAATTATACTACCATTTTCAACAATTCTATATTTCCGAAGGTATTTCAAATTTAATAGCTTGCAAATATTCCTAAGCATTTTTTTATTATTTATTTCTACAGAAAAAAATATGCAAAAGATGCCACGTTGACGGTTACTTTGTCACATCAACTCAGACGATTACTTTGTCACATCAACTCAGACGATTACTTTGTCACATCAACTCAGAAATAGAGTGACAATCTAAGAAGGAGCTGGAGGAACTTGAACAAGTTTTGGCCTATGTTCCAAGATAATTTTCAGGAAAAAACTACCAATGTGGTAACCCTCTTTATGTAGTTATTTTCTTATGAAAACCGTCAACAATTACAGGTAACAGAATGTTAATGTGTTGGTGAGAAGAACTTGAGTTTTTGTTTTTTTATTTCATCAGTTATATGTTATGAGCGGAAAGTATTCTAAAAAAAAACTGGAACTAGCGATGAACAAAGAAACAAAGAAAAGTAGTTGCTTTTACTATATGTGTAGCCGTTTTTTTTTTTACTTACTCATCCTCATCCTTAGCACAGTATATTTTTAATTGAGGAAAAAAACCACAAGATTTCGCCAATAAAGGCGATGACACAATGGTGGCTCCGGCTCCGGATTCAAAGCCAGAGAGCCTCTTCTTGTCAAATCGTTGAAATCGAAGCTGACTATTACACAATAGTGACTTCCACTTCTTTTTTATAATTATTTTTATAATCCTTTTTGCTTTTTACATATAGCAAAGAATTTTCCCTCACTAGTTCAATCAATTTTTCTTCATAATATGTCATGATGCCGCTTTAAAATCAATTATCAACTGATATCGAATGTGGCTTCCGAATCGTGTTGGGAGCCGGAGCCGCCATTGAGTTAAGTAGCACTGCAATACTCACATTTGATTTTGACAGGCTTCGCTCTATAATCCGGAGCCACCATTGTGTCATCGCCTTAAAAGAGAACTATTAAGTAATGTGAGGAATTAAATAGACGAACAGTAGTTAGTTGCACAATCTATAGGAAGCAGTATTAGTTTTATATAAGTACACAGCTCGGCAAAAGAACTTACAAATGTATTGTTCTATCATAAAATAAACAGCTATTTCACCGTAAATACTTCATGAAATAGATTCCCTCACTACCACATGAGAGGCCAAACGCAGTCCTTACATGCTAAAATACATATTTGAAGTGTTCTTATGTAAAACTGACAAATGTTTGATTTGAATAGCTCCCCCGCCCTAAGCTACTGTTCATACAAAAAAATGGTGTTTTGATAAACTTAAGCCTGATTTCTTATCTTCCGAACCGAAGTAAGATTTTTATACCTTTCCTAACAAAATTATTTAAAAAATGTTATTTTAACCAAATGACTACGATTCCTCAAACAAAAACTCTCAGCTTAGTAATCATTGTATATGGCGCTGTGCCGTCATGACATGCGGTGTACTGAAGAAATTGAATATAGCTACCTACAGATTTAGACTCCGGCTGCACATACACACATGTAATTATTACTCAGCTGAGAGTTAGTGTGCGTAAAATGGTAAGGTTACTTTGTAATCAAAACTATTTTATTATTTTGTTATATAAGGTATTTAGTAAATGTAGTCTTTGGGAAGGTAAGGAATCAAGCTGTAAACTATTACAAGACTATTTTCCTGTACGGATATTAGTTTAGGCTCTAAAACAAATATTAAGTCAATGTTTGGCACTTTTCAATAAGTATCAATATAGAATATTTTAGAGAACGGACTCCCAACGCACACATATAGATTTCTCTTTCATGGCTTGGGAAGTATTCTCGAGGGTTTTGCATGCAGGATCCCAGCAAATAATTTCTCAAAGTTTCGCTTCATCCTTTTTTCTTTTTCGGATCGATATCGAATCGAAAACGACTTCGAGATCGTAGGCTTAGTATACCTTAACGAATCGTGTTCGATTCGATATCGTATAGTAATGCTTGCTGAGATGTAATATGCGAAATGACTGTAATAATGTTTGTGACTTTTTGGCAGTTCTAACAAGTCGAATGATATGGGAAGTGAAGTCATTTTACCGCTTTTTCTTTAGTATAACTTTTTGCATGTTATAAGTTCTCTTCTTTCCACTTTCTATTTACATAGGAAACTTTGTATTAAAAATTGACTAGTGTGTTAGTTAAAAGTTGTTAAAAGAGAAAGTACAGTCACATATAGAAGAATCCTACTCAACTGACAGTTTTGACAGTGATGTTCTACTATATGGGTCTGTCTGGTAATCTTAGAGCAAAAATCTTTGCGTAAAAATCAAGTAAACACTTTTATGAGGAAGAGGGGATAACTCAAGAAAAGTTACCAGATACTTCTCGAGTAAACTTTGGCTGTTACGTTTTCTGTCTGAAACAGAAAATAATTAATTAATTTGAAATGCGTTTTAAAAAACTCAACCTCTTTAATAATTTTTTTTTTCTTTTTGAATTTTCAACTCTTTAAATTATCATTTTTACATTCATTCGATAACACAACAAGCACCTTAACCTCATATTTAATACTTTTGACAGTCAGCTGATTGCATATCGAAGATCATGAGTAAAAATTTGCAACTTTGTGCAAGAGGAGAAAATGTATAAATTTATTCGATTTTTACGAGCTCAAAAGTTAACAGACGGTTTGTGTGTAAAAATGCGTAAAAGTTTTTACACCGAGTAAAAACTTTTGAGTTAACAACAGACCTACTGTGTCCTTAGTCAACTAGTATTCGGCAAATCAATTATCAGTTTTTTTTTAGAAGAAAATTATTGAAGACATTCTAAACAGAGAAGAAGGGGCAACCCAGCCACACCGTAGCTGTCAGTAAAATTGACAGTTGAAATTAGTACTGACGCATGTAAACACAGAGTTAGCCTCTTGTTTATACGAAAAATATTTTTCTTTTATTTAAAATACTAGAAAAATCCCATTTGATCCTTTATAAAAAATTCTGATAATAAGAATCGAACACTATCTGGAATGGTTTACGAATCATCATATGGTGGACGTTTTGTGTTATCTTGTTTTATAAAGACAAAGATTTTTTTTTTTTTAATATTTAGGTACCAAAGTCCTAGGGACGGCTCTGCTATTAATATGTACATAAGAATATATAATATATTATATATATATATATTTAATAATAATCCTAGCTATGTCATTTCAAATCGCGCCTTCAATTAGGTAGGTATATGTATGTTGTGACAATTCGATCAAATATTCAATATTTATGAGTATTTCACAAATCACAGGTAATTTAACATTTTTTTTTTTTTTTTTTTTTATTTACCAAATGCTGAACCGTCTCTCTAACTATCAAATTCAATAACATTATGTACTACCGTGGCTTATTAACTTACCTGATAAAGTAAATTTAAACAAAATTTCTATTTAAATTTCAATTGGTTAGGCCTCTCATTACGCATTGTCTAAATGTCGTCATCTGTTTTTCCATAAGTGGCAATATGAGACAATTTTCTTTTTTTTTTTAACTTTTTCTAAATATTGCAATTTTTTGGTTGTTTATATAAAAATTGTAATATAAAAAAAATATTATCATATGGACTGTAAGAAGAAATATTGAAGTTATAATAGATAAATTCAGGCAATGCTCTCCAACAACATAATTAAAATGCAGCCATTTGGTGAAACACTGAAGGTTTACCCCATCATAGATTGTCCCCAAAGAGGAATATTATCTCCACTGGTGCGGTCCATGGTAATTTAGTTCAACTAAGCAATTAAGGTGTTGGGGGACAAGGTTATGCTGATAACTTTGTATTCATTATCAAAGGTAAATATGAGCGATTGTGTTGTAGAAACCATCAAGTAGCCCTAAGTGTTGTTCAAGACTGGTATGCTGAACACAATTTATTGGTTAACCTCAGCAAAATAGCGGTTATACCTTTAACAAGGAACATAATTAGCCCCACCCTCTGTGTGGTAAGAAGGTCCCAATATGTAATAAAGCTTTATCTCGGGATAACTCTCGAAGATAAGCTCAATTGGAATAAGCATATCGATAAGAAAGTCAAGAAAAGTTCATTAATCTTGTGGAACTGCAGAAAACTAGCTGGCACAATATGCGGACTCAAGTTAAACATAATGATGTGGCTTTAGAAATCAGTAGCTAGCCAGACCCAGACCCATGATCACCTGTGCTGCAGCAGTATGGTGGAATAAGTGTACACGAAAGACAATCATCACGAAGATAAATATGCTGCAAAGGATGCGATGTTTTAGTGTAACTCTCGCCATGCGCAGAATATCTACCAGCACTGTAAAAACACTATTAAGTCTACCGGCACTTAGCAACGTTGTTGAAAAAGAGGATGAGTTTATGGTGTACAAAGCCCTGGCAAATGAATATAAAGATAGTAAATAAGACTCAAAAAGTCTATGCACTATAGCTAAAAGTGAAACTCCAATTGCCAATCAAGATAAAGATATCATATAGGGAGGAAATTGATACAAATCTAGAAAGGAGTCGAGGCAGGAATATATTGCGTAAAGCTATGGAAAATACGCCTCAATATTCCAGGCAGAAGTATGTACATATGCCATCACCAGGTGTGCAAACGAAAACTTCAGTCGCTAATACACTAGATTAGATTATATTTGTGGACAAATGTACAGGCATTGGCCTCCACTTCACTGCGACCTGAAAGATCTATTGTGAGTTCCCGTTCAATTTACTCCCTTTTTAGGTTAAGACTGTTAATAAAGTCCACAATCATTCTAGGATTGAGATACCACACGTAGTTTGGTGGAAGAAAAGCATTTTCGAGGTGGTGTAATCTTTACCTAGCTAATACTTTGCAATTGCATAGAAGGTGTTCTGAGGTTTCAGGAGCATCCTGATAGAAGCGGCAGGATGAAGTTTCAGCCAAGTCCATCTTGTGTAAGTAATACTGCAACAAGTAGTGCCCTGAGAAAAGCTATGTGAGCTCTGTTCTCCTAAAGAGTACCAGTTCTTTCGTTTTTCCATCAAAGGTTCCGATAAACTTATTTGCCTAACGAAGAAGCCTTTCTTAATAAAGGGATTTTTGTTTGTTCTCCCAGTTCTTTAGGATAGTTCTAAGGTAACACCTTGGAGTGGCATAAAATGGCGACAAAGGGAGCTTTCGCTCCTCTTTTCGCTATGCCGTTAGTAATTTCATTACCTTAATTGGCCTCATGTCCCAACACCCACATGCGGATAACTCTGTTTCTCCTCGATAAATTTTTAAGGGTTTGCATATACTCCTAGACTAGCCTTGACTTAATACTGAAGGACCTTAAGGCCTTGATAGCCGGTTGACTATCCGAGAGGATATTGATGGTTGAGCCATTTATGCCTCTTTTAATACAGATATTGGCGCATTGTTCTATGGCTAATACCTTACCTTAGCTTAAAATACGGTAGGAGTAGAGCCCAGGGCCTTTGAAATATGGCATCAGGGACCGTATACGCCCAGTCCAACACCACATGTCTGTATACTACGTCATCGATCCTTGTTGGAAAGACGGTTTAGTGGAACGCCATTGTTGTCCGTCTCTCAAAATCACGTCGAATGGTCTTACAAAATCCATCTTGGCTGTTATTATATCAGATTATGTCGTCCTTTGCTCGAAGCATATCTGTTTCAAGATACTTAAATGACCAATCATATCATCAGGCTTGAACTATATATATATATATATATATCTATACAGATAGCCAACCGGCACTGAAAACACCTGAAAATAAAATGAAATTAGTGTGGGAATGCATCCAAAAAATAATAATAAGCCTTGGCGCAAAGAACCACCTAACACTTCAATGGGTGCCAAAACACTCGAGAATTGAAGGAAATTTCTAAGTAGATACAATGGCCAAGAAGGGAAAATCCATATCGTCAAACTTATCATAAAATCTGGATCCACAAACAAATGGGCCATGAGATGGACTTCATGTATAGGCTCCAAGCAAGCCAAAAAGATTCATTAAAGGACCGTCATGACAAAAGATGTTGGATCAGGAGTCAGCGAACACTGCAAACTTAACAAATACATGCATCGGATAGGCATATTACCCACTGATGTATGTGGGTTATATCTCGAAGATGATGGAAATTCGGAGCACGTCTTATGTGAGGAATGCAAGTTCATTGCACAATGTAGATTCTAAGGTTTTGACACATACATTCTAAAGCCTGCTGACTTCGAGAAAAATGTCATCCAAAAAAATACTGCTTTTCTTAGAAAGAATGTGTGTGCACTTAATAAACCAATGAAAGGTTTCAGCGCAAAGATTATTCGCCCCCGCTAAAAATCTAAATCTTAAATAAATCTTATATTTTCTTGCGTAACGGGAGATCTAAGCAGATATGCAGTTATTTAAATTTGAAATTATGTTTAAGTTTACATTTCCCTCTCAATAATGCTTAAAATATTTGCTATGAAACTATTTTTGCTAAAGAAAATAAAATCTTTCATTCCTACATATATCTGGCTAAATATTTTCATTTAATTTTTTTAATTTTTATTTCATATCTAAATCTATTGGTTTTTTACACGTATGTATATTTAAATAAAAATTACAAACCCCTATAAACATATTATATATTAATATGTATGTAAACTTAGTATTGAAGCTAGGTATGTTATGTACATTATACTCGCAAACATATTTCGATTTTGCTTATATTCATTTTAATTTTTAGTTTTATGTTTTAAATTAAAATCAATAAAATTTACACGATACCACTATTGTTTTTTATTCGTTTTACAATTAGATTAAATCATTTTTAATTGCTTTTTGTTGCATTTGAAATGATCACAGCTGCTAAGAATGTTTTTTTGTTGTCGTTATAGATACTTTTTAATCAAGTAAATTTGTTACTAAATTTTTATTGAAGTAATTAAAAATTTCTAGTTATTTTTGTTTTTGCATTTTTTTTTTCTAAGTACGCGCAAATTTGATAATTTATTTCCAGAAAATTACTTAAAATCAAATTTTGATTGCAGCAATATTCGCTAATGTTGTTTTTGTTTTTTTTTTGTATAAATTTTATAATCTATGTGTAATGAAAAGTGAAACAAAGAAATTAATTTTTTCCATAATATGTTTCAAATCTATTAACTTAAGTGAATATGTATTAATTTTAGTTCTTACACACTTTTTTATTATTAATTAATGTTTTCCTTAGGTCACGAGTAATAATTTTAATATATTCTGTTATTCAAGGCTTATCCAAATCCAAGTAATCACGTTTTACTTATTATGTCCCATTTATTTATAATATAAGGACTGTACTAGTACATAAAACAGTGTAGTCACTATATATACATATATATATGTATATTTTTTGTTTGCTAATTAATGGCATATTTTTTTTATATCAGTATAAAGATGAAAATTTGGATTTGGAAATGCCATCAATATTTTGTCACTAGGTCACTAGAGTATATAATAATTTTAAAACATTCGATTGACACTATGTTGGAAGAACAAACGGATTATCCATAAACTCTCAATTAAGCTTATGCTAGAGATCACCACTAGTCGATGGATTACCAAGATTGCTCTCCACAGTGTCATCTTTATGTCAGAGTGGTGGTTTATATACTTCTATGGCTGGTGTTAACATATCAACACGTGTTGATATTGATGTATCACTGAAAAAAAAAAGTGAATATTATTGTTAATAGAGTTTGAATAAACGTATGCATTTACATATATGTATAGAAAAGAAAGTTGTGGCAAGTCGCAAACCTCTTTTTTAATTTAATTTGATTGTAAGTTTTTCAAGGGAGTAAATTTTTAAATATAGGTAGGTAGTACATAATAATAAAGTTATAAAAATTTTAGTTAGAAAAAAGGTTGTTACTGGTCTCAGAAAATAGATTATTTCCAGTAGGTAGTACTTGTTGTTTTTAAATCCATGTGTGTAGTGACTTATCATCATATCCAAAAAGTCGACACCATCCCCCCCAATGACTTTGTTATACTCCTACCGGCCGTGCAGTTTTAATATATGGTTTTTTCTTTCTATCCCATCGAGTTATTTCATCTTGTGGTTCAAGGCCACCATAATTAGATATCATGTGCACCTCTTTATTATCCAGCCAACGCAGTACTGTTATATTGTCTGATGATGTTGCATAAGTTGCTTCACCTCTTTTCAATTGTTTCTTAGGAAGAAATTTATGTTTAACTTCAGAAACTCTGTTTACTCAAATACGATCATCTCCAACAAATCGTCATTGAAAAAATATTTGAAAAAATCATATGGCTCAAATCCATTTACGAATACTTTGTCTTCGTTATCTTTACCCGACACCCATCTGTAGTCTCTAAGATGCTCCGATGTTGACGCTATACATGCATTATCGTTTATTTCCAAAGCACTTGTTTCCTGAGAATCTTGAAGTCCATCCCCATCAAGTTCATCAGACTCGTTACATAATTCATCGAAGCAGTCTTGAACGAAGTCGTTATCATCGCTGTCTAGTAGACTACATTCTAAGTCGGAAGGTAAAAAACACAAGTTTTCAATTTTGGTATCTTGTAATGCCGTTCTTTTCTGAGAGTTGTACGAAACATTCTGATAGAACCACATTTCAATTAGTTTGAAACTTTTGAAATAAAATGACCGAAAAAGGTGTAAGTATACAATGAAAAACAAAAATTTTAAAATATACCGAAAATCTATCATTCTTATGCAAAAATATTGAGCCGGTAACATTATGGATAGTATACTCTGAAGAAATTATGTGATTCAGCGAAAAAGTCAATTTATTGAAACAAGATAACAAAAAAGCCCAATGGCATCTCATGATGCCACATACTTCTACTGAGATTATAAAAATCTAAAAGGCCAATTACTTACATATCTATTCATTCTGAAGCTAAACACCTTAGAAAACACTTTTTAAAATTTTTCGCTTTTAAAAAAATATGTATGTTCACAAAAAAAAAACAAAACTTAAACTTTACATTTTACTTCAACGGCAAATGAACCAAACAGTGATTGTAAATCAACATAAGTAATGTCTGTTGTATGTGGATTGGAATGAAATCCACTTTGTGGATAAAATGAAATATTCAAAAGAGCCTGAAATAAAATAAGTAAAAAACGAGTTTTCAAACAAAACTGAGGCCAAGTCGCAAAAGTAGAAAATAAACTTTTCTTCACACACAGAGGTGGACTCAGATTTTATTCGCTGACAATCACCGATATATTTCAGTATGATCAATCAGAGGTAATAAGTGATTTGATTCATGAAGAGAAAGAATATTCAAGAGAAATTTCCCAATCAAAAAATCTGAGTCCACCTCTGACATTTCTCTTGAACATTCTTTCTCTTCATGAATCAAATCACTTATTAGCTCTGATTGATCTTACTGAAATATATCGGCGTATATAGCGTTTTACATGAATTTTCCTCGATTTTTTCTGCAAGTTTTCACCATTGTCGGAGAGAAAGTAATGATGCCAGTTGATAGCAAACTGGATCCTGCATAATTTAGAAAACTTTTTTACCGGAAAATTATCCGGAAAAGTCGGAAAATTCCGGAAAATTTTTCGGAAAAATCGGAAAACTCTGCATTTTTCCTGAAACGGATTTATCACTAATCAAATTTGTACCAAATTTTCAAATGATCTTTCCCGATTTTTCGGGTTTTCCATGGAAATTCAATTGTCACGCGACATGAACCTGTGTACCAAATTTCAGCTCGCTGTGATGACGAAAAGTGGGTTACGAGAGTGTCGAAAATAGTAAAGAAATAGACAAATTCGTGTACGAGTTAAAGGGAATGGTTGGCCTCAAAAATACAGTAGACATTAGAAGAACTTAGTCTAGTTTTATGAGGTTTTATTTATCTGGCATCATATGATTCCGTTGGGGTATGAAGTGGTTAAGCTAAATTTCAAATACATTGCTAGAATAAGGAAACACACACTCATGTGCGCAGCCAAAGAGTCATAAGTAAGTTACGACTCACGTGCGATAATTAATCGGGCAAGTTCTATGCACACTACGTATTTCTTCATTTTCCAAAAAATTAATTAATAATATTGAAGTAGAAACACTTGCCATCTTAAAATAATTTTAATTCTTTTTAATTCTATTTACTTCCCTAAACAAGAAACAACTGAATTAACATATAAAAATATTCACCACGAATGTGATGGATTATTTTATTTAACAGTATACATCTCATTCCATTTGTTTTCTAGGATACCTAAATGGTGGGTGACTGCAATCGAAGTGAGTGACTTCTCTCACACAACCATAAGTGAGTGAGAATGCATAATAGGGGGCTAGAGGTTCGCCTTTTCTGCATTCTCACTCACTGTATGAGAGAAGTCACTCACTTCGATCTCACTCACCCATCATTTATGTATCCTAGAAAACAAATGGAATGAGATGCACTGTAAAAAATAATAGGACTATTCCGTAAATTTAAGACACGTTTTTCCCTAAAAATAAATGTAATTTTTTTTCTGATATAAAAGGGAAAATCAGTTTAATTTCCCCAATTAATGGAACAGAAAACGTATACAGTACGTAAAATTCCCGAAATATTAGCTCTCTTGGATATAAGGAAGAGAACGTTCAATAAATTAGGTATTATGCTACATTTTTATGGAAACATATTTTCGTTTATATAATTCACACATTGTTTTTGAAAACAAGTCATATATTGTTTTTCAATATTATGTGTGAACGTGCTCAGCGCACCAACATAACTTCCCTACTACTTAGTAGCTTTTCAGCTCATTCTTATGTTTTTTAAAGGTGGTGGTACCCTATCACCTATGGAGGAGTGTGGTGTTTTCACCTATTCCCTACTTTTTAGGCAATACTCCGAAATTTCAAAATTCCGTACATTTTAGGGAATATTTCCTACATTTGAGGGGAAAAAATAAAAAAAAATGTAAACCCCTACATTTTAGGGAATATTCCCTCAATTTTAGGGGAAACAACAAAAATTCCCTACATTTGAGGGAGAAAAACCTAATCTACGTTTTCCAGGGTGAAGTTTTCCTAATCTTATCGACAAATATCTAACCTTTGTGGCACAAATTGTTGCCACTCACTTTAGGGAATTATTTTTTATTATGTGTACACTGTTAAATAAAATAATCCACCGCATTTGTGGTGAATATTTTTGATATGTCAATTCAGTTGTTTCTTATTTACGGAAGTGAGAATTAAAAAGTAATTAAAATTATTGTAAAATGGCAAGTTTGATTAATTTATTGGAAAATAAAACAATACGTGGTGGGCATAGAACTTGTTAATTCTCAAGCGTTTTTGAGAGCCTTTTTCCAAACGAGATTTGTGAAATGCCAAAGGTGAATCGATTAACGAAACCAAACTAATATGTCCATAGAAGTAATAAGACCAAACTTGTACGATAAACCAATTTAATTTTATTTCCTCGATCTGTACTGCACAGCGGCTATCACAAGAATGAAATACATACATAGAAGAAGTCATAATTCAAAATGGAAGAACAGACTACAAAGTGAAGTTACATTAGATTGCAAATAATTCACAATATCAAGGATTTAAGCGCAAATTTAAAATTAAATTGTTTTTAAAGAGAACAAGAAATAAGGCTAATGATTGAATTACACGACTTGACATAAATGCAAGAAGTAGCAAAAAAAATATGATTTGTTTTTACTTAACATGAGCCGGCCGCTTTGGAAGTTCCAGCTTCCAACTTATTGGGTGAACCTCCGTCGTCTACAGGTAAGAGACATACCTTGGTAATTGCTCGTTTCACAAGACCCATCATAGTTCGTACCGTTACGACGCGTATGTGACCATCCTTTCCTCGATGAACATCTTCGACTCGACCTAAGCGCCACATCAACGGAGGCATGTTCTCCTCCTTGAGTATTACCATAGTTCCAATTTCGATATTAGGCCTCGATGTCTTCCATTTAACGCGCTGCTGAAGATTTTGGAGATACTCGTTTTGCCATCGCGACCAAAAATTCTGAACCTTTGCTTGAAGATGTTGCCATCGAGTTAACAATCTGACGTCGACGTCAGCAAGCCTGGGTGAAGGTATGCCAGCCATTTTGCCTCCTGCTATGAAGTGCCCCGGGGTTAGAGCTTGAAGATCATTTATATCATTCGATAACGGTGTGAGCGGACGAGAATTCAATATGCTCTCTACTTGGCAAACAATCCTTTGCAGCTCATCAAGTGAATATGATTCCAAACCGAGAGTACGACGAAGATGATGCTTGGCCTGCTTTATTGCCGCCTCCCACAATCCCCCAAAGTGAGGAGATCGAGCAGGTATAAATTTCCAATCTATACCGTCTGCCTTGCACCTTTCTTGGACCGAGTTGCAATGCTGTTGTGCATTAAATAGTTCTTTCAACTCCTTTAACTCTCTATTACCTCCGACAAAATTAGTAGCATTATCGGAATAGATAACTGCTACGTTTGGTCGTCTCGAAATGAACTTGGTCAAGGCGGAGAGAAATGCTTCGGTAGTTAGGTTCATAACTACCTCCATATGAACTGCCTTTACGGAGAGGCATATGAATAGACTAATGTATGCCTTCGTCGGTGAGCGGCTGCGTATATTGCCCTTTATGTAGAATGGACCACAAAAATCTACCCCAGTATGGTAGAATACGGGGCTCGGTTGTACCCTTGGTGCCGGCAGTTGGCCCATAATCTGCTGCATGACTTTAGGCCGTAGTCGGCAACATCGAACACAGTGACGTATGCTCTCCTTCACTATGCCCTTGCCTCCGATAGGCCAGAATCTGTTTCGGATGATAGATAGAAGCGTTTGGACACCAGCGTGAAGGTTCCTGTAATGAAAATGAGTGACCAATGCTTTAGTAAAGTTGCATTTAGGTAACAATATTGGGTGTTTAGCATCATACTCAAGATAAGAATTCTGTAACCGACCACCAACGCGAATAATGTCATTGTTGTCGATAAAGGGATCTAAATTTGCGAGCGGGCTCTTTCGGCTTATCACCCTTTTAGAAGACATGCGACAATAATCTTCTCTAAAATGTTCCTTTTGAATAAGTCTAATTATTGCCATGAGGGCGCGCTCGAACTCTTGCAGATTGATCGGTGAACGAATTTTCGAGTTGTGAATGAAGCGATAAACATATGCGAAGGTATTGACAAATTTCAAGTATGAGTTGCAGAATTTTGAGGAGCTTAGAAAATCATTTGCTGGAGGTGATACAAGAGTAACGTCCGTTTTTCGCCCTTCAGGAATCTCCCTATTGACTTCGAATGAGGATTCAGGCCACAAATGATTTGGCATTCGAAGAAACGCTGGCCCGTGAAACCAAATTTTAGAATCGAGAAACTCAGCTGGAGATGCGCCTCTACTGACGATGTCGGCTGGATTATTGACCGAGGAAATATGTTTCCATTGAAAGTTCTCCGTTAATTCCTGTATTTTTGCGACTCTGTTGCTGACGAATACAGTCCATTTCGAGGGTGATGATGATAACCAAGACAGCGTAATTGAAGAGTCCGACCAGCAGTATACCTGTTCGATACGTGCTCGGAAAAGCTTATACAATCGGGCTGCTAACTCGGCGGCTAGCAGTGCAGCGCAGAGCTCAAGTCTGGGTATGGACAACGTCTTCAATGGAGCCACTCTGGATTTAGCAGTCAACAGATTGCAAGTTATAGTTTCATTATATACGCATCGCACGTAGGCGCAAGCTCCGTATGCCGACATGCTGGCGTCGGCGAAAATGTGCAATTCGATTTTGGCAGGTGATATATGAAATATATAGCGAGGTATCTGAACGCGATTCACAAGTTCGAGTTCATTGTAAAATTTACTCCATTGCAAATAGAAATTTTGGGGAAGTGATTCATCCCAGGAAACCTTCAAACTCCATAAGTGCTGTAGAAAAACCTTTGCCTTTACTATGACCGGATTTATTAAGCCAAGAGGATCGAACAAACGACTGATTGCGGATAACACCGCCCGCTTTGTAACACGAGCTGAGCTGCTAGTTGGTTGATATGAGTAACGAAAGATGTCTAATTCGGGGTGCCAGATCATACCCAACGTTTTGATTACATGATCATCCGTGTTTTCTAAGAATTTTTCCAAACATGCGTCGTCTATCGAATTCAATAGCTCTGGAGCGTTGGAACACCACTTCGATAAAGGGAAGCCACCCCTTCTCAATAATTGATCTATTTCGACCTGAATTTCTTGGAGCTCTGCGAATGTATCCGCCACTGTCAACATGTCGTCAACGTAAAAATCCCTGGTTAAAACCTTGGCACCAACTGGATAATTGCAATTCTCTTCCTGAGCAAGTTGTTGAAGACATCGAGTTGCTAAATATGATGCAGGTGAAGTCCCATAAGTGACTGTAGCTAAGCGAAAGACCTCCAATGGACGCTGAGGAGAATCTCTCCAGAGAATGCACTGCATATTGATGTCTGATAACTCCACGCGTACTTGACGATACATTTTGGAGATGTCAGCAGTTAATGCAAATTTATGAGATCGAAATCGTGCTAAAATACTGAACAAATCATCCTGGACAACGGGACCAACCATAAGAACGTCATTAAGAGAGTATCCGGAGGTCGTTTTGCAGGACGCATCGAAGACCACTCGTAATTTCGTGCTACTGCTTTCGGGCTTAAGAACGCAGTGGTGTGGCAGAAAATAATGTTGTTTGGGAAGCATGGCAGCCGAGATCTTTTCCATATGACCAGCCTCGAGATAATCCCTTAAAAAGTCTGAATATTGTTGTCTGAGATTGTCCCTTTTCATAAGTCTCTGTTCCAAATTAAAAAACCTCCTTTTTGCAGTGTCTAACGAATCCCCAAGTAAACAAGGATCTTTGCGAAAGGGTAACCTAACACTAAATCTGCCAGATATATTGCGTTTAACGTGTTTAACAAAATGATTTTCGCATGACCTTTCCTCGTCGGATAATGGGTTTCCCCTTTGTGTACAATCTTCGATATCCCAGAATTTACGAACCGCATTCTCCAAATTGTTGTCAAAATCTCCTATTTCTTCGGTAGCTACTAAGCAAGTCCCAAGGGATAAGGCCTTGCCTCCGGACACAACCCATCCTAGGAGAGTTTTTTGTAAAATAGGGAGCCCGTCCCCAAGACGTATTTGACCCACCGAAAGTAATTCAAAAAACAAACTAGCTCCGATCAATATATCGATGGGTCCGGACGTATTGAAATGTGGGTCGGCCAAGACGATATTTTCAGGAATTTTCCAATTTTTAGTGCTAAAGGTGCGCCAAGGTTGATCATTTGCAATTTTGGGCACGATGAGAGCTTCAAAAGTATTCTGGTAATTATATATACGAGATTTGATGACGAGTTGAGTTTTATGCTTGAGAGAGAGAGAAGTCGATGCAATTCCTACGACGCTAATGTTCGTTTTTGCCCTTTCCAGCTGCAATTGCTGAGCCAAGCGTTCGGACACGAAATGAAGAGATGATCCCGAATCAAGCAGAGCTCTGTAGGGAATAAATTCACCGAATTTACTGCGAACTTCAATTATAGCTGTTGCTAATACAACATCCATAGCATCCGAATAAGGAGCTTTAATAACCTCTGGAGCGTCTAAAAGCGATGTCATAACAATAGCAGCATCTGTGGAGTTAGAGCTATTTGTTAGCAGTTCATGTGAAGCATTCGTTGTAGCGGCTTCAGCCGATTGGGGAGCGGAATGTCGGTGCAAAAGCGTGTTATGCTTAAAATTACAATAACGACATCGAGTTGATTTACAGTTTTTTACGGAATGACCCTGCCTCAGGCAATTTATACATAGTTGTAACCTCTTGGCTTCAGCATATCTTTCAAGTGGCGTCAATTGAATAAACGTACTACATTTGGGTATTTCATGATCACGACCCTTACAAGCTACACATTTGTTTTCTTGCTTTGATGCAGTTAACGCGACCCTTTTCGAACCTAACCACGTTTTATGTGCAGTATGCCTTGAAGCTTCTGGCTTGCCCCGTTGCCCATGATGCGTATTTTCAAGAGTTTGGCATCTCTTGTCTAAAAATTTGGAAAACTCATCCCATGTTGGCAAAACGTGAAGAGGGGCTTCTTCTTCCCACTTGGCAAATGTGAGATCATCAACTTTATTTCGAAGAAGCTGGAGAAGTAAGCCGTCGGCTATTTGTTCCCTTCCAGCTATACTAGTTAAAGCCCTCAAATGTGATTTGACACTATCAGAGATTTCCCTCAACTGAGCAACAGAGGTTTTGTCCATTGATTTCAAACTAAATAACGCTTGTATGTGGCATTGGAATATCAATCTTTTGTTTTCATACCGCGATTTAAGTAGGCCAAGGGCGCTCTCGAAGCCTGAATCATTCAATCCAATATTATTAATAATTTGCAAGGGTGCTTCATCTAAAGCTCCACGCAAGTAAGCTAATTTTTCGACATTCGTGAAATGCTCATTATCCTCCACTAAAACTTTAAATGTGGCATAGAAGTCGGGCCAATCGACAAATTTTCCCGTGAATTTATTAATTTGTAATTTCGGCAGGCTTGCATTGCGAATAGGTGAAACTAACGTGGTAGCCTCCAAGGAAGGTATTGACATACGGGGACGTTTCTGTTCAATTAATGTAAGAATTTTGCTTTTTACTGAAATGTATGCATCCTCATATGTCTGACGCTTATCCGCCTTTAACTCTTCAGGGTCCTCGACCTCGAGCTGAGCTTGAATATCATTAAACCGTGCGATATAATTTTCTAGCAGGCCTAGCCTAGTCTCTAATTCACTTACCGAAAACACTCTACCGGGAGTGTCCATATAGTTCTTCATTTTCGTTTGTTGCATCGTAACCGTACCGCGTTGCCCACGTAAATCAGAAATTTTCTTTTTATTGTCTTGCTCCTCATACTGAGAATCAGAATCAGAGCCTTCACTAACCATGTTTTAAATTAAATTTCAATTCAATAATGCACGTACGTAGATGTATGGAAATGTAAGAAAGTCAATGCGATACCGAATTAGCACACACACAGTTTTGTTCGGATGGAAAGAATTTGTATCCAAAATACAAAAAATTAATTGAATTTTTGAGATAACTGTTGTCTGCTATTAACTGTCCACAGAATTAACGCAATTGTAAGAACAATGACAGTCCTCACTCTATCACTTAAATAATTTTAGCATATGCGGCAATATTTAAACCAAATTGCATTGCGTAGATAAGAAATAAAATGTGTTTGATATGTATATCGCTATGTTCAAAGCTCTACATGAAATTTCCAAAAGAAAAATGTTGAAAGATGCATACTCACTAATTCCAATCTTGTACCTGTGTGGTGTGTATATGTATGAACAATACCACGTGTTCCTTTAAATAATGAAGAGTTTTTTTTTTTTACTGACTTCAGAAAATAAAATCCCAGTAAATCTGCAAGTCCAATTTTGATGGCTCCAGCGATGATAAATGCGCAAACAAAATTCCAAGGCGAAGAATGTGCCGCTGTGCGTATGTTCCAGAACGAAAAAATGACTGACCGTCAGGTCCCTGCTCGGGCGCCAATGTTAATTCTCAAGCGTTTTTGAGAGCCTTTTTCCAAACGAGATTTGTGAAATGCCAAAGGTGAATCGATTAACGAAACCAAACTAATATGTCCATAGAAGTAATAAGACCAAACTTGTACGATAAACCAATTTAATTTTATTTCCTCGATCTGTACTGCACAGCGGCTATCACAAGAATGAATACATACATAGAAGAAGTCATAATTCAAAATGGAAGAACAGACTACAAAGTGAAGTTACATTAGATTGCAAATAATTCACAATATCAAGGATTTAAGCGCAAATTTAAAATTAAATTGTTTTTAAAGAGAACAAGAAATAAGGCTAATGATTGAATTACACGACTTGACATAAATGCAAGAAGTAGAAAAAAAAATATGATTTGTTTTTACTTAACAGAACTCATCCGATAAATTATTTTGAATTGCCGGATAATAAATTTGTGAAGCTGTTCCGATTAAATAAGTGTTTGGCCGATGAATTTATTAATAAATTAAGTCCTTTTATGACCGGTGTTTTGAGATCTTTAGCTATTGATATTGAGGAGAAAGTAATGAAGCTATTCTTTCATCCAATATAAAAAATAGTAATAATTACGGGTAATATTTACAGATTCTTTGTGCTCTACGACTTTTCGCCGCTAGTAGCTACCTACAAATAGGGGTGAGTGTAAATATAGGAATGAGGCAGCCATCAGTCAGCAGAGCTACATATAAACGAGGTTGTTGATGCTGTTGAGGAAAGTGGATTGATCAACGAAGTAATACATTTCCCTTCGATGGTGGGAGAATTGAATCAAACTAGGAAAGAGTGAGAATAGAATTATTTTTAAATTTTACAATATGTATATAAGATATATTCCTCACAAATTCCATCAGCCTGCTTTTTTGTTCCAAAGATAATTTTCCCGCATTAAATCTTTTCTTGTCCATTTATTTGTTTTATAAAAATTTAAATAATAAATAAAAATCGCGCCAAAAGTTGTTTAACGTCGCACGGACAAAACGAAAGTAAACACAGATGGCCGTGTCGAGTACCGTATTACCTAATTAAGTCATTCTTCTTATAACCCCTTAAAAAATGTTAATTCTAAAGCCAATAAAAGATTTGTCTCGAATGACTTAATCCGCATTTCTTTCAAGAACAATTCAACATACAGTGATATTCTTCAAAGCATATTTTATGCGTTTCTATATTTTGTGGAGTTCTTTAGTACTCGGACTATGATTTTTTCACCCTTTTTCCTATTATACATGAAAAATTGGAATTTTCGTACAGCAACTATATAGGGGAACCTTTTGGCGGGTAACGCACGTTGTATGTAGAGTGACTCGCTAACAATTTCTTCAATTTCGCTGTTGTTTCTCTCTTCTTTTTTTTAATGTCTTTCACACTGACATGTATAATATGGACTGACTACGCTCATAGGAATACACTACAGAAAGTGGGCTCACTTCTATAGTACTAACTCTTTCGGTCTAAGCCGAGAACGCGTCTATTTAGAGAGCTGAAATTTTGTTCACGGACTTTAAAAACAAAGTAAAATTAAGTTTGAAAATGAGATAAATCGGGCAACTCCTTCGTGAGGTTGCCATACAAAACTTTCGTTTTCCACTATATATTTGGACACTGCCTGAGAACGCATCGATATAGAGAGCTGAAATTAGGTACATGATGTTTTTACTACATTAGCACATAAAATTTCAAAAATGGACTAAATCGGGCAACTCCTTCTTGGTGTTGCCATATAAAAATTTAGGTTTTTTACAAATACTGCGAAAACGATAAGTCCAAGACATTTTTATTGTACTAAAAACTTCTTCAGAATACGAAATTCTATAAAATTGGTTATAATCATTTTTTTCTGTCCGACGAACCGTTCTAGA
Organism: Dioctria rufipes; assembly: GCA_963924295.1. Classification (NCBI taxonomy): domain Eukaryota; kingdom Metazoa; phylum Arthropoda; class Insecta; order Diptera; family Asilidae; genus Dioctria; species Dioctria rufipes. The sequence goes on from OZ002741.1 coordinate 56,664,572, forward strand.
AATACATGCGAGAAACCACTTCAAAAATCAAACTTGAACAGAAGGGTGACAATGCGAAATTTCATAAGGGCATTCATCTATGGTCTTAGACCAATTCTAGCCTTTTTTTCTTGTTTTTACTATTTTCGACACTCTCGTAGACCCACTTTTCGTCATCAGGTTCATGTCGCGTGACAATTGAATCTCTCAAAATTTGAACCGGAAATTTCCATGGAAAACCCGGAAAATCGGGAAAAATCATTTGAAAATTTGGTACAAATTTGATTAGTGATAAATCCGTTTCAGGAAAAATGCAGAGTTTTCCAATTTTTCCGAAAAAAATTTCCGGAATTTTCCGACTTTTCCGGAAAATTTTCCGGTAAAAAGGTTTTCTAAATTATGCAGGATCAAGTTCCCTATCAACTGGCAGCATCATTAGTTTCTGTCCGACAATGGTGAAAACTTGCAGAAAAAATCGAGAGAAATCATGTAAAACGCTTTTCCGGAGTTTTTCCGACCAAGGAAGCGTTTGACCGTTTTGCAACCTAAGACAAAGTTGTAGAGCGAAATGAGTTGCATAAAGTTGCTTTTGTGGAAAACTCCATGGAAAAGCGGGAAAATCATTGGAAAAATTTTCAACAATATTATTAACAAGTTTCAGAAAAAATGCAGAATTTTCCATTTTTTCTGGAAAATTTTCCGAAAGTTTCCAGAATTTTCCGACTTTTCCGGAAAATTTTCCGACAAAAAAGTTTTAAAAGCTAGGCGGAATCATTTTTTGCCGTCCTACTGGCATCAATACTTTCTCTTCAATAATCATGAAAACTTGCATGAAAAATCGAGGAAAATTCATGTAAATTTTTAAAAAAAAATTCATAGTAATAGGAAAAGTCTGTGGAAAACATGAAAAATCGGGAAAATTCATGTTATATGGAATCAAGTTGGAATACTGCTAAAAAGTGCTGTTTAAAACATAATTTGAATTTCAGAAAACCGTTGCAGTACTTCAACGATTTGATACTCGAAAAATTTTTGTTTTCGGATCGGCACCAAACATGACTTAAAATGTCGGTAATGATATGCTGAACAAAAACTTCCAGGCAACCACGGTGCTGACTTCCAATTATCTCATCGTAACTGCCTTCAAAATTTCAAATTTTCCGAAACCTCGGTAAACCGTAGTCCGAGTTATCGAAACTGTTCCGATTGTGTTCGAAGTACGGTCAGTCGATTGCAAACTCTCGAGTCGTATGGACGCAAAAAAATTTCACTGCGAATATTCAAAAATTGACTCAAAATAAAGAAGAAAGAAAGAAATATAAGATGAAATATAAGAAAAATTAAAGGAAAACGGAAAATTAAAAAGAAAGTAAGAACCTAAAATTAAATTAGAATTAAGTAAAAATATAATTAAGTTCGGTTAAATTGATATTAGAACAATTTAGTTAACGTGAAAAAGGCAGAAAATAAAATAAGTAAAAAACGAGTATTCAAACAAAACTGAGGCCAAGCCGCATGAAAAAGTAGAAAATAAACTTTTCTTCACACACAGAGGTGGACTCAGATTTTTTGATTGGGACATTTCTCTTGAATATTCTTTCTGTTCATGAATCAAATCACTTATTACCTCTGATTGATCATACTGAAATATATCGGTGATTGTCAGCGAATAAAATCTGAGTCCACCTCTGTGTGTGAAGAAAAGTTTATTTTCTACTTTTTCATGCGGCTTGGACTCAGTTTTGTTTGAAAACTCGTTTTTTACTTATTTTATTATATAATTTTATCGCGGTGTAATATTTTTCTTTTATTAAAAAAAAAAACTAAACACACTTTTCTACCGAAATATTGAATAGCAAAAACTTAATGTCTTGTATAAGAAAAAGTGCGTCAGTCGGCAAGAGGTTCCCCTACGATTAAGAAAACTTCTGGGTAACTTTCAGAGCTTAATATTTTAGTTTTTCAATAACTTTATTATATAAAAAAAAAAACGGTTAAGAGCGAGTTGGGCTATCAGGGTTCCGTTCCAGAACTTCATTAACGAACAGTCGATCGACCAAATTTAAGTATATTTAAAGTTAATCCAAAAATGCCTGCGAAAACACATTGTGCTAAAACATTAGTAAGACGTAATCGATTATTGTGTTTTCGCTTTGTTTAGCTCAGTATTGCTAAATTTCAATTATATTCAAATAGATAGACGCAAGAGTGATTTTATAAGAGATGATTTTATTAGACCGAGCTTTCTTAGAAATAGACACAGAAAATTTAAGGTTTGAAAACCTTGCAAATCAGGGGGAACGGTGTTTTTACGCACATTTTGGACTTTGTATAATATCTTTCTAACCAAATCATCAAAAATTTTGAAAAAAGAAAAACATTGTGGAATTCTTGAAAGTAACTCTTTCAAACAATACCCCACAGGATAAAAAAAAACTATTTTTAATAAACATTATTAATAATGTGTTTTCAAAAAAAAAAACCATTATGAATTAAAAAATTTCTGGGGAATATTTTCAACCATCAAAGATTTATGTGTGAAATGACAAAAAAACATCTTCACCTTTTACTGTTGGTTGTGTGGTTTTATGCTTTTCCGGAGTAATAAGACTTTAAGAAAAATCCTTTCCACTTCGGAAGCTATAAAAAAAAACTGGTATACCTACTCAACTACTTCATGCTTGAATTAATGTCTGTAATGAACAGGTAATCTGGTATAAAACTGTGATAAGTGAAGGAGTGTTACTGAAAAACTATAATTTGAAAACAAAGTCAGTGCAGTAAAGCAATTTTATTAAACATCTGTTGTCCTGTGCATGTATATTGTAAATTAAATTAATTAAATTACTGAAGTGAATTTCTGAAGAGCTTTCCTGAAAGAATTAAGGAGATCTCATCTTTTCTTCAAGTTTAACTACTAAAAATAAAATCTCCATCTGAATTCTCTCAGGAATTTATTTTATGCTATTCTGACGGCTTAAGTAATGCTCTCCCTTCTGTGTGGACATCCTAATGCAAAATAAATCAAATTGAATACAAAATCTCTTTACCTCCTTAAGGAGTACCTACACTAGAATTAGTATTGAAGCGATTTCATTGTGTGCTATGGATATAAAGGAAATTATGTAGAAGTGGATTTTTGTACAGCTTAGTCCGATTATTTTTTTAAATCTTTTATATTTAATTCATTTTTCAAACCATAGATAATTGTTTTCAACAATTTTTACAAACTATACAGGGTGTTTCAGTTATGTCCCGGCAAACTTTACAGGGTGATAGCTTTCCATGAGACCAACAAAAATTTGTTAGAAGGGGGCGGGGCAATATCTACAGGTTTTCAAATTATCGAGACCATAACATTTTCGAGTGAGTTTTTATGAATCACCCTGTAACTTATTTAAAGTATTATTCGATAGAAAATACTTGGGTTTTAAAATATATATTTCATAATCTTTGACTGTCGATATTCGTGCGCGTCGCAAAGATCAAGCATTCTGCCAAATTTCAAATTCACACGTCCTATCGTTTGCGAAAAAGCACGTTTGCGACAGACACTAAACGAACGGACGCAATAGCGATCTTATAAGGGTTCCGGTTTTTTTCCTTTTGAGGTACGGAACTCTAAAAATGTGGCTTCAGCTTAAACTAGAAATAGGTTAGCTATAAACTGTGCTATTCATTCTAGAAGGAAAATCACTAAAATAGTCTCTCTATATGTTTGTAGTGAACATGAACAAACACACACTCTATATCCTTGTCATTCTCCCATATTAATACTCTTCTGATTGTGAAAATTATTCAACATTCAATTTGATTCAAGGAATGTTGCAAAAATGTGATGGGACCTGAATCAAAGTTAAGCTCATGACAAGTTAGGAAGCTGGCGAGATATCCGAGTGTTTTACATTTAAAATGCACACGGCAAGAAAAGGAAGAAAGAAGGAAAAAAATCGAAAAAAAATCAAACTCTCTTTAAAACTTTTATGAATAAAGATAAAAAATGTGAAAGCGCAAGTTGCATGCAACGAAGCAGAATGGCAAATGTTTCATTTTCGTAAATAAATGAGAAGGGGCGGAGTTTTCACGTTTTACTCTCATAAAATGCTCCCGCGCTTTTGTGAAAACACGTTTTTGCTGAAAAATGGAGAGAATCGGCCAATGTTTTTTATAGCATGGCCAATGTTTGTTAGTGTAATTTCTATGCTAATTGAGCAGCACGCGCTTCTGTTTACATTCGTTTTGCTGAGAAGAGATTAAGTGGGAGAAACTCTTGCTGGATTCTCTGATATTTTCGGGAAAAATGAGAATTTCATTCGAGAGGAATTTTACATCTCCTTTTTTTAGTGCGAAATTTATCTTTTTCTTAAAAATGGGAGGTGTGACTTCGGCATTATTATGAAAAGGTTGAAAGGATTTTGAGGGATTTAATAAGATTTTGTAATCCTACGTTCTCTCGATTTTTGTTTTTAACTCGTTATCTCAGTTGCACTGTAATAGTGCATAGCCAAGTGCTGAAAAAGACGAAAGTATATGAAATTACTTGTTTCATTCTAAAAAACACCAGAAATTCGCCCATTTTGCTCTACAGCTTCTTAACTTGTCATTAGGTTAACTTTGCCTGAATATTAAGCACCGACCCCCTTTCAGTTCTATGGGCTCAGGAAAATATGCAGCAATTCTGCCCTATGCGCTTAGAGACTTGTCGAACTTGAACGCTTATAGAATTTGAAGAAAATAACGGAATTGGCTCAAATACGATCAAGTACGATCAGACATATGTGGAATGATGTTTCTGGAAATATCAGGTTCGTGCGGTTTTTACCGCCACCAGGTGGCGTCCAATGGGAATGTAATTTTTTTTTATTTTAATTTTTTAAATTTGGTCGTCTTCCCGCACAAAAGAGATGCTATAAAATTTTTAAATATAAACGTTGAGGCATGCTTGTAGAATGAAATTGCATCTATATTTTGTCCCCTAATCACGTATCTAATTAATTAATTTCAGAGATAGCTCGAAAAGAAATGAACCAGTCCTTTTTAAACTGGTAAATGGCAGTTTTTTGAGTGAAAAATGGGTTTATTTTAATCTCATGTTTGCAACGGGAAATTTTCCACCTAAACAAAAAACGTTCACAGCAGAACCACTAATCATACGAAAGACAGAACCGGCAAAATATATGCGAAATTAAAAGTAATTTTACCCAAGTGCCAAAAAACCATTTTTTAATGTAAAAATAAACGTATGAAGTTTACAGGATCAAAGAAATAACCCCGCCCTTCAGTTATAGTCTCTATCCCCTTTAATATGATACCCCACACGCCCTATTTTGGGCAACCCCTATGGGGGTAGTACTTCCTCTCACCCCTCACCAACCCCCCAAATTATTTTTCACAGATCTTTTTCTCCCGAACATCACAAATACAAGTACCGCACTGCTCTAAACCCCCTCCGCGGAAAGTCATGTATGTATGTATGTACTTCTAATTTTGCTCCGATCATACCACTGACTAATAACAATGGACTGAGCGATTTGCTATTTCATGTGGCACAAATATTGTGTTTCTGTATATCACCGTTAGATCACCCTTTAAAACTTTTACTACATAAAAAACATGTAAAACTCAACCAATCAGATGAAATTTTACACCCTAAAATCGAATTAAATTTAAAAAAATATATTTTCTTGTGCCCAAGTGATATTTGAATCGTTTATAAGGAATTAAACTCATTCCGACTTTAATTTTCAAAAGTTATTCTTACTTGAATCCTGCGTATGGACAAGAGAGATGGAGCATGGTAAACTCTATCTTGACCTTTTTCTTTCTTCGGTGATTGGATCTGTAGCCAACATAAAAACATCAAATATGACATAGGAAAACGTTCAGTAAGAAATATTTTGTGTTGGTAGCTCAAACTCTGCCACAGAGCGAAAGAGAAAACTATAAAACTTGTGCCATTCTTTCCTATAGGAAAATGGCAATACACTCAGTCCATTGTTATAAGTCAGTGGGTCATACAAAGCGTTTCTGCATCGAGCTATTCCATACCGAAAGGGTTAAAATGAAAAGTCACAATTTCTAAGAAATAATAACACAAGCGTCATTTTGCATTGAGGATGCAGAACACTGAAATATGTATTGAAAGATACGAGTATGTCAGAAAAACGGAAAATATTTTGAAAATCGATTTACAGCTTGCGTCAGTGCAATAATGTTTTCCGTTGCTCGAATCGATCGACTCATGGAGCAAGGAATACCGACGGAAGTACACTCTCAGTACACTCCCGCATTATACTCACAAATATTCCAAATCTAAATCTACTGCTTACAAGTATACACACTCTAACAAAATTTAATTTATTTTTCTTTTATTCTTTTATTTAAAAAACTCACTTCCAAATTAACTTGTTTTCTAAGGAGTTCAACCTTTTTTTTTTTTTTGCATTAATGGGAAAGAACATGTTAAAGGTAAACTATGAAAACCGACAGACAAAAACTTAAGAGACTCTTAGACGAAGCTTATCTCATCCACTTTTATGTACTTAGGTTCAGGTACAAAAGCCTGTTTTTGTAGCTTGTCAAACACTTCAAAGCAGAAATACTATACGTAAATCGAAAGTGCAATATGTACTCAGGTTGTGTGCAAGCGTGCACAAGCATTAATTAAAAACTTAAGATAAGTACTTACAAGGAGTCCCTTTTTGCATGCTCTTGCAAAATATTCAGGATTTATCCAAATTACTGTCAATTTACATTTTCCTTAATTTTTGCAGATTAAGTAAATTCCTTTAATAATTTCCAGAACTTGTATGTCTTGATCTTATAGATTCTATTTTCCAGAAGTAATTTGTAAAACATATACATAAATAACTAGACCAAGTTAAAGACACAACTTCAAAATTATTTCTATCCCACCTTTTGTAGGAAAAAACTGGAGTATCATGATATGGGAACTGAAGAGCAGTACTGATCCCTAAATTATTTAGCTCTGAATATGTGCGCAATAACTAATACCTTAGACACACAATACGATCCAAACTAATCATTAGCACTTATTAAATTATTGATTAAGACATCGTGGGTCACATAGTATACATAATTATGGTTCGAAAATCAGATCATAAAATTATGTACCTACACTAATGAAGTGATTTTTTTTTTTCTTCACTAGAGCGCCAATGACGAAATTGTGCTAAAACTGAATGTATTTTGTCATATAATATAAATTTAGAGCTCTGCTGTGTATCTACATATTTGAAAAATAAAAAGAAGAATGCAATGCACTTTCTTGTATTATTATGTACGTGCTCTACAACTTGTGTGAATTGAGCGTAGCTTCGGTACCGGTAGTTTTATTACCATAAAAATTAAATAAGTGCAATAAGTGTTTATTAATACAAACAATTGTTTTCGAACACAGCATATAACAGCACAGCACATAATATTTTATAAATTGGTCCATCAACTTGCAGTTAATAAACTAGTTTAGTGGAGTCCACAGTTTCGAGTTGCAACTCTGAAGCAAATAATTCTTAACTAATAATGACTGAAAGATTCGTTACAGAAAGAAACAGAATAAATTGGTCCCCTGACGAGAAGTCATTATTATTGTCTTTATGGCAAGTTAATATTGTGGAGCTGCGAAAGTGGGGACATATGAACGTACAAAATTGCTTTTGAACGTAAAAGTCATACGCCATACGTCATACATAAATATACAGGTGAGTACCTACTCTTGAAAAGAAATGAAATATAACTTTTTACTTTTTATTTTTATAATTTTTGCAGAAGCGAAAAAAAATGCGCTGGACCATCCGCAGACTCCCCTTCCAACTTCGAAGTACATGCTTCGGAAGGGTGCATATATTTCTTGACGCATTCAAATCAAATAATACAGAATTAATGGAAGAGTCATTTTTGTAACAGAATATTATTCTTAAATAATTTGTATAAATTTAATAATATAAAAATTCACACATATCTATGTGTGTTTCCTCTCTCTTTAGGATATAGACGAGCGTGAAATTTGTCAACATCAAGAACTTCAATCCCAAGTAGAGAATCAAATGTCTCCACTAGGGAGTTTGTCACCTTTCCCATACGAAACGTCCATTTTTCATTATATTTTGGCAATATATGTATATTGATTAAAACTAGTGTATCAAAATACTTTTTAGTATAAAGTTGTTTTTTCATTACCAAATCGTTGAATTGAAAAATAAAATAAATAAAAACCAAGTTTATCGCGTCGATTCGATCCATTTCGCGTCTTCACTGTCATATGTCAAAACATGTTTGACACATACCTAAGAAATGGATGTTTGTCTGCAGCCCAGAGAATACAAGGTACTCTCATCATGAACCACGTTCCACCATTAGTGGACGAAATATCGTGTAACGTATAGGAAAGAACGGTACAGAGAACACAATACTATTTCCCCTCTCTCTGTCTTTTCAATAGAAATGTTACATTAGCGGATGAAAGTTTATCACAACTCATGTGTCAAAATTTAATGAGAATACCTTGTATTCTCTGTACCGTGTGCCTGCAGTTGCCTAATGAATCATTATGGTCTAATGAGTCGTTAATTAATTATTCATTAGAGGCGCTGTGTGTCTACGGCATTAGTAGGTATTCGTAGTTTCATTCAATTTAAGCGATACTATTGGTAACCAGTAATCTTGCACTTCTTAAATTGTGGGGTATGAGAGGAATAGTTTTGTCATCAAATTTTTTAACTCGTCCTAAGCTAATAGTTGCAGGGGAAAAAACACAGTTCTCCTGGCTGTAAAGACGAATCAATTTTGTGCATACAACACTTCTATTACACTTTAGTATTTTTCAACTTAATTATTATTATTATTATTTTTAATTGTATAATAGTTGACCTCACTGATAGCAAAATATTAATGTGCAGGTTGTGTACCAATTGCTTCACTACTGCCAAGAAGAAAGTTTTGCTTTCAGGCGTCGTAGCTGTATTATTGGCTATTGAGGTTATGATTTCTTTAATTATCGGACTCATGCATTTGTTTGTTCCATTATTAAATAAATAATATATGTACACAAATAGAAGACGAAAATTATTTTTCTACCAGTGGCGGAGCAAGGGGAAGCCTACGGTCTATATGACACTAGAATCCCCCATATTTAAATATTAGCTAATTTATTGGCTTTAAGCATAGATGGCACAAGAGCTAGATGTCGCATGCAGTATCAAAAACGTATACAAAATTTATATGGCTGTATGGTCCATTCCAGAATGGACCACAACATTTGAAATGATGTATACATCGAGTGATCATATTTCTTCGTATCTGAAGTGTTGAGGAAGTCGATCAAATGTATATAAAACTGCTATTATAAAAACATTTGCTGTAATATGCCATGCGACGTCTAGTTCTTGTGACATCTATGCTGTAAGTCTAAACGTATGCGTCTGACTCCTGTAGTTTTCCAGTTATATATGTAGGTATATTTTGCTGAACGATATACATTTGCTACAAATCGATTTCTTCATTAGCTAGACAATAGCTCTATAAATTGCTTAAAGCACATAAAACAATGATTTGCACAATATTTGCCTATTTCACTGGCCGGCTAGTGTCTTGTCGTCTCCCTTGCGCATAAGATTGGTAAAATTATATTTCTCCTACCATGCTTTTGTAGTGGGTGGACTATCTTCCCATACTTAAATTCCATCTAAGTCGAACAAAATACATAAATGTTGCATTAAATGATTGTATCCGATTTATATGGTCTGAAAAGAAGCGATTATATCTTTCCATTATTAAACTCTGTTCTGAACTATTATCTTTATTCAGTCTTTAAATTCGGAGTCTTTGATCTTTCTTCATAAATTGGATCCATTTTTTATGGACAACCCACTATTGGTTTCTGTTTTTCACATACCGGCAGATTTTCTGTAAATAACGGATATTATTCGTTTCCCGGTTTAAATCAGATTACTTGGATGATAAGGTGGGATGTTGTTGAAAGAAGGTGATCGAAGTTGCAGTTGCGACAGTGCATTCCTATTTAATCAGGATGTATTTTCGCCCTCCATGAATAATAAGTCTTCGTCTTCACATCCATGTCGTTTGCATCTTTTTGGGACTTGTTTTTGGCCTTCAGCTCGATGTTGTCGTTATTTTCTCCCTCGTTGATTCTAGTCCTGTTGATTTGTTAGCTTTTCGTTTCATTGTCTTCTATTTTATGGCTGTTCTACTTCATCAGTCATACCTTTTGACAGTTAATTGCGTTAGTTGGAGAGGGAATGAGAATTATGGGAAACCTTAGGGTGGGCAGTTCATAAGTACATAGTGAATTCAAGTTTCAGACTGTCAGAGACCTGATTCACTGGGTTACCATTACCCTCGGTTTCCTTTGTTTTTCAGTCGTAAAATGTTATTTTTCCATCTTGGGAATAAATATTGAGAGTATCAGGCTTAGTTACAAAGAGCGATGAGTGGTATCTAAAATCGAACTTTTCGACCCAGCGATCAGAGAGGTCTCATCGGTATGGTTATATAATTCACACTTACTTTTTATAAAAAGTATTTATATGGGCAATTGGTGTGACCTCCATCATTGAACTTCTATGGTAGGCGATCAGAGATAACCATACCGATGAGACCTCTCTGATCGCTGGGTCGAAAAGTTCAATCATTCTTTTGCACTTAAATGCATTTTTGTAAATTTATTGAAATTATTTTCAATAAATTTCAGTCTGTTAGACGAGAAATCTTCTTCGTATGGTATCTAAAATCTGTAGGTATAAGGTAGGTTGTTTAATGGCTTGGTTGAATAGGTATTCTTGTATAGCGGTTACGTTCGCGCCTTCATACATTATTGGCGAAGTGGTCTGATCAAGTCAAGTCAATATCTGATGCGTTGACGAAACTATTTACGGATTATGATATTTTTCGCCGAACCGATATCTCGGGATATTTGTTGTAAATGTTTCTACAGGCTTTAATTTTGGGCTTGACTTCACTTATATCTTGTAGGTGGACAATTTATGGTTTCTATAGACTGAAATGCACTGACAATAATTTCGACGAATTTCTATAAAGCATTGAAAATACAGAAAAAGATCAAATTTTTCGACCCAGCGATCAGAGAGATCTCATCAGTATGATTATCTCTGATCTGCTACCATAGAAGTTCGATGATATGTATAAACAATTGGGTGGCCCTATCATCGAACTTCTATGGTAGGCGATCAGAGATAACCATACCGATGAGACCTCTCTGATAGCTTGCTCGTAAAGTTCATTTATATCTTTATTTCGCTATAACACTTTAATTGTCCGAAAAAAGATAAAAACGATTAGTTACGCGATATTTTTATTTTACAGCTATGGTGATGGCATCCTTCGCTAGCGAAGAAGGTAAATCTTTCGGGCAGCTAATAAATGATTCTCGTATCAGAGTGAGTAGGTTGAAGAGGTAACAGATATTGAAATTTTAAACATAGATTTGTGTTGGCAGACTATTAATGAGTGGGTTGGGATGTTGAAATATCTTTTCAAGCTGCTTATCCGAGATATCTAGAAGATAGTTCCTAATTGGGATTATATTTGCAATTTCGTACAAAATAGTGTTGGGGAGGTAGTAGTAGTGTAGCGATATTGGATCTTCCCCTAGTGTGACTCTAAGGATTACTGAGGTTGATTTTGATTCCCTATTTTTCATAGAACTCATCGAGTTTGACTACGTGCTCCTCAACTTTCCTAACAACGAAGGTTGAGGAGATGTAGTGGGCGTATATTAGGAAGTTATCTGCGTATAGCAACGTGGTGGAACTCGGATAATTCGAAGGTTGATCATGCGTGTAGAGGTTGAAAAGTGTGGGTCCGAGGACCGAGCCTGATTGAAGTTAGGGTTGATTTGTTGAACTCTAGGTTCAATATAGAAGTTTCTGGTTGAACAAAAACTGCGGATGATTCGAGTTAAGGGATAGAAATTCTAGACTTATAATTTTGAAAATAACTCCATTTTTTCAAACGGAGTCGAAAGCTTTCTCAATATCAAGGAAGCAGCCTACTGTGAGCTTCTTTAAATTTAGGGCAGTTATGGTGTACGAATGGAATTTGAGCAGGTTGGTAGATCTTTCAGAACAGTTTTTTTGCTTTGAAATTCAAGACGGGGTGAAGAAAGATCCTAAGCATGGAGGCGAAGGTGGCCCATTGTATTAATAAAACTTTTTTAATTGGTTTAATGTCCTCAACCATCCTACGAAATGTTTTATAACTATGCATAACTAACAATTTATTGAATTGGGATTGGGGAAATTGAATGCGTTTGTTGTGTGATTTTCTTATACACCAAATAATTATAAACATGAAAATTCTATGTCTTTATGTATAATACTAAATGAAAACTTATTAAATTGTTGCGATTTGTTTAACTAAAAATTAAATTTAAATGTTGTCCATGCAAAAGCATACCTGCACCCTAAACCTCCCACTTTCGACAAATTATTTACGTTTTGTGTTTGACAGAAAAATTGTTGAGAGTTTCTCCCATGCGGTATACTTTTTTTATTTTACCCTGCTATTAAATATCTACCTACCTATAATGAAGTTTGTCTTCGTCAACAGAGAAAGTACCAACGGGGGCTGGCCTATTAATATACTTTCAATCGAAACTAAGTAAACAAAGTAAGACCCGACCACCTAATTTGCCGATGTTTACTTTAGCCTTGAAGCTTTTACCAAACATTTAATTTCTGATATTTTTTGAATACTTTCGCTGAGTTAACAAGGTTGCATAAAATTTCCTAGAGAAAATTACTATAAAATTACCGGGATGTTTGCAATATTTCTCTACAGCTAATTGCCAATCTTAAGAGAATGAAACAATTTGCACGACCGACACGGTATGTAGGTGAAGGTCTGGGTTGAGGTTACATTTCTACCCCACAAAACACATACAATTAATTTGTCTTAACTATGCTCATTATGTAGATTCTTATTATAAGTGAATTATTAAAATTAAATGACAAGCTTAAAAATTTATGGAATTTGCTTGAAACTCTGCAGTGTAATCAAATAAACGCTCCGCAAAACCCACGTAGCAGAATTCTGAAATCAATGAGAGGATTTAACTTCACCTGGAAGGAATCTTGTGGATAATGTTAATGGCTCACCTAGGCGAGAATAACTGCATTGTGTTACAAGTTTTCTGCAATGCACTATCCTCTTATGCATATATGCATATAATGTATATATATATATATATATGTATGTATATATGTATAATGGGAGTAGAGTAGGGTATACGGTTGGCTACACTTGGCAAATATCTGGTAAATTTTAGAGAGAAGAAATGTTAGAAATTGAAATTTACAGCAGACATTGCTTGATTCTAACATTTCTTTATTGGAACATTCATCTCTCCAATTTCAATATTCTTTTGCAGAATTTAATTCCATCTATGTGGAAGCTTTTTTCAAAATCAGCTATTATACAGCTACCTTCTCTTCTTAAACACTTTGGTGGGGCGTTTTTCAAGAAAAATGTACGCAGATACATGAGCATCTTCGCATAGTACAGAAAAACCTTTGTTGATAATGCTTTGGATGTAAATACATGTCGATTGTAAGGTCAATTCTTACCTACAAATATTGGCATAATTATCCGGACAATGCAATTTCCATAAAAAATAGTGAAGTAAAATATAACAAAAAAAAATATATAAAAGAATATGACAAAATTATTGCGTTCATCCGTTTTTAGTGGACTTTGCCGAAAATATAAAAATAAAGTGCATATTATGTTGTTCCAGAAAAGCTCTATAAGAGCTTCCAAAAACGGACGTCTTCGATTGGAAATTGAAATTTGTTAAGGAGCATGCAAATAGGTCAGCAGATTTTGGAGGAGTATCTTACACCTAGACCAAGGAAACCATGGTGTTCTTGGATAGACTGGAGAAATATTGAGATCCCTAGGGGTCCCTTGAGCCTATACCACATGTTCCTTAGGTGGTATCTACATATAAGAAAAGAAATTTTATTATTCCGACTCGATAGAAAAGAAAAATCGGCCAATAACTAAGCTTACGCGGCACTCCAATGGCGGCAAGATAAGGATTTAGGGTTGCAATACCATTCAATGGTGTTGCCTAGAGAAGATGAACCACTCATACTACATATATGAAGGTACTAAATGATGTTGCACTTTTTGCGGGGTATAAATTAAGCCACGGCATCTTTTTTTCTGCAACAATACAATGCACCTATTCTCACTAGCTGGCACATCCTTGAAGAAGTTTCTCTGAAATTGCCGCCCCAAAGCCCCGACCTCAATGTCATCAAGAATCTTTGGTATTACTTCAAGTCAAGATATCCAACTATAGAATATGAATATCGCTGAAAGAGACCTGGAAGAATGTTATAAGTGCTTGGAGATGACTCGAAGAGGTCACTGCAACTAATTGGATAGGTTATGGCTTCAATTCACGTGGAAATGGATTTTTTTTTTTTTTTTTTTTTTTTTTTTTTTTTAATTTCTGAAGCTTCAAAGTTCATCCTGTTCGATTAATTTTTTGGTGTCTTGTCTGAATAATTGTGCCAATGACTTTTTTGTATGATGATTGAATGGTGCAAGTTGTGATTTCAAATCAGAGCTGTCTGGCAATGGCTTGTCTGCTTGCATAGTCTTGGTTTTATATTGGTTTCTACGACTAGGACAACTCACGAGGTTTTATGGAGGAAATATGCTATAATGGGAACATTGGTTAAACTGCTAGATTTGGCCACGAATTGTTGTCATGTTTGAATTAAGAAAGGAAAACATTTTTGGACTTCATCTGATGCGATGTTGTGGTATCATAGCAGCAATTGGGCCGTTGATTTTATGTGATGTGCCCCAACAGGGAAAAACTTCCAGACAAATTAAAGGATTGGTGTTGTTGCGTAATATTGATATGACATTGTATATACACACAGCATATCCAGCCAAGCTAATGTTTTCCATATTAAAATATTAATGAAATTAACTCGTAAAGCATATCACTATCCTCTAAAATATGCTGACTGTGCGAAACTGAATAATCTAAAATGTAACGCCACTCAGGGCCTTTCGAAACTCAAAGTGAGCCGTTTTCTAGGATATCGAAATTGACTAAGAGCAATAGTGTTATGCCTATCGCATAAGTGCATTAAAAATATGTAAAAAACTGATCTGCCCTTGCCTAAATTTGAACCCAGGATATATGGGTTATAACTTACATCAGAGATTTGTCACTTAGATCTTAAAACTTTCGGAATTAGTTGTCAAAATCAAAATTTTATGGTAAAAGTTTAAGACTGACAGATATCAAATATCATTCACCGCAACTCTACAGTCCACCCGTTTAAGGTCACCTTAAATCAATGTAGAATGTTTATTTTTTATGATTACTTTATTTTTCTATTGAAAAACGTAGAGGATTAGCTAAAATTCATTTTGATTTGTTCTTTTTGTATCATGTTAACTGATACTACCTAAGACATCCAATCCTCTAATATCCTTCAGATTTACATAATCTTTAAAATTAATTAGTATAGCGCATCACTGTGCATTTACATAATACCTATATATAGAAAGTCTATGTACAAGGTACTATTCTTCATATGCATAATCGCATAAGCTCTTTAGGTACATTTGCAATTTCAATTATTTGCTGTAGGGTGCATTTCAATGTAATTCTACTGTCAAAGACTCTCACTTTTAGGAAGTCTTTATGCAAGCAGAAATAGGTATTAGGATAGACAGAATATTAATAAATTTAAGTTATATACTTTGAGGAATTAACAACGTAACATACAACATCCAGAGTGTCCTCCATTTACTTAATTGATTAATTGATTGTGTATCATTGTTACAGGAAACAGATGGAACTGGTCTTGATTTACTCAATACACGGAATGAAGAGAGTTCTTTTTTTGCCAATACATATCATTTTCAAAGAAAATTTACATAGGATACTAGACAAAAAAATTTATAGATTTAAAAGATTTAGGCTGTATGCTAAAACTATCTAAACTAAAGTATTGCATTTAATTCCAAAAATATAGTGTGGGCTTTACGAATAGTTGCCACAACTAAATTTAATTGCTTTTTAAATTAAACTTTCAAGAATTTTTCAATAAGTATTTGCAATTCTGAAAAGATTCTCAAAAATTTAAGGGAATCATTCGAAACAATTCTTAAGTGGAAGAACCAGAGACGGATTTGATAAATTGGCTGCCCTAGGCCTATTGAAGATTGCCGCCCCCTACTTTTTGTAAAACACGCCTGGGAGCGGTGATAATATGACGGATCCCGGAAAAGATTATTTCTCTTCTTCACCGTGTACGAAAACTAATACTAGTGGCACCAAATAACCCCCAGTACTTTAAAATACACAACGTTTCACACCGAAATTATGAATATCAACCAATAAGGCATCCACGATACTAGCTCTCGTCAACTCGCCTCCGTGCCCGACGACAATCTAATCTATGCAACTCATGGCTATTTCAATTTCTACCACACATTTCCCCTTTTTTTCTTGTTTGCAAACTAATTCCAATGTTAAGAGGATACTTGCACATGCATTACTACTACTACTACTGCATACCTAAGGTATTCCTTTCCATGCATAATCGTTAACCATGCCAACATGCTAAATATCACATATTCGCATTTCCTAGGATCATGAGATCCTTTATTACTAAGCCATAAATTGCCAGATGTTATTATCAACAGAGACGAGAAGACTTGGATAGTCTTAAAGATTTTACCAAGGTCGGTGGGTTTTCCCGACCATTATTGAATATAAAATATTCCCATACTCAGGAAAGGAACATATTTTTGAACTTTTAAACGTTGACGTGTGAGTTCGCAGAGGGAACGACTACTAAAAAACAAATCTGATCAAGCTTTGCCGCCCTCTAAATTTACCGCCCTAAGCACGGGTTTACTCGGCCTATAGGGAAATCCGCCCCTGGGTAGAACCACATTTTCTAGGATTCATTTTCATTGCCAGTTTCATCTACATATTGTACATGTATGTATATAAATATATTAAATATTCAAATGGCAAGTGAAACAACCTAGTAGATACTAAAGTCAGACACTCCATTTCAAATTTTCGGTTAAAGTAAAAAAAGGAAATTATAGTAATTATCCAAAGCAATTATTAAAATTTTCACAAATAATGCATTATCTACTCTACTATTAAGTCTAATGGAATTTATATTCAGTAAAATTCTCCATGACATATTCGTTGACATTTACCGTAGCAGTCCCCCTTTTAAAATCACTCCATCCGACCTGCCTTTAATTGGCATTTGAAAATTTTCCATAACTCAAAGCGCCATCTAAGTTAAGCACTAAGCCTATTTTATCCCTTCTAATGGTACCCAAAATGCCATAATTGATTCACAAAACTTCCAGTTGCTATCGTTGATGCTGTCAAATATTTACATTAATAATACGAGCCTTTTGTCTCTATCACCAAAATTCATCCAAAAATTTATCTCAATATCTGTCGTTGTTTAAAAGTTATTGACATTACTAAGTTAGGAGAAAAGTCCCTCTATTTGGGACTTAGTACAATAAGCGAATCGCGTGACCAACTTCTTGCAGGATACAAATCTCTGCTCTTAAAATAAGAGTTCTTTCGATAGGACTACATAGCTGAAAGGCATTTATTACTTGGTCGAAAGCTTCAAACATTTTTTGCTGAGGTCTTTCAAATAGTCTCATAAATAAATAATATATAATAGATTGATATCAGGAGGACTCGCTGGCCATAAATTTCATGCAAAAAGCTCCACTACTCAAGTGAGAAATGGACAGAGGAGCATTATCGTGCATAAACCAATTTTTTCTTTCAAAAGACCTCATTCTCAAGGCAGCCACGCAGGAATTGCAAATTCTTATTACACCATTGATAGTCGGCAACTAAAAACCACCTATAATTCCACATCAAATTTTAATTTTAAAAGTAGTTTGGTGCTTATTTTGAAGAATACCTCATAGGTTTTTATCTGTCAATAAAGAACTACTTAATTCTTGAGATAAATTTCCTATTGTTATTTTGACGAATCAAGAGTAATTCTCAAAACAAGTGTCTGCTTCCATAACATCTTGGGTGCCCTGCACAAATTTCGAAGCTGTACGTTCTAAATACACGGAAATTCTACGGTGTATACCCTGAATATTATGAACACTATTTGTTACGCTAAACAAAAGTCTAATTCTTCTCGTATTTGTGAATATTGTCAAAAACTAAGCCAAAAACAAGATTCTATTCACAAAGACGCATGCCCATTTTAGGCCCGACACTTCCTGACATGAAAGATTTCTTAAACGACGCATTATGATGCTCTGAATATATTTTATTAACAATGTTAGGGGGGGGGGTCAAAGTTTGATCTAGTACAGAATTGAATTCCTTAGGTACTGAGAAGAAGTGTGAGTACCCACACTCCTATACTCGGAGGCTTTAATAGCTATTTATAGCCACCCCAATACTCACTTTTTTAGTATTTCCCTTCCTTTTTTATCCGAACTGAGATACTAGATTTTTCACACCTTAGATCAGCTCTAACTCAGTAGAGTTATGTCCGATCGGAAAATGGGATTCAATGTTCGCCTCAGCTCATTACCAGCTACAATTCGCGGAAGAAAATTTTTCTCTGCATACCTTAATGGTGGGAGGGGGAATTGGGGATAGGAGCCCTTGACCGGGGGGAAGGAGCACAAAACCACACGTTGCATATCAAATTAAAGTTCTCACCGAGTACTATAGGTTGGTGTACTATTTTTCCGATTCAGATAACTTTTTCGGGACGTTTTTGCCGCCGGAAAACCCATTTTAATGCACTTGGAACACATACACCCCAGATACTTCGCATATATTTTTACAGTTCTTTCTTCCGTGGCCATAAGTCAGTGGCGTAACTATGGATGTATGGGACCCCCCGCAAATTAACATACTTGCGCAGAACAATTTAATATTTTGTGCAAATTATAAGGAAATATTTACTGAAATTTATGTATTAGAGAATTGCCACGATCTCCCAACAGCGCCTTCACTCCAAGCGCAAAAAAATAAAAGGGTTTCGTGGGTACTACGAGCAGTGTTTGTAAGGTATAGGTTGCTAATTTGTTTAGATTTATTTCATGGTTTACATTCATCATTAAACCCGTTAAAAAACCACTGGCAGCCCTAACATACGCTCACGAAAGCAGATAAAAAGGAAAACCCATGAGTATCTAAGAGAAACGCTTAAGCAAGCCAAAGCAAAAAGAGAAAAATCTTCCCACATAGGAAGCCGGAATATTTCTGATTACTTAAAGGGCCCGAGTCCACTGATCACCGCAGCGTACAAGAGTGTTGTGAGGTTGAGGGACTTTAAAAAATGTTCAACTTGAAAAATTTGATCTTATACATATTTTATTCTAAAGTTAAAGTAATACCCTTCTCTCATCTACGAACTCGATGCAAGCTAGCAGCATGTACGCCTAGCCTAAGGAAATTAACCAAATATTTCGCAGAAAATAATTTACAGCATTTCAGTTTCAGGCGTACCTTTTTTTCTCCGTTTAAATAAAGCGTTTTCCAATAAGAGGTGTTATTTTAATTAGCCCGCTATTTCGGTAGATGTCACTTTTGGAGCTGTCATTTTTTGATATTTGACAAGTAGAAACTACGCCATTAATAAAAATGGAACGATACACGATTCAACAACGCATTGAAATTATTAAAATTCACTATAAAAATGGTGAAAATGTGGCAGAGACGGTTCGTAAAACTCGAACATTTTTGGGTCGTCGTGAAGCACCTTGTCGGACCGCAATACAGAAATTGGTAGAAAAATTCGAGCTGTCGGGACAAGTTAGTGATGTGAAGAATAAAACCCGTGCACGTCGCTCAAGAACAGCCGAGAATATTGCTGCTGTAGCCGAAAGTGTTGAAGAAAACCCAGGTTTGTCCATTCCTCGTCGTTCTTTGGAATTAGGCATTCCACAAACGTCATTACACCGTATTTTGCATAAAGAATTGGGTCTTAATGCTTATAAAGTTCAGTTAACACAAGAACTCAAGCCGGCCGATCATCAACAACGTCGAGTCTTTGCTGATTGGGTCCTTGAAATGCATGAAAATGATCCAGAATTCCATGAAAAATCATCTTGAGTGATGAGGCCCATTTCCACCTCGATGGCTTCATCAACAAGCAAAATTGTCGCATCTGGGGCTCGGAAAACCCAAGAGTTATTGTTGAAAAGCCTCTCTATCCTCAACGTGTGACTGTTTGGTGCGATTTATGGTTCCGCGGGGTCATTGGACCTTACTTTTTCGAAAATGAGGCTGGAGCAACAGTTACGGTGAATGGATTGCGCTATCGACAGATGATTAATGATTTTTTATGGCCGGAATTGGATGGTATTGATCTGGACAACGTTTACTTTCAACAAGACGGCGCTACGTGCCATACAAGCAACGAAACCATTGATCTTTTACGGGAAAAGTTTCCGGACCGTGTTATCTCTCGAAGAGGTGATCACAATTGGCCACCGAGATCTTGTGACTTAACACCTTGCGACTTCTTCCTTTGGGGCCACGTGAAAGAGAAGGTCTACGCCAACAACCCAGCGTCGATTCTAGACCTCAAAGATGGAATTTGTGAGGCTATCGAGGACATAGGGCAGCCACTTTGCGATTTGGTTATGGAAAATTTCATGAAAAGGATATGGTCCTGTAGGCGCGGTCGTGGTGGTCATTTGGCTGATGTTATTTTCCATTATTAACGGCATACCTTCCTCTTTATAATGAAATAAAGATTCAATCATTTATCTCAAAAAATGGCATTTTTCTTTGAATATCAAAATAACACCTCTTATTGGAAAACCCTTTACAAAGAATAAATAGAAGACTTCTCGACATTTTTATTGTTGTATCGTCATTATTGTCTAGCGAGCGTTTTTCAGTTGCTCAAAGCCTTTAAATGGAACTGAAATAAGAAATCATTACAGAGTTAATTTAAGTTTTATTCAGAAACCGATTTTTAATTGAGTGAATCTAACTCATTATTAATCCAGCGTTGTTATTTTATGTTTTTTCAAGTTTCATTACTTCATACGAAAATATTAATTTTGTGGGCCTTCGTGGGCCCTAAGAAATCTTGGGCCCCCCCGCGTGACGGGTTCTGCGTGGGCGTTAGTTACGCCAGTGCCATAAGTGCTCGGTTGTGAACATATTTCTCATAGGAAGTCATTTTCCACGACTCACCAATTTCGCACAATCACGAGAAGTAGAAAAGTCCACTTTTCCACCCAAGAAAGTTACTCAAGGTACATCCGCTCGCCAATGCTTTCCCCCGCTAGATAGAAATAAATATTGTTAATAAAATATGTTCAGAGTATTATAACGCATTGTTTAAGACATCTCTCATGTCTGGAAGTGTCGGGCCTAAAGTTGTATGAAAAGTGGGCATTCCCCTTTCTTTGGGGATACTTTGAAAAGTCACGCTATATGCAAAATGTCTACTTAAGTGCCTTTGTATTCCTATTACCTTCAGCATTGTCCACATACTCTTCAATTGTGAAGCAAAAACTCTTCATTATATGTAAAAAAAAAAAGAAAAACAGAACTAATCAAATAAAATTTAAAAATCAATATTCAAATTATAATATTTTAATCAAAATCTAATAATATGCCAAGTGATTATCCAAATTTCGTAACCATAGTTTTCAAGACCTAAGTACGAGCTAATCATAATCATAATTTTTCAAAATAATGTCCCAATAAAGTCCCAATAAATTCTGTTAACGATAAACAAATTAAAACAGATTACGCAATAATTACTTAAATACAAATGCTCTGGATGCCGTTCACCAAGAAAATGAAAGCAACATTTTCGTGGAGACCTTTTTTCGTTTTCAGTATCCATGACATTTCCCACTTTCAAAGTGGAAAGCACGTTTCATCTAACCTAGAAATATTAATGACATTTGAACGGCTACAAATGTTGAGAAAATTTTTTTTTTTTTGTTTTTTTCACAAGGATTTTAAGGATGTAATTTCTACAGGCACGACTTATTGCCTTTAAAAATTTTACAGAATTTGCCTGAAGAATAATTAATAAATTAAATTTATACATAACGAATTCACTGACGGAACAAAACCTGGACGAAACGAAGTCTACTGCTAATTAATAAAATTGTTTCTTTTGTAACCTAGGCCATAGAAATTTTTAGTTTATTGTTAGCAAAAACGGTGTAGTAGATCTTTGGTGGTTCTATTCGGGAGTCATTATACTGCAAATTTTTATCCCAGGTCTGTTTTTAAATGTTCTTACGTAAAAACCACTTGTTTTAACAATTGGTATGCCAGTTATATTAATAAAAATATGTTACTCAAGTACTTGAGTGAAGTTGAAGTAAATTTGAACCGAGTTCAGATGGCTCATAGTTTTTATGTTGCACTTTCTAGATAATTTGGAAATGTTTATAAATTATCTATATACTCGTACAATTGAGAAAATGATAAGGTTTTATTATTTCTTCAATTTTTATCTTAATTAGAAATTTAACTGCAATTTTTTTTAACAAAGCTGTTGGTTGGAGTTGAATATATTTTATTATATAAAATCCTCTACGAATTGATTTTACAGACAGCTTTGTAACATGGCTAAAATCATATATTATGTATGTAAGGTGAGCAGATAGTCTTGCTTAGACCTGTCCTTTTATTTCGTATTTTCACAATTCCTGTTGTATCACAAGGTAGCCATGTTAGATAAATTTTGTTTGATTTATTTATTAATGACATTCCTAACATACTTCAATACGGTGATACATACAGGGTGTTTCTGTCCCATGAAGCTCGGCAGGAGGTGTAAGTACTCACCTAAGTGAACAAAAAATTGTATGGTAGGGGTGAGGTTGAGGACCATCTCAACTATTTCGGTATTACAGGGTGATTAAGGAAACATGCTAGTTTTTCACAGAACACCCTGCTTCTTAAAAAGTACAGGATGCACGGTCACCGTTAAGAATTTATGGTATGAAGAACATCATGTGCTTTCCAACGACTGCTCAGACACGAACGAACAACAAGAGATACTTTTGTGTGACTTTTGTATGCGAAATGATTTGAGTGACATTCCTAAATCAAACTTTGTATCAGTGTTCGTTACGCCGAATATAATTCTTGGATTTAAAATAATTAAACTGTCGTAGTCGTTTGGTTGATATTGAATGGTGATAGCTCGATAGATAGATGCTTATAGTAAGTATATTGTAGCTGAATTGTAGAGAGGATAGCATGTAATAAGCTTTGTTATAGTGTTATGGTCGTAGCGTATTGCATATAGCAATATGCTACATGAAATACTGCAGCGTGTAAGCCGGCTGCTGTCAAACAGAATATTTGAACGCACCCCGACCAAGAGAAGTACGTTTCCTCGAGCGATGTGACATGCTGGGGAAAAAGAAAAAGAAGAAGAAGGATCAGAGGTCTGTCTGAAAAAAACGTTCACTCCGTGAGGAAGTCAAAAGTGTGATTAGTTTTTGTTGCTTTTAATTTAATTTTGGGAAAAAAATATTATTATAATCAGCAAATTACAGTGTTTTTATGGGAGCAATCCTACAGTATAAAGTGCTGAAAAAGTCATCCGCGACGAGAGCTTGCGATTTCTTTTAGGTTAGAAGAAACTACTTTGCTGCGAGCTGTGGCGCCTTTTTGGGCACATGATAAGTTGCTAGTACAATCCCACATGGGCAACTACAATTGTATCCAAAGAAAAGGGGAAAATCTGATTATCCATAGATAACTCCTAGCACAACTCACATTTTATCTACGATCGGGAGATTTTCGTCAAGGCCTGGAAGATTCAGCAGGAATCATCTGAGTGAAAAATAACAACTCTTGTTATGAACTTGAGTTTACTGCAAATGTTGTAAACGTGCGCCGCCTCTACGCTGTGAAAAAAATACTTGTGGGAAATAAAAAAAAAATTTTTTGACCACTCGAACGAGTATATAAATTATGCGCCTTATAAAAGCCGCAACAATCAGAAATGAGATCCTGTTCTTGGGACAGTCTAATGTCTGCCGCGAATAATTTACTAGAATCATAAAAAGGAATCATTAAAATACAATTTAGAATTTTCTAATCGAAATCAAAGGAGATTGACGTTTAAATTAACTAGTGAAAAACACATTAATCACACATGCGGTTAAAACTAAAAACCATAAAAAAAAAGGGGAATGGAATTATAATTCGACAAATAACAAGTCAACCCCATCACAGAACGTCCAGTGGTCATAGACATCTATACCCTATTTTTCGGACACATAATTTTCAGGAAAATTTCAACCTCCTGACAAGTTTTGGTTAGAGCACATCCTGTCGAAACGAAAGACACTCCAGAAACTCTTTTATTAGGGCCTAAAGGGGATTAAGTATCATAGGGAATGTGGTCAAAAGTCGTAACGTCACCATGAACGAAAGAAACATATAAGAAAATGTACCTGTGGCGGTATTTATATGTGACAACTAAGAAAGCTTAACAACAAAATCAGGATTTGAAGCTGATATGTCCGATGTCGATATGTGTCGTGTATGCTGAAACATCTGACATGATCCAAGAATTGAGGCTGTTTTACTGTTTTACTCTACTGAAAGATTATCTCTCGCAATAAGTTTTTTTTTAGCAGTTCAGCCTGGTAGAAGCTAAAGTTCCTATAGTAAGATTTAAAGATTCGATACGCATGTTAGAGGTAGATTTAAATTTTAACAACTGTATGGGCCTACGAAATACACATTTACGTCAATGTTAATTTTAAACTTATAAATTAGAGTCCAGTGGTATATTGGAACGTCCTGGAGGCGCCTCTACGATGGATCCTCACCAATAAAAAAATGTAAGTTGTTGCCTTTGAATTTATATTTCTTACTTGAAAATATCTTTTTATATATTCATTTAAACTTATATGCAATGAATACTGAGTTGAGCATTATATTTGTGACTATATAACCTTAAAGAGTAATTATGTTAAGAGTAGGATTTAGGAAACGACTGAACGGAGTTTTCTTTAGCTCGAGGTTAGAACAATTGAGCTGTTGTTAAATAACTAAGAAATTGTGGGATATAAAAATCATCGTTATACTCTAGTGATCTCAACCAATGGAAGCGAAGAGATACTTAACTGAGAATATGTACATAATATATTTTATATTTAGCTTTAGTAACATAATCCAGACGATGATGTCTTAAGTTTAACCAATATTAAATTCATTGAATGAAGCATTTGCACACAGTAAGCATGCATAGTAGTAAAGGGTAATTTTTCCTGTTGTCAAATGCCAGAAACTCGTACAAGTTGAAATTAATAGTCTAAAGACATCTTAGTATTTCTAGATATAGTAATTATATTAGCTCGAAGTACAAGTCATAGTCATTAAACTGGATTCCGTTTATAACGTAAAGATGCTATAAGGCTTTTTAATTTTTCCTTCACATTCCCGGAGCCCCTCTCGCATGAAGTTCGTCTAGGTTCGCTCGTTTATTCTCTCCCTACAGGTCAAATAGGGACTCTGAAAAATCTTGCTCTCAGAGTCAGATGGGTGGCTGGGGCATGCAAGAAGGCAGATCATCTGCGCCTTCGACGATGGTTATAGGTAAGTGACGTAAAGATCCCTTCAGGACCGAATGTGTGCCGGCTTTTTAGTTGTTTGTAGGCACGAATATTTTTTTTGATTATGGCAGACGGTAGCGGCAGGTTTTTCGTGGAACCTCCCCTCCCCCGCCCTGCAGTCAACGCTGTCCGTCGAGTGATCTGTCAGCTCATGCTGGCAGTCTGGACTTTACGTCCAAGCCAATCACTCATCATAGTTCCATAACAATAGTTAAAATATGGTTGGCTCTTTTTTATGGCAGTGACTTTCTCTAAATTGTTCATTAGACATGGAGTCCCAAGTAACAATTTTCCCAATTTTTGGTGACTGAAGGTGATGGGTAGTTTTATAAGGGGTATATAATGGTTACTCGGTTATGTAAAAATTTTAGTGGTTATATAAGAGTTTTATAATATTACTAATTGGTGACGTAGTTATATTAGAGTTTTTTAAGGTTACTAATGGTTATCGTGGAAGTAGGTTACTAAAGGTTTTATAACTTGGTGGTGGAAATGTTACAATCACCGGTCTATATAACTTAGACTAACCATTAATAGAAGGTATATAAAAAAGTTTTGTAATTGTTTTGATCACCACGTTATACAACTTATTGGTAATAAGGGTTTATTGCGGTATCCGTGGTTACCCTTATATAACTCGACAACTTTCAGTAATTTCGGTGACTTTAATAAAAATTGGGAACTTTCGGTAATACATATACCCACTA
This sequence comes from Dioctria rufipes, assembly GCA_963924295.1. NCBI lineage: Eukaryota > Metazoa > Arthropoda > Insecta > Diptera > Asilidae > Dioctria > Dioctria rufipes. Next base: position 56,690,941 of record OZ002741.1, read on the forward strand.
TAAAATATCGTCAAATTTTTTGGTGGCCCTTTAGTAACTACGGTGATTGTTATAAAAACAAATTACTTTTAGTGTCGAATGGAGCCATTATAAAACTGTTTTCATTTATTATTAGTAACGAAGATGACAGTTATAAAAATCGGAAACTTTTAGCAATGTGAATTTTATGTATCGGTGCGGTGCTTGTTTTGTGTAAGCTTTATTTATAATCAATAAATATGGATTTATCAAGAAACTGGAGAAAAGTAAAACATAGTAGTACTTTCTACTTTCTATACGACATTTTTTTTTTTGTAATTAATATTATTCACTCACTACACTACACGGCGCGCCCAACAAAACTTATTTTAAGAATATCTTGACACATCCTTCGATATTACTTTAAGATATATAACGTTACCAAGGTAACACAATATAACCAAAGGGTATATAAGCACAGTAGACTGATTTTCGTTACTATAAGATATATAATATAACCAAAGGTAACACAATATAACCTAAGGGTATATAAGATCACGAACGTCTGATTTTTGTCACTATAAGATATAAAACATTACCAAAGGTTACATATTATGACTAAAGGGTATATAAGGATCATTTTCGAGGTATGGTAGTTTCTTCAGTTTATATAATATTTCTAGAAGTTTTATAAGGGTCATTCAGTTTATATAATAGAGACAGAGTTTATATAAAACTACTTGAAGTTTTATAATGGTAATTAGTTCATTTAAGTACAAGCCGCCATTTTTTTCATCTATGCGTTGCAGATAAAAAAGAAAATGTCGGATTAGTCAATTTTTTATATTGCAGATATACATATGGCTTCCGTTTTATTTTTATATGAAGAAAATACATCTTTTTAGGTATATAACATTTCTAAATTATGTTATGTTATTTTTATGAATTAATATCACCTAAGTGAAAATTTTTAATTTTGTCATATTTAATTAAAATTATAAAAATTGCTTATTTTTGGAGGGGTCTGTATTTTTTAGAAGTATCTATGATGATATTCACAGTAAAATTTCAATTGCAGCTGAATTTCACCACATATATGCCGGAAAATTGTACTTCTGAAATGTAAAAATATTAAACCCTTCCATTATAAAAATGCAATACAAAAAAAAAATCGAAATTCTATGTCAAGATAGGTTTCGTAAATATTTGCATATTATTGTTTTATGAAGGTAACGAAAAATAATTTCCCTAACATTTCAATCACTGAAAGTAATCAGCCTGAGAATTCCAAGCGTTGTGGAAACGTTACCATCACCATTATAAACAAAGTTTATAGTAGCATCACATATAGTTCATGTGGTTCCTGAAGGATTGCCAGTTAATACCTTAGGCACTTTTTCGTCTATTATTTTTAGGAAAAGTTTGTTTTTGACCTGTAGTCCTTTACCTATTAATTTGGCTTTGAATATTACCCACAACAGCTCTAGTTTTCTCGGGAGTTTCTTTTGAAAACTCGATCAAAATATGCCGACAAAACCTTATAGATGAAGGCACTGAATTTTGCTAGAAAATAGTGCCAGGTGCTTCATCAATTAACCTTATGGGAATAAAAGAAGTAATGAACAAATTTGCATCTGAACTAAGATCAGCTTTTGTTTGTCAGAAAAAAATGAAGGAGTGGAGATAGTTGATTCGTCTTCAGTCAGTGAAAGAGGCAGAAGTAAAGAATATTCTGTATCAAGTCAAGTGTTATTAGTTCTACAAAATTGATCCTTCTTGTGCTTGCGTGAAAATTGAACTGGCGTAATAATTTCTGTTGAAAATCACAAATTATCAATTCTATGTTGTCCTCTGAAATTTGATAATTTTCATGTAAAAATGTATTCAGAACCGAAACATTGTTTTTCTGTTCTCAATGTAGAAAAGTAACAATTCACATTTTGAACAGTTAAAATAACTCATTGTAATCATAATGAATATTTTGTATTACAAACTAATAACGCAGATGCAATAACGATTCTAATGAAAGGTGTTTTGTAACCAAGCTTTATATAGGAAAATCGAATAAGGCTAGTGTTCACCACACCGCAGATGACTTTAACACACTGTACTGAAAAAGAAAATGTACTACGTCAGTTTGGCAAGTAAATTAAAAAGTTGACGCATTTAATAAGGATTCTAAAATGGTATAACACTTGCTACAATATTTCTTAGATTACGGAAAAACAAAAATATTTTTTCTTCAAGAAACCCAGTTTCGAAAAATTTCTTTTCACCTACTAAAAATGATTCTAGTGTACCCAGTGCTTGCCGTAAGAGCATAACTTTAAGATTCTAGTTTGAATAAGACGGAGAGTCATTGCATAAAGTGTGAGTGAGCCAGATAGTGATGGTAGCGGGTCAAATCATCAAATTTTTACAAATGTGCATCGTCTACTCTCCACAGAGGGCCGACTTCAAAACCAAGTACATGGTGAAGGAAGAAATTCCTTACCTTACGAGGACGTAGTACTTCAAGCAGTTGAAGAAAACCCAAATACTTTGGTACGTACAATCCAGGATCGCACAGGAGTGCCTTAAAGTATAGCTTACCGAATTTTACAAAAACATGAGCACCAGAATTACGGAAGCAGTTGAATATGTCAACAACGGTCTGATAACCTGATCTTTTTTAAGAAGATGTCGAACTTGTATTGCAGCTGAAGGAAGGCAGTTTGAACATCTTTTGTAAATAAATCTTAGCATCCAAATAATTAGTGTTTAATTTTAAACTTAAGGAAAATTTGTCTTAAATTTAACGAAAAGTTAGCATCTTTTACTTCAGTCACTAACTGGCTCACTCACACAAAACTCTTGAAGTTACGGCAAGCTTTGGGTACACTAGAATCATTTTTAGTAGGTAAAAGTATATTTTTCGAATCTGGGTTTCTTGAAGAAAATTTTTTTCCACGTAATCTAAGAAATAATGCAGCAAGTGTTATACAATTTTAGAATCTTTATTAAATACGTCAACTTTTAAAGTGACTTGCCAAACTGGCGTAGTACATTTTTTTTTTTTTCAGTACAATCAGTTAAAATTGGGTGAAGTATTAATTTTCTATTTTTGGTTCGCCAAAATGTGACATTTTCTTCCAAGCTGGAGCAGTTGGCTTAAAATTCAAAGCAACAGGTTACATAAGCACTATTCGGGATTACATAAAAAAAACAAAAATTGAAAAAAAGTAAAGATTTGTAGCAACAGGAGCTAAAAAACCATCACAAGGTGTACATTTTCTCGAAAACCAAAGAAATGTCTATAATTCGAAAAATTCATGACTTAGAATTTTTTTTATATTTTTCTGGTAACTATTATGATTTGGTCTATCACCTGATTCCGGCTTGACGTCGACTTACGGAACACCCTGTATATGTAATAGGTAATAGGTAATAATATTGTGCACGAAATGAAATAAAATTTACAGCTTAGGCAAGCTTAGCTAACTGTCAAAAAGGCTCGTCGAAGTTGAAAAAAAAAACTTTTGTTGTTGCATTTTATAATAAAAATTATGGCAGGAATATTTTATCTTAAAATATAATATTAATAATTGTTTGTGGATATTTTTTTGGAATTAATGCTTAAAATCTAACTCTGCAAGTATATAATTTGCGAGTCAAAATTTAAAGAATTGCCATAATGTCGGAATCTAACGTAATTTACGAATTACTTTGTGTATTAAGTACATGAAAAATGAAGTGAATATTAAAGTGCGACCTCTTAAGTAAATAATAAAACCAAAAACATGTGCAATTTGCAACATTTCTAAAAAGTATTTATGATCAGGTCTTGTACTACCACATTCCATAGTGCACCGTGAAGATGGAGAGAGAACTTGTACCTTTTAAAATGCAATAATCTCTAAAGAACTAAAATTTCATACTATATACATACGAGGAGGTATTATACAGCCAACAATACAAAGCTAACTACAACACTAAATTATGTTATAATATTTTTACACCAATAAAATTTTAAAATAAAAGAATAAAATTCAAATTGTGTGTGCAAAGTTCAATCCCTCCACAAAATTAATTAGTCTCGACTGTGCTCAGCTTTTTTCGCTATTCAGGAAGGTAGGTAGGTGGGTAGATATACCTGTGTATAATGAATATAAATGTACCTAGTTCTCCGCATTTTATGTTTGAACATTTGTAGCCGTACACAGAACTTTCTGATGGTGAATCTCGACGTCTAGCTCTGAGCTCATGCCAGAAAATCGATTGCATAAAAACACGTTTTTCCATTTTACACGATTGTGTCAGAAATTGATTTTCTCATATTCTGCCTGACGGATTTACTAATGCCTCTAAACATTTCGGGTCGGTTCGTTTTGCTCCCTTTATCCAAAATTATTCCTAAATGCTGCAGTAATTACTTAATTACTTTAATGGCCATTATAGTTTGAATTTTTCATTATAGTTAATTTATCTATTCCATTTTTATAGATAGATAGAAATAATAGAGCCATTTTATATACATCAAAAAGGAAAGCGATTAGCTTTTGTTGCAATATTTACAAAGCATATAAGAAGATCGAAAATTACTCACGCATTAAGGAAACTACTCATAGAAAGTGTTTCCAAATTACTCGATTTCATTACCATACTATTAGATAATAATCAACAATAGAAATAAACAATAATAGCTTTGTTTTAATAGCCTATACATTAAACGATATTGTAATACTAGCAGATAGGGTGACAGATTACGCACTTGGGAAAAAGGAGTAACCCGATTTTGTTGAAGTAGAGTGATAATCGGGCAATTAAGTATTTTATTGAGAACAAAAGTACGCAATACTGAAACCCCCAAAAGATTAGTTGATTTACAATCGAAAATGTCATACGAATCTCACTTGTGAGTGGCCAATAATCTCTCCTAGAAGCATCAAATATGGAGAAGTTCAGATATCGCACTAAAATTAAAAGCTCAGCCATGGCCCAAAGCATAATAGTTCTTGTGCGTCATCCTTTAACCTTACACATATCGCCGCCTAAAAAAATGATCTTGCGTAAGTGAAGAATTCTCCACAGGTAAAGAGATATAGGTATTTCAGTTTTATGAAGGACTTCAGTCTGACGATATGTCCTAATTTTTTCATGATGTTGTCAAAGCTCAGAGGATACCCTATGATACTGTAGCACAGCATTGGCAGGAAAGGAAGATAAGGTATCTAGGGATTTAGGATTATTGGGTTGAGCTAAGGAGGTGACTATGTGCATTACGCTTGGATATTTGCGGCTCATAGCTGAGGCGGAAGGAACAGGAACAGGCAACCATTTCTACATTCGTAATGTTATGCTTATGAAGGATTCGCGGAATTTCACGGTACTGCCGAATTTAACTTCAAGGGTGTGAAGATGAGCTTGGGTTACATTTCGTGCGGTGCGCATAGGAAGAATTTTACAAGGGATTAGACTAGAGATTTCGTCAGAGCAATAGCCCTAGAAGTAGCGATAAAATAGAGATAGACACCCGATATTACCCCGGTGCTGACTTGAAAAATTTTTAGTGCTTTCTTCTCAGTCAGATTTTATCGTTTGATCAAGTAAATAAGTCAGAGAGAAATAAGCGAAGTAATGAATTTTATACCCTAGATGAAATCATAGGGTACATAGGTATATTAGGTTTGTCATTCCATTTGTAAAACCTCGAAATAGTGATGATAGTGCAAAATAAATTATGTGGGTGACGCATATTATTAAAAGTTATTTTGATTCTTCCATATCCATCCGTCTGTCTGTCCGTCTGTCTGTAGGCTCTCTCGATAATTCGGCAACGCGTTCACTGAGAGAGCTAAAATTTTGCACACGGGCTTTAAAAAAAAAAGAATGGGATAAATCGGGTAACTCCTTCGTAGGGTTGCCATACAAAAATTTCGTTTTTCTCAATATATTTGAACACTGCCTGACAACGCGTCGACACACAGATTTAAAAAAAAAAACAAATTTATGCTCTAAAATGGGACGAATTTGGCAACTCCTTCGTAGAGCTGCCATACAAAAATTTCGTTTTTCACTATACATAAATTTGAACACTGACTGAGGTTGACGCGTTGTCAACGTAGAGCGTTGCAATATCGAACACATTATTTTCTATTTTCATAGTAATAGTAAAATAAAGCTTCAAGAATACACTTAATTGGGCAACGCGTTCTTGATGTTGCCATATAAAAATTTTGGATTTTTACGTTTTACTGTGATAACGATCAGTCCTAGACGTTTTTATTGTACTGAAAAGTTCTTCAGAATATGAAATCCTATGAAATTTGTTTTAATAATTTTTACTGTCCGACGAACCATTCTCGAAATACAGGGTGTTTCCGCTCACGGGGTCAATAGAGCAGGAGGTTATAATACTCATCCAGACAAACGAAAATTTGTATGCCAGAGGGGGGCATATCAACCGATTATGAGATACAGGGTGATTAAGAAAAAAAAAGCTAGTCTTGCACAAAACACCCTGTATCTTAAAAAGTACAGGGTGTAATGTCACCATCTAAAGTTAATTGTATGCACAACTTCCTTGCCTTGACTGCTCAACCAACTCCGTACTCTTCTATTCTCAGGAGATCTTGTGATCTAAACTAAAAATTTCGGATTTTCTTACTTTTTTTTTACTTTGATGTCTCTTTTTTTGCAAAAGGGTCATTAATATAACTTTTTTATATAAAACTGTAAAGTATGGGCTCTCCCCTTTTTATTTTGACCTATTAAACCTTATGTCCAAACTGTAGCCGTTAAACAGTTATTAGCTCATAACCTATTTTCAAAGATAATTGGTTCCCATAGTGACTGAAAACACATAATTTAAAAAAAAAACAATCGTGTAATTTCGGTATAACCTGAATAGGTTATGAGCTAAGGAGGAGAGTTCTTATAAAAAACAGTTATGTTAATGACCGTTTTGCAAAAAAGTAGAGGTCAAATTAAAACAAAAGGTAAGAAAATCCGAAATTTTTATTTTAGACCCTCATAACTCCTGAAAGGAGAAGGATAAGGCTGATTGAGCAGTCGTTGGAAAGGCAATGAAGTTCTACATAAAATAAGCTCTTAACTGTGACCGTACGCATTGTAGTTTTTAAGATATAGGATATTTTGTGAAAGTCTAGCTTTTTTCCTTAGTCACCCTAAACCGTTGTTAGGTTGTTATGCCCCCCCCCCACCCTACCACACAATTTTTTATTTGGTTAGGTGAGTACTATCATCTCCTGCTCTATTGACCTCCTAGGCGGAAACACCCTGTATATGCGAAAAACTACTTCAAAAATTAAACTTGCACAGATGGGCGACCATAGGTAATTACATACGGACATTCATCTAGGGTATCATAAGAATTGATTATAGATCAATTCCAGCTTTTTTACTTATTATTTAAAAAAAAAAAGAGACAAATAACTGACTTTTGAATAAAAATTAATGATAAAAAATGTGCAGAAAATTTAAGAAGATTCACTCATAGGAAACAGAATTCTACATTTCAATTAAACCTACGATAGCTTTTTCTAAACAGTCCATGATCCATGTACATTTAAAACATTCCTTTCTTCACTGTATACATATATGTCAACAAAAGCTCCTACACTCCTTGAATTGATTTAATATTGTTTGTCTCAAATTACTCATTTATATCGTGAATAATGAGAAAGACGTTAAAATAAAACCACTATCACGTCTCCTTCAGAATATTTTACAATTTATTAAATCGTTTTTCCGTCTTGGTAGTGTTGAATGTCTGTAATAAGTTGCAAAAGTGAAAAATCTTCAATTTCAATTTGGTCAAACTGATTGACCAAGTGATTATTATTTTTGTAAATGCCAATGAAACGGGATGTTGATTAAGGATGAAAACTTTTATAAATTTAACGTTAGAAGTTCAAAATTTATCACCGAGATCGAAAAGATGCTACTAAAAAATGCTACCACCTTCGGAGGGATATGTGTACAAATAAAAGACGCGTAATTACATCATTTTGCAAATATTTTCAAGAAGCTCTTCCAAAATTATAGGAAACATACCCTAGTTGAATGTAGTGGAGTGCGAGGAAAACTATAGGTACATCTTACCGAGATGAAAACATTAATTTTCGACCTACAACTTTGAGACAAATATTTGAATTTGTGGATTTTTTTCTAAAATTTGTTTTGAAATTAATTCACTTTATGTTAAATAAGCATTTTTTTTAAACCCTACCCTATCACTTAAAAAGAATTAACTTCATGATCGAGTATATATTACTTGGCTTCAGCTAAGATAAATGCAAAAATATTTATTCCACAAGTGACATGAAAAACTTCTCTCTTCCAAAATTAAAAATGTAATATTTATAAATATGGTGATTGTACATCAAATGTTAAATAAACAAAATATTACCACAATGCAATGCAAACCAATAATGTACAACAATCTGATGTGGATAAGTATTTACAAATGCTTTTTTTTTATAATTTTCAGTTAAGAGTCTAACATCCGTCCCTCGACCTTTCCGTAGACGAAATTGCCGTGAAATACCTGGTCTGGTTCTGTTGCATAATGATGCTGTGGATCTCTGATACGCGTTTGCAAACGACTTCTTTTTCCGTGAACAGGGGCAATCTGCACATTGGCTCTGAGTCAATCAGAGATGTACCAGCCAAAGTCTGTCTAGCAAATTTAGCCAGTGTCTGTCTAGCAAGTTTAGCCAGATTCTGTCTAGAAAGTTTAGCCAGAGTCTGTCTAGCAAGTTTTCTCATTACCAGCAAAGTCTTGATGTTATTCAGATCAAGGGAATGCCCTAGACACACAGCAATCTTAATGAAGAAATAACTAATGACTCATTAGTGTATAATGATTCATTATAAACTGCAGACACACAACAATTTCTTTAATTAAGTTGTTCTGTCAAACTGGCTTTCATAAACTTATCACATTAAAGAGGCAATATGGATCGAATTAACGCGATAAACTTTGTTTTTATTAATTTTAATTTTATTTCATTTAACGATTGAGAAATTAATAAAACATTTTATTAAAAAATATTTTGACATAATTAATTTGTGCTTTGCATTTATTCTTCTTATTTTTCAAATCAGCAGTTGCACAGCGGAGCTCTATACTTAAATTATATGCTAAATCTAGCACATTTTTTCCTCATTATAGCTATAATAAAGCAAGAAAACACTTCATTAGTGTACTTCATTATCATTTGATTTTCGAGCCATAATGACGTATACTGTGTGACACACGGCATTTTAATGAATAATTAGTACTAATGACTCATTAGGTCATGCTGTTTGTCTAGGGTATAACTCGATTGTGTCTATTTTTCAAGGGAGCTTGGCATTCCCACACAGCTTGACTTTGATTTCACCGGGCAAGATAAAATTGCTGCCTGACTGTCGGAGAATATGAAGATGCTTTTATTGATAAACGCTCTCTTTAGATTCTCGTAAGCACAGATCTGTTCTGTATAGCATAAGGCTCGATATGGAATACTATAACGTGGCGCTCCATATTCAGTGATATCTTAAACTAGGGCAGTGTTTCACACCTCTCCTCCGACACACATATCAGTATCCACACCAGGGATACCCCCACAAAATATTTTTAGTAGTAATTACGAGGAGAAATGGTAGTAAATAAGAAAAAAAAAGTAGTAGAATTTTTCAAATTATGTTTATTATAAAACAAAAACAAAAAATTGACTTTAAAGTCATATACAACGAAATAACAAACATAATACGTACATTCTCAAATACACTTAAATAGCGTAAATACAGACTTCAGATTTTGGGCCCTATTCTGTAATTTTTCATAAAATAATATTTTATGTTATTTTATGGCGAAAAAATCCCTTCTTCATAAAATGAAAATAAAATATTTTAAAAATTCGTATTCTGTCGTGGTTCCATAAAACTATTTTATGAATTCTTTTATGAACACGTAACATAAAATATTTAGTACATTCCGCTATGTTTTCTATTACATTTCGAACAGCTGATCAATTGACATTTGCGTGATCAAATATGTAAAAGGGGCCTTGCGGTGCTCTGCCCCCCTGGAAGAAGAAGAAGAACCCACTAAATAACATTGAATAAATAAATAATAAGGAAACGGCATATCGGGTGAAAACCTAAGCCACTCGGCGAAATGGATTAGTGTGCTGTGTTTGTATTTGTTTCGACATTGCAGTAAAGAAATCGTGAGATTTTGAACGGGGACATTTTTTATAATCCAAATTGCTATATAAAATAAACATATTTTTGGCGCCCCCTTATCTTCAGATAATATTCCTTGGCGTTGCCTATGATAATTTTGACTTGTTAACAGAATTTTAAAATAAGTGACCAGCCCTCTTGTCATTTCTCCCCCCGCTCCAAGGGTTTGACTGTCATTGAATTGCCTACTCACGTACACTGTATTCGCACGAAACCCCGCTTCCTTATTAGTTATTTATTCAATGCTAAATAATCATTTATGAAAGCAGCTGCTTTCTTAATAGCTCCTGAGATACTTCGGTGTAAAAGTGCTAAAATATGACAACTCCTGACTGGAGTTTGATACAAACCATGTCCGTAGAAATGCAAAACAGCAGAAAGACATCCATTCCCTGCACTTTGAGATTCCTAACTCAAAGTGAACCGAATGGATGTCTTTCCGGTATGAGGCTCTAGTTACTCTATAAGTGTTTGAATTTGTTTTCTTAAAACGAAACATTTTGGGTATAAATTAGTTTACAAATCACAATATAAGAAGTTTATTAATTATCCAGCCAGAATAACTTTTGAACCCTAAGGTTGGGCAACTCACACGGATCGTAGGAATCGCGAAGATATCGTATCCTATGATCTCTTCTACATAAAATTAAAACCTAGGCAAATATAATTAACTTTTTATATTTTACCATACCGCACCAGTGAAATTTCTACAATTTCTGACAAAATTGTAATTTTTATATATGGCGGTGGACATATTAGTTTTTAATTAAAACATTTTTCGCACAACAAATGTTAATTGACGCATGCCATTTTCATAAAATGTGTCAAAATACCTTTAAAATGTGCTGCTTAGGTTCTTTTATGTTATACTCCATAACAGGAAATATTTTATGTTACGATGCGTAAAATAAAATAAAATTTCTGGTACAGAATACCATTTTAGGGAAATATTTTATTTTAAGGCATAACATAAAATGACAAAATTTTACCGAAGAATAGGGCCCAATTGTTTCAAAATTAAATCAATAAAAAGTTATAAAGAGAGAAAAGCAAGAAATTTTTAGGAAATCAAATTTGATACGGTCTTCGTTATAGTATCTAATAAGAATATCCCTTTTACAAATTATGTTTCGCCACTAAATGTTTAGACTTTCAATGTCATAATGACAGTACAGAAACTCCGAGGAGTAAACAGAGTGACTTAACTTAAGACTTCAGAGCCTCGTCAAAGTGTATTAAAAGTTTGCTTAAGAGTAATAGATTTTTATAGTTATGAAAACGTAGTAAATCTACTTCAATTGTAGTAGAAGGCAACCGTAATCCACTTCCGTATGCCAGACGAGTACTCCGCCGTTGGGGATAGTCAGATGTTTCCGGTTTCCTTGTTTCCTCGCCACTATATTAGGTAATTGACGATGACAAGGACATCGCCGGCATATGGTCCAATGGCATAGTCAGTTTAGGAATTATTCTCGAATATCTCTACAATCGTGTGTCCTTTGCCAAAGCTTTACCAAGAAGTCCTGCCACATGCAATCTGTACGCAGCACATACTGTCGCATCCTCAACTCCAGGTGCAGAAGACCAGCTAACTGTAACACAACTAACTCTAGTAACACAAACACACAGTTTTTTTTTTTTTTTTTAGAACAAATTATGTGATCTCACAAATATTTGTGAAGCCATGTAGAAACATAAAATACTAATTATATCCTTGTTTAAAACCAAAATCACAACAATAAAAAGAACGGCATAAAACTGCTTATTCATTGGTGGGAATGCTGATTAATTCATTTCAATCAGAATTATTCATAATTGCTGAAATTGACCCAATTTCATTTAATGATTATTGAATTTTTGCGGGTACACATTTTATTTCCGGAGGATGTGGTTAAAAATTTCGTATATTATACATTTTATAGCTATGTATATAAGGGCGAAATTATTCGTGCACATGTATACGTTGTTGAATTATCTATTTTCACTGTACATATATTATTTTATAAAATATCTACAATATTATGTATGTAGGTATGCATTTATCTTATGTAATAATGGAATTACAGTTGTAGTTAAAGTGTAACTTTTTACAGAGGATGAATAATTACGATAAGTGTAGTTGCTGCCACTTGAAAAGTTTTGAAGTGGACCAATGCTTTCATTACTTACTCAATGTGAACCAATAATAAATTTAATAATTTTATAGTTAACTTCAGCTTATATGTAAGCCCAAATTATTTTCGGTTTATGAACTTAAAACAAGCAAAGATAAGATTTTGATGAGTCTTAATTTTGAAACGGAAGAGTGGTGGCTGGCGGTAGGGTAACGAATTACATTGAATTGAATATTTGAATGAAGAAATTTTATTTAGAATCCAAACTTTCATCGGAAAGTAATTAATAATACTAAGCCATACATAAACAGAAGAAGAAAAAATACTAAGCCGTAATTTAAAAGTTCCGTGTTCAAATCTCTTTTGTTTTCTATTTCCGTATATAATTTAAGATTATCTTAACAAGTACTTACTAAAATTCTGTCCTATTATGATCACTGGAGTATTTATATTTAGGGTGTTTTTCTCTCTCATATTCATTATTCAAAATAAAATAAAATGTAATACAATAATAATAAGAATAACCCTGCAAATATTGTGGTTCAAATTCGAATCGAATTCAAAGTAAATCAATTCGACTAGGTTAAGTTAAATCTCGAAATCGAATTCGTTTGCGACGTGCTTGCAAATAACAGGAGAAAAAAACGGAACACGATATCAAATCATATCGATGACCCGACAGTGGTTCGCTAGATCGAATTTCTTTCGAAGATCTTGTATGGGTTATGGCCAGTTTCAGAGTCTGAGTTTAAACCAAATATTTAGTTTAAACTCGACGAATGAGTTTTACAGTTTGGTTTAAACCCCGGTTTAAACTAGAGTTTAAACCATGCGATCCCTCAAGATAAAAGTGTGACATTTTATTTTGACAGGAGCATTGTTTCTTTGTATCAAGAAAATAATTTTATCATGGATTTAGATTTAGAAATTTCTAGAGTTTTTTCGATTAAATTTATAACTCTGTCCACGACTGAAAATAATTAGAAATTGACCAAATCCTTTTAATGAGTCGGACGACGTTGATTTTTATGCTAGGTTCCGTTTAAGTAAAGAATTTTGCCACTTTGTCTTCGAATCTATTCTTGTCGCTTTTCTTGCGCTCTATTTTATATCTTTTTTATGCGCTAGGGAAGGCAATACCTCAACTACACTTATGCTAAAATTTGCAGCCTTTTTGAATGTTGGCATATTTAAAATCAGCAAATATAGCTACAAATTTTTTATTTTTTGCTTTCTGGTCTGTTTACTTTTCCGATTGACAGATTGATTGATAGAAAAATTGGTTCACAATTGTGGCGATAACTAATTTAGTTCACAATTTAATCAGTACTACCAACGTTACTAAAAGAATGCACTGTGAAACCTGATTTGGTTTTTTCTACGTTTAAACTTGGAGGATGGCTTAAACTGGACTGTGAAACTGGCCATTAGTAGTTCGTTTTGGGTTTTATATTTTTAACAGTACCATCTGGTACCGCCTTCTTTTGCAAAGCGTTTTGCAAATAGCAAGTAAATACGATATCGAATAATTAAATACTCACCGTAATAAAACTTCACTTTCCACTTCACTTAATAAAATCTCAACTTAGGATGCCGGCGAAGAACAATTTCATGAATAGAAAATATTTGCTTTAATGAATTCCTCGGAAATTGGCATGAGTCGTGTCTGGTAACTTCGTATATATGTACCAAACAAATCGAAGAAAAGTCGAGCTACGAGAGATGCATCTAATTCGAATTCTCGGAAATTTCGACATGCTTGAAAACGTTGTTTATGGTAAAAAAAAATCGAAGAGATTTCGAGCTACGAGCGTTTCCTCTATTTCGAATTCATTTCACGACGGACGGAGGAATTTCGTCCAATTGTTTGCAGGGAAGGCAATTATAAATGTCAAACAAATCTAACCTGGTATTAGAATGAATACTGACATTGAAATTTCATTGAGTTAAGTGATAATAGGAAATATGTTTATGTAGAAATCTGCTCATTAATGCTGCTAGGCTTTTTGCTATTGCTTCTTAACTATAGGCCATGGCATTATAAAATGCATATGTATGAGAAACGTGTCGTTTGAAAGCTTTTAGAATTGCGCATTAAGGAAAAATAAACACGTTTCATTTTTAAACATTTATATAAAATAAACAACGCTTCTGGTAATGATAATTCTAACGTTTATTTATCGGTCAAAATGTTTACTTTTAGCGAAAAATAAAAGTATTTGTGAATCTTTCAATAAAACTCTGAAGAGTTTCTGCATTTTATTAAACTCTATCCAATTCGCTGTGAAATGAGTGTACAGTTTTCGTTCAAGACGAACATTCTTTTTTAAGCTTGAAGCAAATTTCCTTCATGACATTTGTTTGTTGGAGTTCATACAATTAATCATTTTCACTTTTTTGACCTCCAATCTGTCATTCTCAAATTTTGAAAAGTTGTTTAGAATCGAAAAGAGAAAGAAAAAAGCTTTCGCTGGAATTCGAGGAGTATAGTAGGTACTCTGTTTGATTTTTCAAAATTAGAGAATGTCAAAAAATGGCAAAAATGGTAAAAAACCTAAAATTTATGTTTTTATAAAGTCTAACAAACAAATGAAATGTAATTGAATGGAATTGAATTATTATATTAAATTCTTAGGTATAATTATTATTCATTTGACCTTGCCGTTCATTAGAAAATCATATTCATGTTTTGCAGGGGAAAAAAAACTTGAAGCTTAAAAAGAACTTTAGTCTTGAGCGGCGAAAGCTATACTCTGATTTCACAGCAAAATTGTATAGAGTTTAGGAAAATGTGGAAGCACTTCGTAATTTGGTTGAAAAACTGACAAATATTTTTTTTCTCTAAAAGTAAACATTTTGACCAATAAATAGGCGTTAAAATTATCATCAAAAGAAACGTTGTTTATTTTATAGAAATTTTTAAACATAAAACGTGTTTGTTTTTCCATAATGTGCAATTCTAAAAGCTTTCAAACGACACGTTTCTCATACATATTCAAATAAAAAACAAAGTTTTTATGGCCACGGTCTGTATTAAAGAAGGCAATGCCCTAGATAATTTATATATGTAGATTGAACTGGTTGTTTAAATTAAACCCATACGTAGGCGGTTTGGAGTTTCATTTTTGATACACAATATTTATGAACATCCCATTATTTGGATGAAAAACCAGCGGATCTGAAAGAAGCACAATTTAAGCATTTCCCTGGGCATCATTTTGAAGCTCTATAGAAGAATATTCACTAATCTATCCAGAAAATTAAGCAAAGGTGCAAGTAAGTCAAAGGCTTCTATAGCTATTACTTGGAAGCAAGCTCTATAGAAGATTATTTGATGAGCTTCAGCAGCAGTGCAACAAGGGGTGATCGCATCTAATTTTCCACTAATCTAAACTGTGGATTTTTCACTATTGTGCGAAGTAACTTATTTCTCATTTTTAATGTGAAATTCAGAGTGATTAGAATAGCGTAATCTGAAATTTATTCTTTGGATCAAACATATAAGAATAAATAGCGCTCAACTAGTCTACTGAAGTGCTTCTTCGAAAGCATGCACCGCTGCTTTTCTCCATCCCAGCTCTTTATACTTCATAGCCATTCTTGCTGTGGCAAGTGCTCGACTACTGTTCTCAGGAAGCAGTCCTGGTCTTGAAGGCCTCTTATGAGATTAAGGAAGAAGCACTACGATTATTCAATCAGTTCATTAAATCTTTTGAAAGAACACCTTCAAAAGACTGCTTCGCCCATCACTTAGCATACCTCCCAGAGCATTTCCTAAGAACAGTAGTGGCCTCAAAGGACATGCCTATGTAAAACAAAACAATGAACTAGGATATAGAAAAGAAGCGCAGCGACCTTCCAAGGAAACGCTTCAGAAAATTTCTTGGAGCGATCTTTTTCCCAGTGAGATGAGGCTCAAGGTGAATGCTAATGTCGTGTGTGTTTTATGCAATTATGTTGAAACAAATTAAATTTGGGTGCATACCAAGGAAGACAATTTAATGGTGAACTCCATTCAACAAAATAGAACAGGTATACTGAACTGAACCAGAAGCTGTCGGAACTACACCGAACTTAACCCTGTTCCGAACGTGGACAAACTGAAAAGAATGCATAAGAGTTTGTGGATTTTTCATAGCAATCTATTCATGTTTTTTTATAAGCATAGACCAGGTTGTTATATTATTCCATATTTTGGGAGACTCTTGGGCATAATAAATCATATTTGCTACCTTACGATTCATTTTACTTAGCGCTTTTAGGCTCCCACTATATCTTGGTTCGAATGCTTCTAATACATATGTTCTTCCTAGATTAGTTTATCATCTATTATGTTTCCCAAGTATCTCTGACTTCAATTATTTTACATACACAAATGATTTTGCATTTAATCTGTGTTCAGGATTTATGGACTGCTTATTTTTTCTCCTTTAATCTTTTGTATGTATTTAGTTGGGGTTTCATATACTACTATATATACTATACTATATTTTATACTAAATTTTTATATATATATGTTGTGTTATCAGGATACATATATTGTGTAGTTACCGGACCAGATTCGTATGTTTTGTACGGATATCAGATATAATGTTGGTCCCAGAGCAGATCCTTGAGGAACACCACCAGTTATAATAGACTGTTTGAATTTCCAGTCTTCAGCCTCGATCTTGCTATTTAACAGATTTCTGATTCTTAGTTAAGAAAGTGACTATTTTTTTTTTAATCTGAATTGACGATCTACAAACCTTCTTTAAATGATTACCAATTTTTCTTTCACATTTTTCGTGGGTGTACAGAAAAGGACAATTGGTACGTAATTGCTCGGATTCTTAGCACTACCACCTTTCTGCACTGGAATGATAATTGCTTCATTTTGACAGTCAACAGGTTATTCAACCGACTATTATTTCCATTACATGTTTTCTGTTTTTAAATTACATATTTTATCTTTGATTTCTCTTGTGTTTGTCATTTTTAACTACATAAGGTCTTTCCTTGTTGTGTTTTGAACACGTACGTATTGTACGAAATTCAACAGTGTTTTAAATTAAGTATAGATCTGTGTATGAATGTAAGTTGATTTTATGTTTTATAACCTAACTTCTGGTGGGATTGAATAAAATACTCGTTACTTAAAAAGAGAACGGCTTGAGTGCTTGTCTAAAAATCACTGAATTTTATTTAGAAGTCTTCACTTCTATATACAGAAAAAATGCTTATTCTAATTAGTTCATTTCCTCATATTATCGAACAGTGAAAAGTGTCAATCAGCAAATTCAGCAATTTCATTCACATTTCATTAAAATGAAATTACTGGTCAAGTGACCTACAAAGAAAGCTTTGATTGTTTGTTTACAATGTGCTATGAGGAAATGCATTTAATATAATTTAACTCTATCGTATAATTGGGTTACGTTGATGTTTTAGTGTGATTGTTTTTTCACCTTTGAACAGTATAATTTTTCTCTGTTTCTGATTTTTTGTAAGATTTGTTTTATATAATCCATGTATTTTCGTATCTATAGTGATTCGGTGAAGAAGTGTGTCATTGACCCCTCGGTTCTTAATGAGCACTTTGTGACTTGCCAATCATATAAGTCTAGTGAAAAAACTCTTTTTGCAAACGAAAAATCTTTGAAAAAAGAAATTACTTTGCAAAAGAAGGCATTTCGAATCAGCAGGAACCGTATGGCTTGGTTCCTGCCTGCCGTATACGCCAAAATGAATAGCCAAGCTGACCTCATATATACACTTAAAATTTATTCTGGCGATAACTCTGCCGCTTCCAGCTTTAGTTTCAGGTGTATTGAAGTGGACGAGCTTATCAGAGCAATCTGCTCTATCAAATCAAATGCCGTATGTCCAGATCTAATCACTTCTAAGTTTCTGAAACTCATACTCCCTTTTATTTTGAGTCCTCTTCAGCTAATTTATAATCAATGTCTGACTAGTTCTTTATTCCCTGGTTTATGGAAAACCGCTAACGTGCTTCCCATTCCAAAGAAGTCTTCTCCGGTGACCCCCAGTGATTTCCGACCCATAAGTTTACTGTGTTTCCCAGCTAAAGTGCTTGAGAACTTAATGTACTGGCAAATGCAGGATTATCTGAAGAATAACAATTTAATATGTCAGTGGCAATTTGGCTTTCGATTTGGTCATCCTTATTACACAGCATTCCGAATAGACTTGGACAGTGATGAGATTTTCATCCTAACTTTACTTGATTTCTCTAAGGTTGTCGACCATAGCAAACTTTTGTGTAAACTCTTATATAATTTCAATTTTTCTTCATCTGCTCTCCGGTTGATTTTTAACTTCCTCTCCCATAGGTTTCGGAGGATTGTACTTGATAATGACATATCGTCTGATTTACGTCCACTAGTTTGAGGTGTACCCCAGAGATCTGCCCTTGGTCCTCTCCTGTTTAGTCCCTTTATAAATGATCTACCGAAAGTTTTACAAGATGTACGTATACATATGTATGCAGATGATATGCAGATCTATCTGAGTCGATCAGTTGGGCTTATGGAAGATTGTGTACAGCATATTAACAGAGATTTGGATAGGATTTTGCAGTGGTCCATACCGAACAAATTAAAACTAAATGCTGGAAAGTCACGGTGCATGGCTTTGGGCTTCAAAGATCAACTGCCTCTTCCCTCTGTTTGGTTAGGTGGGAATATCTTGCCATTTGTCGATAAGGTACGTAATCTTGGAATTATCCTTAATGTTCATATGAAATGTTGTGATAACATTAATGCTTGTTTGTCTAAAATTTACTTTAGCTTACGTCGCCTGTAGTTATTTGGCAGCATTCTAAGTTTTAATATGCGTCTAAAGCTGATAAAGACTCTCCTTCTATAGTATTTCTCTAGTGGTGGACAACTAGTCTTCAGTCGTGTGGACTCTGTCTGCCGCAGGAAACTAGATGAGACATTTAGTGACTGTACAAGATTCATTTATGGCCTACGTAGATATGACCACATTACACCTTTTAGAAATAAATTAGTACGCTGCTCTCTCGAAGCTCATGTGAAACAAATTAATTTAATTTCATTGTTTAAAATTATTCACAATGATGCAATGATGTTATCTACCAGATCATATTAATTTTCTACAGTCTTGGAGAAATCGCAACCTTCTGATTCAACGATACTGTACATCTATCTGAAAGGGTTCCTGTGGAATGCTCTTCCATGTAGTGTTCAGCGCGCAGGCACTCTTAGTGCGTTTAAGAGGCATCTATAATCTTGTGTTGTTTAATTCCTATTTTTTTTTCGATTGAGTCCATCTAAAGTTATACTTAAGTAGATTTTAATTTCATATCTTTTGTAATTAGTGCTAAATAATCTTCCGGATGTTGACTTAGAGTATACTCTTTCTATTTTTCATATTATATTTGTATTAATTTTCAGTCTCTTTGAACATTCCAGAATGTAATTTTTCTTAAACTATTTTTATTGATACATTCAAACCTCTCCAAGTCGAACTGCCTCTTACTCGAATTTCTCTTTAAGCCGAAAATTTTGCACTTAATTTGGCACTTCCTTGGATTTTTCATAGAAAACCCTTCTCCTAACTCGAATTTCCTTATCTCGAAAACCTCCCTAAGTCGAGCTTATTTTCAGAAATTTTTGGGTTTTTTCTTACTATTCGCCCTCCTCTAACTCGAATAAATTCAGATAAACCCTTCCTACTTGTTTGAACAGTTTACTATGCCTTAGTTTTTTTAGAAACTTTTTATTCTATTTGCTTTACGCATTTTCAATTCGACTTAGAAATATAGTTTTCTTGCGAGTCTATATTTTTGGATCTGCATTCGACGAACGTAGTTATTCAGCGAAAGTGTGTTGGTGAAGTGTTCGAATTGTATACAATTTTTTCAGCTTATTTCACAATTGAAGTTAATTTCTTTTGCAAGTGAACTGGTAAGAAATTAACGAAATTAAGAATTTTTTCTTCATAACTAATAAACCTATAAATTTTTAGAGAGATATGGCCAAAAGACAACTTAAAACTTTAGATCTACAAACAAAAATAAAGTTGATAGATGAAATTGAATAAAATAAGTAAAAAACGAGTTTTCAAACAAAACTGAGGCCAAGCCGCATGAAAAAGTAGAAAATAAACATTTCTTCACACACAGAGGTGGACTCAGATTTTTTGATTGGGACATTTCTCTTGAATATTTTTTCTCTTCATGAATCAAATCACTTATTACCTCTGATTGATCATACTGAAATTAATCGATGATTGTCAGCGAATAAAATCTGAGTCCACCTCTGTGTGTGAAGAAAAGTTTATTTTCTACTTTTTCATGCGGCTTGGCCTCAGTTTTGTTTGAAAACTCGTTTTTTACTTATTTTATTTTCTGCCTTTTTCACGTTAACTAAATTTTTATAACGTGCTTGCATGGAGATATTTTAAAACAATTTTATGACGGCTGAAAAGACACTGATTTACCAGTTTTTCAAAAAATTTATTCGAGTATCAATTCGTTGAAGTACTGCAACGGTTTTCTGAAATTCAAATTATGTTTTAAACACCGCATTTTAGCTGTATTCCAACTTGATCCCATATAACATGACTGTTCCCGATTTTCCATGTTTTCCACAGACTTTTCCTATTACTATGAATTTTTTTTAAAAATTTACATGAATTTTCCTCGATTTTTCATGCAAGTTTTCATGATTGTTGAAGAGAAAGTATTGATGCCAGTAGGACGGGGAAAAAATGATTCCGCATAGCTTATAAAACTTTTTTGTCGGAAAATTTTCCGGAAAAGTCGGAAAATTCCGGAAATTTTCGGAAAAGTTTACAGAAAAATTGGAAAATTCTACATTTTTCCTGAAACAAATTTATCATTAATCATATCGAATAAAAAATTTTCCGATGATTTTCCCGCTTTTCCGGGTTTTCCATGGAGTTTTCCACAAAAGCAACTTTATGCAACTCATTTCGCTCTACAACTTTGTCTTAGGTTGCAAAACGCTCAAACGCTTCCTTGGTCGGAAGAACTCCGGAAAAGCGTTTTACATGAATTTTCCTCGATTTTTTCTGCAAGTTTTCACCATTGTCGGTGAGAAAGTAATGATGCCAGTTGATAGGGAACTTGATCCTGCATAATTTAGAAAACTTTTTTACCGGAAAATTTTCCGGAAAAGTCGGAAAATTCCGGAAATTTTTTTCGGAAAATCGGAAAACTCTGCATTTTTCCTGAAACGGATTTATCGCTAATCAAATTTGTACCAAATTTTCAAATGATTTTTCCCGATTTTCAGGGTTTTCCATGGAAATTTCCGGTTCAAATTTTGATAGATTCAATTGTCACGCAACATGAACCTGTGTGCCAAATTTCAGCTCGCTGTCATGACGAAAAGTGGGTCTACGAGAGTTGCGAAAATAGTAAAAAAGAAATATAGAAATAGACAGTCAAATTCGTGTACGAGTTAAAGGGAATGGCTGGCCTCAAAAAGGAGGGAAAAGAACGATATCGCATATAAATTTAGCCTACCGCCTAGTACATTGTCAACGATATGGATCAAAAGAGAAGAACTGCGAAAAAAGTACCGATATGTTGCAATTAGTGGGCGCTTGAAACGAGATAGAGCTTGCTGATGTGGCTGTATATGAGTGGTTTACTGTTATCCGTGTAAACAATATACCTGTAAGTGGGCCTTTAATAAAACCAAAGGCACTAGAATTTTCTAGGAAGAAAAATTATCAGGACTTCAAAGCTAGTGAAGACTGGCTCTATAGATTTAAATTGAGGCACGGTTTATGATATTTTCAATGTAGAGGAAACAGGACTCTTTTACAAGTGTTTACCAAATCGAACATTAGCATTGAGGGGTGAAAAATGTTTTGGTGGTAAACACAGTAAAGAAAGAGTCACATGTTTAGTTGGAGCGAATATGAGCGGCTCTGAGAAATTAAAATTATTCGTAATTGGGAAGAGTGCCAAACCTCGTTGTTTCCGTCATATCAAAACACTTCCGGTGGAATATGCTGCAAATAAACGGACTTGAATGACCGGAAATCTTATCAGCGAATGGTTGCTCAAAATGGACAAACAATTTTTCAAAGAAAAACGACGGGTGCCCAGTTCATCCTAAGGAAATTGCTCCTCAACTGAAAGCAATAAAACTGTTATATTTTTCACCTAATATGACTAGCAAAGTGCAGCCGATAGATATGGGGTTTATTCAAAGTTTTAAGAAAAATTTTGAATCACTGGGAAACTAAAAAAGAAAATTTTTCGTTAACTTTTCTAGATTGTGTAAGAGAGATATCCTAAGCATGGACTCAAGACGTTAGATCCTCGACTATAAGAAATTGCTTTCGTAAATTCGGTTTTAAAGCTCCTGAATTGGATTGGGATGAAGAAGATGAATTGTCGCTCATTACATTTGTAGAACGTAACGTGGGGGACGAATTAGAAGAAACATGGAAAATTCTGATTGAAAACGACTATAGTGCAGGCAATTCCAACTGGACAGATTATGTTGAAGTTGATGAAGACGTGTTAACAAGTCTTTTTCTTGAGGAGGATGCTCTTCAATTTACAAATGATGAAGATTCCGATGACGAAATACTGGAAAGTGAAGAAAATAACGTGATTGTACCAACGAAACATCACTTAGAGGAAGTTATCAAAACTTTGCAATATGCAATCAAAACAACAACGGACGTTCCTGATAAGGTTCAAATGTTCTTAAACAACATTGAATGTTTTTTTCAATAAAAAAAATTATATTCAGAAGAAGCAATAAAAATTTACCGATTTTTTCAACACATAATTTTATTAATAATAATAAATAATTCAATAACAAAACCAGAACATCTTTAATTAAACTCCTTACCTCGTAATTCCCCCACCCTCCTTAACTCGAAATTCCGCAAACCCTCTTTAACTCGAATTGATTCCATTGGCAAGTGCGATTTCGACTTAGAGAGGTGACTGTACTTGTATAAGATACGTATCTCTTGTTGTACCTTTACATGAATTTATGAATAATAATAATATCTAATGTTCTAAAGGGTTTTCCAATAAGAGGTGTTATTTTAATTAGCCCGCTATTTCGGTAGATGTCACTTTTGGAGCTGTCATTTTTTGACATTTGACAAGTAGAAACTACGCCATTAATGGAACGATACACGATTCAGCAACGCATTGAAATTATTAAAATTCACTATAAAAATTGTGAAAATGTGGCAGAGACGGTTCGTAAAACTCGAACATTTTTGGGTCGTCGTGAAGCACCTTGTCGGACCGCAATACAGAAATTGGTAGAAAAATTCGAGCTGTCGGGACAAGTTAGTGATGTGAAGAATAAAACCCGTGCACGTCGCTCAAGAACAGCCGAGAATATTGCTGCTGTAGCCGAAAGTGTTGAAGAAAACCCAGGTTTGTCCATTCCTCGTCGTTCTTTGGAATTAGGCATTCCACAAACGTCATTACACCGTATTTTGCATAAAGATTTGGGTCTTAAGGCTTATAAAGTTCAGTTAACATAAGAACTCAAGCCGGCCGATCATCAACAACGTCGAGTCTTTGCTGATTGGGTCCTTGAAATGCATAAAAATGATCCGGAATTCCATCGAAAACTCATCTTGAGTGATGAGGCCCATTTCTACCTCGATGGCTTCATCAACAAGCAAAATTGTCTCATCTGGGGCTCGGAAAACCCAAGAGTTATTGTTGAAAAGCCTCTCTATCCTCAACGTGTGACTGTTTGATGCGGTTTATGGTCCCGCGGGGTCATTGGGCCTTACTTTTTCGAAAATGAGGCTGGAGCAACAGTTACGGTGAATGGATTGCGCTATCGGCAGATGATTAATGATTTTTTATGGCCGGAATTGGATGGTATTGATCTGGACAACATTTACTGCGATTTGGTTATGGAAAATTTCATGAAAATGACATGGTC
This sequence comes from Dioctria rufipes, assembly GCA_963924295.1. NCBI lineage: Eukaryota > Metazoa > Arthropoda > Insecta > Diptera > Asilidae > Dioctria > Dioctria rufipes. The sequence continues at coordinate 56,715,179 of OZ002741.1, forward strand.
CTGTAGGCATGGTCGTGGTGGTTATTTGGCTGATGTTATTTTCCGTTATTAACGGCATACCTTCCTCTTTTTAATGAAATAAAGATCCGATCATTTATCTCAAAAAATGGCATTTTTCTTTGCATATCAAAATAACTCCTCTTATTGAAAAACCCTTTAGCTTTGCCTTTTTAACATTTCCGTCATTTGGGCTAAGGCAGAGGTCGGCACCCTGCGGCTCTGTAGAATCATACTTGTGGCTCTTGAGTATTTTAATAATTAATATTGAAAAATGAACTGTAATATTGCAATTGCCAAACAAATATAATAATCCTGCTCACACACATCAAAATGCGCGGCATATCGCATGCAGTTTAGCTAGCCTTACTCTCCACACTCAAAACCAAAGTGAATTAGAAACAGAAACGTTACCAGGACACTGAAAGAACATTCGTCAGCTTTGAAAATCAGCGCCATTTAGTAGTGAGCCTTACAAATTTTCTCAAAAAACCCATCATCAAATGCGGGACATTTCAGCGAAATATTTGTTTACTACCACTTCCAATTTGTACGAATCGAAAAGATGTTAAAAAAGCGCCTTTTAAGTTAAAATTTCTTTATATAATTCCTTAATTTGAAACAAATTAATTTCAGTTACCTTTAACTTCTATTAATTTTCTCGTTAAAACTGATTCAAATGATCCGATAAAAGAATCCAATGGAATTATTTTAACAATTTTGTGCGAAAAAATTAACTGAAATCAAAGGGGCCTAAAACGAATTCACGATAATCTTAAGTAAATTCTAAAAAATTTTTTATTCAAGGGCCATTTTTTGAGCTCTTTTTGCTTCAACTCGAACGGATTCAATAATAGAGCCCAGTTCCATCTTCTTAATCATATCGTCGTATTCATGTTGTAATATTAACAGTGAATTTTTTGTCAGCCCCACTGTAAAAATGCAAGAAACCCTACTCTAAGCCACTAGTGGCGAAGGTGTGCGAGTTGAATTTTACACCATTCCCAACTATTGATAGAGCTCAATTTGAGTTACAGTTGTTAGATTTGAAAAACAAAGATACATGAACAGAAAAGTTCACAAATTTGCAGTCAGAACTAGAAAATTTAACTAGAGAGAAATGAAAATTGGCTGTGAGACACCAGTGGACGGATCTTTCAAAATGTATGAGGGAGGAAGACATTATATTTGAAAATGGAACTGGCTTTCCTCATTTTTATGATCAAGTGAAAACATGCATTTGGCATCTTGACAATTTTCGGATCTACTTACTACTGTGAACAATTATTTTCAAATATGACGATTATTAAAAAGAAATTAGGAACTTCGCTTAATGACGAAAGCCTCGAGAGTTGCATGAAATTAAAAACTTCTGAATATTCATCAAATTTGGAAAAACTTTGTGTCTGTACAAAAAATCCCAAATATCTCACTAATATTAAATATTTGCGTTTATATTATTTTTTACATTTAATTTGTATTTTAAGCAAGAAGCTATATGTATAACGTACTGAAATTAAGTTATAAAAAAGTTTTTCAATTTTCTTAAATACGTTGACTTATAGGTTCTGTTAGTATGCAAAATAGAATGTTTTTATTTCACAAAAAATACATGTTTCACAGCAGATAATGGTTATATTAATTTTTGTAATACATATTACCGATGTATATATACTTATATTTGGCTCTTTAAAAAAAATTATTTATCACATCGAGAAAAATATGGTTCCTAACTCCAGAAAGGTTGCCGACCCCTGGGCTGAGGGAGTATGATGGAATTTGATACCATATTAGGTAGATATAGAATTGGATTAGATTTATTATAGTTTTATAATTTCAAATAAATTTACATTCACATTACCTGACCCAATTTAAATTCAATATTTCTGAATTTAATTTGCTCTATTTGACCATGTTTTAATTGCCCCCAGTATTACGTACACACACACACAAAGCATAAATGGAATTAATGCAACAATTTAGTAATTTAATTACTATTTACATAAAATGTTTACCTACTTAATTTTGTTATTTCTTGTGGAAATTTGGTTTTTATTTCAATCTTGTTTTTGTGATGAAAATGAATTTCAAATGTAAAAATAAATTAGTTTAATATTGATGAAGTAATTCCATATATTAAAATTTTTGTACTATATGTAGGTAGGTACATTTTAAATTAAATAAATCTGTTTGTATTTTATAATTTAAACCATTGTGACTTGGTAATTGTACGAATTTCATGATATTTTGCTATTATCTTGTCCCATACAGGACTTGAGCTCATAATTTTTAGGGCCGATCATATACACAGATGGAATAGAAGAATTTTTAAAAACATTTATTCTTAACGATTCCAAGTTAAATTATAAATAAAAAAGAGAAAACAACCGCTTCGTCCGGTTCTTGAAACTGGGACTTTCCGCATTCCAGGCGATTTTTATCTAGTCTATTAACACACAGTTGATGAAAACTGTTTGTATTATTATTTTTATTTTTATGTATCATTATTTATCATGATACATTAACTCAGTGCAACTCATAAGAGAGAAAGGTCAAGTTATAATGATTCTGGTTAAATTAACTGAAATTTTAGATGGTTATACATGTTGAAAGTAATCAATAAAAAAAAAACATACTTGCAATATCGTTGAACAAAGTATGTATGCAGTCACAACATTTTATATGTAATTTTTTAATGATTGTGAGACCTGAAATAAAACTGGCGGGTTGAGCAATTCCCAGTGAATTGAATCATTTACATAAACCTTTTTCCAGCGTTGTCGTTAGGTAATGACGACTTATTGTTAGTAACTAAAAAATTAATACCTGTGATAGTTAGAGAGATGAGTGCAGACAGCTGTTATCCATGGGTGAATTAGGGTTTTTGGGTAGATTATACCTCGCTCTAAAAATTATTCTTATAAATGAAGGATTCATATTTATCATGGAGGTTGGTGGAGGACGTCAGTAATTTGAATATTTGAAAAATTTGAAAATCAGAGATATCCACTTCAGAAATGATATTACATTACATTTGGCCGACTGAAAAGTGACTGGCAACCAATTTTCTGCCCACTCGCTGAATCGTGGCAGCTTTGATAGAATTTCAAAAAATAAAAAATAAATGAAAATTATAATTAATTATTAGGCTCAAATTATTTGTCTCAATTTGAAGAATTCAGAAATGTAATTTTTTTCTAAAATCAATCTACTGGAAGGGGCGAAATTCACCTGCAAAATGCATGCATGAGCTTCCTTACGTGTGGCATAACATATATAATTATTAATGTGGGGTTGTCCTCTCCATACCTGTTGTATGTATGAATAAATATATTTAAATAGTGTAATAAAATTGAATTTAAATGGTATCTTTCCGTAACATATACTTTTTGATGAAATAGAAACGTAAGATTGACAGATCTTGCGCTATGATTGGCCAAATTGGCAGAAAATTAGTTTTCCAAGATAGTGTAACAAATTTCTGCTCTGTATATCATGTTTAACAATTTTTGCATGTCCGTCTGCCCGTCCGTCTGTCCATCCTCACGATAACTCGAGAATGCGTATACTTAAAGAGCTAAAATTTTACACATGGGCTGTTAAAAGTAAAATTAAGTTTGAAAATGAGACAAATCGGGTAACTTCTTCGTAGGGTTGCCATACAAAAATTTCGTTTTTCACTACATATTTGGACACTACCAGAGAGTGTGTCAACCTAGAGACCTGAAATTTTGTACACAGCGCTTTCATAATAATAGTAAAACGTAATTTCAATAATGGACTAAATCGGGCAACCCCTTCTTGGTGTTGCCATATAAACATTTGGGATTTTTACGTATATTGTGAAAATGATCAGTCCTATACGGTTTTAATGTACTGAAAAGTTAAAATCCTATAAAATTGGTTGTTATAGAAATATATGCGAAAAACTACTTCAAAAATAAAACTTGCACAGATGGGTGACCATACGAAATTACAAACGAGTAGTTATCTAGGGTATCTAGGAATGTGGTTTTAGATCAATTCTAGATTTTTTACTTTTATTATTATTTTTTTTATGTTTTAACTCTATCAAAACCGAATTGCCAGAAAGTAGGTTTCCAATCAGCTTTCGATCGTTCAAATGTAAAGCAACCATGAACAAGGCAGAATTCTGGAAATTTTAAAAGATTTTAGACTTCAATTTATGTATTGGGTAAGCATATGCCAATGGTGCCAATATGGCAGGAAAATAAGGGGTTTTCCAATAAGAGGTGTTATTTTAATTAGCCCGCTATTTCGGTAGATGTCACTTTTGGAACTGTCATTTTTTGACATTTGACAAGTAAAAACTACGACATTAATAAAAATGGAACGATACACGATTCAACAACGCATCGAAATTATTAAAATTCACTATAAAAATGGTGAAAATGTGTCAGAGACGGTTCGTAAAACTCGAACATTTTTGGGTCGTCGTGAAGCACCTTGTCGGACCGCAATACAGAAATTGGTAGAAAAATTCGACCTGTCGGGACAAGTTAGTGATGTGAAGAATAAAACCCGTGCACGTCGCTCAAGAACAGCCGAGAATATTGCTGCGGTAGCCGAAAGTGTTGAAGAAAACCCAGGTTTGTCCATTCCTCGTCGTTCTTTGGAATTAGGCATTCCACAAACGTCATTACACCGTATTTTGCATAAAGATTTGGGTCTTAAGGCTTATAAAGTTCAGTTAACACAAGAACTCAAGCCGGCCGATCATCAACAACGTCGAGTCTTTGCTGATTGGGTCCTTGAAATGCATGAAAATGATCCGGAATTCCATCAAAAACTCATCTTGAGTGATGAGGCCCATTTCCACCTCGATGGCTTCGTCAACAAGCAAAATTGTCGCATCTGGGGCTCGGAAAACCCAAGAGTTATTGTTGAAAAGCCTCTCTATCCTCAACGTGTGACTGTTTGGTGTGGTTTATGGTCCCGCGGGGTCATTGGACCTTACTTTTTCGAAAATGAGGCTGGAGCAACAGTACGGTGAATAGATTGTGCTATCGACAGATGATTAATGATTTTTTATGGCCGGAATTGGATGGTATTGATCTGGACAACGTTTACTTTCAACAAGACGGCGCTACATGCCATACAAGCAACGAAACCATTGATCTTTTACGGGAAAAGTTTCCGGACCGTGTTATCTCTCGAAGAGGTGATCACAATTGGCCACCGAGATCTTGTGACTTAACACCTTGCGACTTCTTCCTTTGGGGCCACGTGAAAGAGAAGGTCTCAAAGATGGAATTCGTGAGGCTATCGAAGACATAGGGCAGCCACTTTGCGATTTGGTTATGGAAAATTTCATGAAAAGGATATGGTCCTGTAGGCGTGGTCGTGGTGGTCATTTGGCTGATGTTATCTTCCATTATTAACGGCATACCTTCCTCTATATAATGAAATAAAAATCCGATCATTTATCTCAAAAAATGGCATTTTTCTTTGAATATCAAAATAACACCTCTTATTGGAAAACCCTTTATAATGGTATGCAAGCCATTGGGTTTCAAAGGATTTTAATTGCATTTCTTCCAGCTAAGGAAACCTTACCACGAATCTTGTTGGAGTTAATAGTGTCGAAACATCTAAGAGGCGATATTGTATTTTGAAAGAATTCAGCAAATATATAATTTCTTTAGTCCACAGAGATGGAAAATTTTAAAGAAAAAAATAACTGGTTTACTTCATGCCACATCGAAAACAAGATGGTCTGGAAGACTGAATGCAGTAAACCCCCTGCAAAATATTTGACGAAAATACGATCTGCTGAAGATGAGACAGAATTTTTAAAACTTCATCAACCACATGCGCGTATCGAATTGCAATCTTTTAGTCAATATTTGGGTACCTACATTCGAATGTGTCATTTTATCACCAATATACCTTAAAATTTTAACATTATTACACCAAACAAACTTATTAAATGAATTTCGTAACGTGACTTTGAACATCAAGATGAAGAGTATAGATAATCTTATTTTAAAAATTCAAAAAGAACGTGAGGAATGGAACAAAATTCTTTCAAAATCAGGAGAAATGCAGAAAATAACACGTGTAGCATTAAAACATAATACGACACGGAAAACCATTATATATAGAGACAACTTTGTCTTTTATATTATTTATTCGAGTATATCTTGATTAACAAGGCGTTTTGAATTCTTGCGTAAAATTTGCAATTTATTAAAATCCTATGGACTTTCGACGATTTAAATTATGCACAGAAATATCCAAAGGAAATTTCATAGAAAATTTGCGACGAATTGATTTTTATGAAGCAAATTTACACAACCAACTTTAATTCAGAATTAATTCCAGTAAATTTGCTATAGAGCATAATAGAAACAAATTTCATTGAGTGGTTTCCAAATTTGTTTATAGCACTTAAGCTACCAGTTTCCGTTGCTTCTGTAGAAAACATCTTTAGCGTTTTAAAAAGATTGAAGAGTTGTAGTAGATCGGCAATGCCTTAAGAAAGGTTAAACGGATTATCAATGCTTGATATAAATTCCGATATTGTGCGTACAATGCACTTTTCAACGATTATAAAGGAATTATCAGAAAACAAGACTCGAAAGGCATTTTTAAAATAATTTAATTCTTCTCACTCCTCACTCAGTCCAGTTATTAAGTTTATACAGCAATATATTTTGAAAAAATTTACTGCAAATAAGGTTTAAGATTTCAATTAACTAAAATTCATAAATGTTTGCAAAAACCCCTTTTGTATATTTTATTATTTAGCTGACATATTTTTATGATTATAAGATTGAGAGGGGCCCCATTTTTCTGGTTATTCCTGGCCCCGCGTAAGCTCTCTCAGTCTCAGGCCCTGACCATGAATATCGCGTTTTGTTTTTTAATTTTTATAATTTTAAAACTGACGCACTCCATCGCATTACACGATTGAACGGGTATCTTTGATTTACAAGAATATTTTTTATAGCGGGGTATAATCTAAACAAAAAACCGTTAGTTTACCCATCCACAAAATTTTACTTATAATATAAAATAATAACTCAAGAATAACCCCACGGAAATAACCAAATAATTGATAAATTTATTTTACTAAAATATTACATTGTGTTGCCAATGGTAATCACTGAGTAAAAAGAAAGTAATTGTATGTCGTTAAGGTGCCTTCCCTGCAAAGTGCTAAAAAGACTGATTTTTTAATGCAACTTATTCAATTTGCAATAAATAAAAATTAATGGCTTGTTACTGAAGAAGGTGCTCTCATCTTAGCTAAACATAAATGCTCTTCAAAATATCAAAAGCATTTAAAAATTTATAAAATTAAATCGAAGGCAGACAGATCAAAAAAGTAAAACGTTGTTAAAAACTATTTTTTTAATATTTTGCTTTATTTCTCTTTCGATGAAAAATCTTAACTTTTAGAGGAGGATTTCCTAATTTTATAGAGTACATTTTCATCCGGTATTATTTAGAAAGATATTTTACGACATATTCTTACAAAACTCTGAGTTTGTTCTTACATTAAAAGTGAATTGAAATCAATTTTTAAATAAAAAACCTCTTCATTATACAAATTGTGATTCTAGTTTAAGTAGATGGCGAACAATCTGATAAGAAATTTTGTTTAGTTTAAATAATTGAATTGGTGCATTTTTTCTCCCTTCTGTTTTAACTATTCTTGTAAGGAGAACGCAAGGTTAGAATATTATACTATGTAATAGAAGGGAAAAAAAATCATAAGCTTTATGGATTATGTTTACTCGGGGTTTTTTAGAAGGCTAAACTATGTTAAAATTTTAAAAATGTTATGTAAGACGATTGAAATGAACATTCTCACCAAATTTTAGATCAATTTTCGATCATCCGTTGGAATTTTCAAAATCTACTACATTATAAATAGTAAAATCCCATGCGGTCGACTTGAATAAAAAAATCGATATAAAAGTTTTAGGGTTTGAAATTATAGGGTAATTAATAAAAACTGGAGGAAAATCTACACATTTCCTAAATTGTAAGCTATAATTGGAGGTCATCATATATTTTTACAGTTATATGCTCAAGTAGGATATTGGATGGTTGAAATGATAATATATTAATTTAGAGGACAAAATGTAGACGCCATTTCATTCCACTTATCAGATAAAAGTGTAATTAATATTTAATATTCAATATTCAAAAATATAATTGAAAATATTGCAAATTTACTCATAGATAATCGAAATTATAAACCGAGTACAGTGTAAATAAGAAAATTAACAAGGGCCAAACTATTGTTGAAAGATGTCGAAATCTATGTTTCTTGAAGACGAATTAAAAAAAAAATCTATATATCGAAATTGTTGTAACACCTTGAAACATATTTTTTAAAGTACAGTTCAATTGTATATATATGTGCGATCTATGAAGATCTACATATAATATTTATTTGGATTTTTTCTCTGCAACCCCTATTTTCGCACCTATATAAACATCAAAATAAAAAACAAAACTAATAATTTTCCACTCCATTTAATACACTCAACTCCGCAAATTGCTTAAGACAAATCGTTCTGATTGCGGACTGACTTCATAAACCTTTACAAATCTCAATTTACCTGTTTAGAATTTTGCTATGAATTCTAACAAATAGCTTTTATCGAAATTGTACTTGAAGTTTCATGCAAAACTTATGGAAATCGAAATTGTGCACTTGAACTTGACTTAACACTCTCCGGAGTTGTAATAAATTAATCCAGGGTACTTTTATGCATCAGAATTTGTCTACACTTGCAGGAAATAGTTTGTACTACGTATTTTCGTGCAATAAGCTCTGATTCCGATATTCTATTAATTTTTATTTAAACAAAGGAATAAGTTTCTTCACTAATTCAACTTTCTTTGTGAAAAATACGCAAAATACTTAAAATACTTACTAATTATAGAATCATTGCTACAAAACATTTGTGACATTATCATCAGATAGAATTGAAAAAAACGCCTTAATTATAGACTAACATTCAAAAAAGATGAATCGGAAAAACAAATTCTAAATGAAAATTATTATGTTCTTGCATCCTTCGGAAAATTGTTTTCTTCAATTCTTCCAGAAATAAAATGTGGTACCAATGGAAGTTTACTTTCAATCCCCCAGGGCTAGCAAAAATCAATCCCATCACACTGCATACTTAATATCTTGGATACTCTTGAACTGATTTCAAGAAAATCAATTTATCTATCACCCCCTCTCAGTTCTGTTATTATTATCCCACAGTTTCCTACTATATTGGTTGTAAGAAAGAATTATTGCACCACTATCTGAAAAAACGAAGTGTGGTGGATTGCATAGCTCAAAGCTGCCATGCAGTGCAAAGAAGAAAAAAAAAAAGGATGTTATGCTCAAGACATCTCGAATATTGCTGCTCTCTTATATAGAACTTCAAAAAACCTTCAATCTGTATAGTGGTTGCATGCACAATCGATTTTGTGTCAACATCAGGTCTCTGTGGATTTGAAGAACTCCTCAATAATGAGAGGTCGGTTGAATAAAGGCAAACACAGAGGCCATTATTATCACAATGCCTTGAAAAACTGGAACTTCCTCCAACTACTTATATTGAACATAATGAACTTTTCTCCGTGTCCTTTTACATGGACGGAGTCTAATTAAAATTTCTTTCTCCTCCCTCGGCAATATTTTTGCTCGAAATAATTCATTAGATCTTGTGGAAGGTTTTTTCGTTTTTCTTCAACCTGAATGTGCTGTTGTCATTCAAATTTTCATGCTTGATTTATAAGAATACCTTCACTGTATAACTACTTGAGATAATTAAATTCTGAAATGCTTGCACGTTAGAAGTGTTCTTATCAGAAGTGTAGACTTTCAGCTTAATTACTTGGAGGGGAGTAGTAAATACACAAAAGATTTTCAAGATTTTCCGAATTGGAGTTTTTTGTATGCACTAGCGGAGAAATAAGAAAGTAACTTATTAGTGATTTCAGAAGAATTGCAGATTTTTACTATTCTCAACTTGGATAAGGTAGGTACCAGAGAATGTGGACCATTTCCGAAATGAAATATTAAATTAAATAAGCTAATTATCCTCAAAAATCTCTACTAAAGGTTGAGGTTTCTGAACATGATGATGAACCTTGAAAGATAATAACTTACGTGCCTGAGAAAAAGACAGTAGATACGTAACATTAGATATAGGTAGTAATAGATAGAACCACCTATTGTAACCGAAAAAGGACAACAAGAAAGTTCTGTATGGAGAAACAAAAATAAATCTAGCTAAAGTAACCAAAGCAACCACTTCGACCAAAGTCAGTAAAGAGACCTATTTTGCCTAAATGCGTTGATAGCTCTGGAAAATGGGACAAACCTGGTGACCATTACTAGGACGTCCAAAAATATCACTGGAAGAAGTAAGAATATGAAAGACGCGACCATCTGAATACGGTATGCAGGACTTCAAATTTTCATCCGATTAATCTTTCACATGTTAGGTACAAGGGGATGCAAAAAAATACTGATACGACAATTGTGCCAATAATAAGTATACAGTTAAAGATTATTGGAAGTGATCCCACAAAGTATTATGAGACTTCGGTAACCTTATGTAGGATGTAAACCACTGTGTATACAAAAACCTGGATAAGAAGTGGACAGATAAGAGATTTGCAAGATACTGGACTAACATCTATCTATGATTCTTTCGACAGCAATCAACACTGTTACAAGGATTTGAAAACAGCTGAAGTGGATTACGCCATTGTAGGGAGTCAAAACAGATTATATGTAAATTTAGCAGTATATATATACCTTTATTAAGTATGTATATGAATTCATGGAACAATAGCTTGATCTCGTAACATATACAGAGATAAGCTGGGATAACAATGTCCACCATCTCCTATCTATTAACTTAACTAAGGGATTGAACCAAGCTTCCGAGAACGGTAGGAAAAAGAAAATTCTGAGTATTGCGCAAACTACCAACACCCTGATCACAAATTTATGAATACTAATTTATTGTGCTACTAGACAATGGATATTAAATCAATTGAAGAAAATAACACCAGAAACTTTTTTCATAATGTGCGAGAAGCACTCTAAAATATGCGCAGTTGGACTAAAAGAGGAGGAGTCCAATACCATAGAACTTCCGACCATAAAATAGTCAAGAGCAAATATAGAGTGTTCCTTTATTCGATCCATTGAGGTCATCTATAGTAGATGGGTAAAATGTGCTTTCCATCAAGAGGTAGGTCCGTTTTTAGCTCCCATGCAATTAATTAAAAAGTTGGAGTTACTCTATAGCAATATTATAGTACACGAGCTGACAGTAAGCACATGCACGTTTTATTTATACGTTTACAGGCATAAATTTTTTTGCAGGCTATACCTTAATTGTTAATTAATGATTTTTTTTTTTCATAACCAAAAAGAAGATATTGTGAAATAGTAATGATTAAGGGTTAACAAGAAAAAAAAACAATTGGTTGAAAGATAACTATTAATGCAGCCATTCCACATGAAAATGATCAAAAAGTGCTTGTTTTGGACCCGACTATCTCCGATGAAACTTTCACGATTTGTAGGGAATACCAAAATAACTCACCCATATTTTTTTTTTTTGTTTTTCCCTAGCACCCTCTACCTCCCCCGGGGTAGGGGGGGCGGGTTTTTACGATTAAGCGTTATTTTCAAAAACTCATATCTCGAGAATGAAGCAATCGATTTTTAAATAACTTTTGTCAACTCACAAACCCCTGACTAAAAAAATTTTTGTCTGAGCGGCTGAGAGTGCCGTTCGTAACGAAAGAAGTTTAGGTAGTAAACGTGGATGGATTTACATAGGGTTTTTTGATTTAGAATGAGTGAATGGGGAGCTTTCCGATGGGGTAAGATTTTCTTACGTTTTCGGGGACTTTGGAGTGGGATGGTAACTACCACCCTTGAGGTTGTATAATTGGGGCCGTGTGTGATATGAGTCGAGAGTTGTTAGTCGAGATTCGAGTTAGAAAAAGTTAACAAAGTTTGAAAAAATTAAAAAAAAAAAGCTAATAAAGTAAAAAAGAGTTATAAAAGTTAAAAAAAAAAGTTAAAAAAGGTAAAAAAATTAAAGTTAAGTTAAATCGTGATTTGAGAAGCGAATTTCGAGTGTCGAGATTCGAGAGTGGAGACAGTGTATAGGATTTATGACTAAAAAGTAGAAAATAAAATATATTAAATAAAAACTTTTAAAATAAACAACTTTCATACATAAATTATACTAAAAAGTAAAAAATATTTTTTTTTTACTCTGTGATATACACAATAAAAATTTTATTGCAAATTATGAAATTCTAGAACTCAGATTAAATCTTAAAAGTTTGGGAATGAGTTGTAGTTAGACTATTGTGATTATAGTTATCGACGCCCAAACTTTTAAGATTTAATCTGAGTTCTAGCATTTCATATTTTGCAATAAAACTTTTCTTGTGTATATCACAGAGAAAAAAAATTATTTTTTTACTTTTTAGTATAATTTATGTATGAAAGTTGCTTATTTTAAAAGTTTTATTCTGATTCAAATGCTGAATGAAGCTTAATGCTTTATGTCTTTTATAAAAAAATATAGCAGCATTGAACGAAAAAATACTTGTGTTAATAATAGTTTTTTTTAAATAGTATTATTCACTAGAGAGGACTTTTTTCCTATTTTTATTTTGAAGTTAGCAACCATATCTCTCTATGCGATGGCGTTCGTCCCCGTTTTTTAGATATGAATTTTTGAAGTCACCGTATACCTAAAGTAGCGCACTATGACAGCCCTGCATTCAGTAGAATATATTGTTTTGTTTTTTTCTACTGGGAACCTTTAGCACCCTTTTTTTGTATTTTAATCCTGCAGCAGAAATCTTTAACTTTCTATGTGAAAAAAAAATGTCGATGGTGCTTGTCTAAGATATGAATTTTTAAATTCACCATATATATTTCTGTTTCGAAATTTTATTCACTTATTTGCGTAGTTTATCAATAAGTCTTCTTACCTAGCTGTAAGTATTTATGCCTTCCTAACTCTTCCAGAAACTACATTTGTGTGCATTATTTTAACACATGTCATTTTGGGTTTGGATTGTTTTTCGATTTACAGATCAGAAGAAAATACAATTCCCTAACTTTCCCCCTTGAAGATTAATGTAATAATAAATTGTACTTTATAATGTAACTACTTTGTAATTGTCATTTAATTCCTGCAGATTTACCCAGCCTATAGGTCTGAGACCTGGGATTTTTTTTTCCATTTTATAAAAAAAAACTAAAGATCTACGCGTGTGGTTAAAAAAAGTGCAGTGACATAAATAGTATATTGTATTGAAGAAAAAGTACAATGAAGTGGAAGTGTAGTACTTGCGAACGATACAAAAAAAAAGTAGTGATACATTTCGGATTGTTAACGCAAATTTAGTTCATCGCGCGAAAATTCTGAATATGGTGTTGCGGTTAGGTAAAAAAGTGTGTTGTATTTGCTTCCTTAAAGTAATCAAAAAATAATCTATGATGCCATACAGCCAGCCAATTGTTCAGGAAGTTGCAGGGCAATCCAACCGGTAAGAATGGGCTCTGAGTTAGTTTGCCCGATCTTGACATTGATTAGCTTCGATCATCAAATACAGGTTCTACAAGCACATCCACCAGAAATTCTGAGGGATCCATTCAGCATGACTTATAATCGCTCAATAGAACATTATAGCAGAAACACATCCCGGCCTCGAAGCGTTGTCAAAATTTCCAATACGGGTTTTTAAATGATGCCACACAAAACCAAGCTAGCAGCTAGCCTCAATGCCTAGCCGCAAAGCGCGCTTTGCTCAACGTTGGAAACTTTTCTCTCTCAGGCTTACTTCTCTCAATAGATGTACTATAAAAATTAGAATGACAGCTCTGAGCCCGGTCGTATCATTTTTTTTTATTTCTCTGAGGCAAGCCTTGAGGCGAGCTGCGAGGACGCCTAAGAGAGACCAGGCCTGAGGCTTGCTTGGATGTGTTTCGGCCTTTAGTTTCAGTGGGAAGCTCTCCAGTGGCTAGAAAGAGATTTCACAAAGGAAGCTATGCTGCATCAATCAAAAAGTACTGATATACGTAATAAAATAAAGGAGAAGATATTCGAAGTTCCAGGGACGAAAAAGACTAAAATTTTAACTCAACTCATCGCTCAACTCAAGCAGTGCATCCGCTCAACTTTTGAGTGGACTCAATTCTTGAGCGGACTCCGTTCAAGCAGTGAATCCGCTCATGTCCTCTCAACCAGTTAGACACTGAAGAAATTATTCGGCAATTGAAAGAAAAACTCTCTGTGCACATAGATAGATAAGGCTTATAGCCCCAAAATTAATATACAAAAAAAAAAGTGCTTGAGGTCTGCAGTAAAAAAAAAATTAATACATCCCTCTCAGTGCAGTGCTTAAATAGTGCTTTACTTTAGGTATACGGTGGTAGATAGATATGGTTTCTAGCTTAAAAATACAAAGACAAATCGGTTGCTCCGTTCTCGACATATTTTGAAAACATAAAAATAAGTGTTAGCAATTTTAGTATTCCCTACAAACTGTGAAAATTTCATCCAAATCGGAAATGGTGGAATTGGTGCAATTTTTATGATAGATCTTATAACAATTACGGTACCTGGTTTTATTCATTACTCAAAATCATCAAAAATACTTATGGCGAACAGAATTATAGAGTAGGTATTACAGAAATCAATTAGTGATCTCAACAAGACGTTGAACCAACACTTATTAAAACCAAAAGAAAGTTAAAATCTTGAAAATTCATGAATATAAAATAGCAAAAGATTTCGGAAAAAATAAAATAAAAGAGCAGTTTTGTACTAGGTCGTTCAGAAAGTAAGTTTAATGATACTAGAGCTGCTCTTGGTGAGACTGAGAAGGTAGAACTGTGAAATTTTAGGGACGTGTTCTGTCATCTATTTTGATCAGTTTCGTGGGTCATAGAATCTGGGCGGTCGATTGTTGCGTGTTTTTATAACAAACATTGTATCATAGAGATTCCAATAAAATTTGCGTTGAAATGTGAACCGCAAAGTATAATACGTTTTTTTACCGGTAAAAACTTAAAAAACAAAAATTTATCAAGATATTTACTGTGACATCCTGAATTGCTTCAGAGTTGCAATAAACAACAAAAGACCCGGTTTATTCAGTTGAAAAGTCTTTTTGATTCACGATAATGCTCGTCCGCATTCCGATAGTGTGAGCCAGGAAAAATTGAAGAACTTTAAATGGGAAATTTTGGATCATCCCCCTACTCGCCTGACCTCGCCCCAAGCGACTATCACCTATCTCCGTGATGCAGGAAGCGTTTGGGGACCAGCGATTCAGTTCGACGCAAGAGTTCTCAGATGCCGTGACTCAGTATACTTAAAAAAACTGGGCTTAAAACATTTCGACTTAGGAATAGGAATTTAAAAAGTTTTTTTACTCGTTATACGAAATGTATCGAAAGATGTGGCGATTATGTGGGAAAATAGAAAATTGTTTGAAAAATTCAAAAATGACCTTGTTTTTGTGTTTTGACTACTCTTTTACAGCGCAATTAGATCGTTAAACTTACTTTCTAAACGGCCCTCGTACAATGAAGATGAAATTCTCGAAAGTATTAAATATGTATGCACAACCAGAGTAAAAGGTTTTTCACGAACAAATTCTTTTCATTGTAGCTCCCACAGATAATTTTAAACTCTAAAGCCTAGAATCGCTTTTTTTTTGGATCTACATCCTGCTTTCCCACTTATAACAAAAGAAATATTAAAAGGAAAAAAAGACATTTAAATATATGAGGCTAAGAGAGAATTTCACTGTGGGGGCGAACCACAATTCACACAATCCAAGAAAACTGGTGAGAAATTTCCTCGACAGAACTTTTTTTTTTTTTTTATATGTATATGTAAAATTTTATGCTTCATGGTAATAATTTTATCCTGCATAATAATTTGTTCTACTTTCAAAAACACCGTATACACATATTGAAAATATTTTCTATTCTGAGACAAGGTATTTTTTATTGGAGATAGTATATACTTAAATATAATTAAAATTAAAAAAATTTAAATAAAATACACAAACTCACCTTAAATTTTCAATTTTAGGCCTTCGACATTGTGGTCGGCTACGTCGATGGCTACGATCTTTTTTACATCTACAATCGCAATGCATAATACAAAGTGCTATCGATGATAACAATGTTATTATAAATGGCACAACAAAAAAATGTATAATCATTGCAAATTGATCATCATGATTATACGATGTTAGAACAACAGTTTTATTTTTTCTTGAATAATAACAAGGAAAAACAGCACCTTCAACACCATAATAATTAATGAAATTTTTACACTTAACACTTGGCGGATAGCCGCATCCTTTTATATTAACTAATAATGTTGCCTCATTCGATTGTTCCATATCAGCTGTAAAATTCGCTAATTCATGCATTTTTGTAAAATTTTTTGGTATCGTTATATTTTGCTCAATAAATGTTACATAAATATGCGTACATTTATACATATCTGATGTGCATCCTTCACGACATGAACTCCATGAACAATTAAAAATTCCAATCATATTTTCTCGACGTGTTGTTGTACATAGGGTCGGTGTTTCAATAAAATCATGACTTAATGTTGATATAGCTGGATCAACATATAATGGTACTAAAAACAATAGAGATGCACCAGCTGTTACCGAAAAGAATGCCAATGTTGATGTACCATAAAATCTAGCACGTTCACGCCACGAACGAAATCTACGATTACCATTTTTCTTTTTAGGCGCCAGTTCCCTTTTTTTACGTAATCTAATCTCTTGCTGTTGCTGTTCGAGTAAAAGTTCTGAACTGCCACTCCTCATTGTCAAAATAAACACCCCCCTTTATATATGATTTTAAAACATTTGTCCACAGCATCCCCATCTAACCGAACTGTACCGAAGTCGTCTATATCATTCGTTAGGGGATGTAATTCGAATATGCAATATCTATATATGTTACCTTGCTCTTGTTCATATGTTCGAAAGAGCTACAAAGGAATAGGTATTTTCTTTATAGATGTATTATAGATGTATTATACATATTATACATAAAAAAAAAAAAAAAAATACAGTTAAGTTTATGTGCTGGCTGACATCTATGTATATATATATATGGATTTTGCTTTATATATAGGTATACTATCCTTGCGTCAAAATTCGAATCCTACACAAAAAGTCAATTGTAGAGATATATTCATGTAACTTTTTCAAGGAGACGACAACGACGGTTCGAAAAAAGTTTCTTTTAGGTTATGTTGAATTTTATTTCGCACTGTAAACATGAATTTCGCCATATTACTATAACTGTACCGAGCACAATTATTTCGATTTAAATATATTTTACAACTTTTTTTATACACATATTATTATATAACGATAACATGATCTTCTTTGCATTAAAACCATATGTGTATATATACTTTGAAGGACTTTTCACACTTTACATAAGCCAATGAGCACCTAAAACCTCTTAACAAAAAACACTTGTTTACCACACTCTGTAGTCTCGCGTTAATATGAAATTCGTGGAAAAAAAGTTTTTTAGCGACAACATAGTCACGTATTTTCCCACTTCAACACTACTTTACCGCCCTCTTTGAATAAACTAAATGACGACATGTCTTAAATGTACGTACAAGTGTTTTTCACATTTTTAAATTAAATTAAATTTTATTTGCGAGAATGTTTATGCGCACACAGCTGAATCTTAATTATTATCATATCCGTTCTTGTTTTTGTTTTTCTTTTGTTCTTTCAGTGCTTTTAAAAGTTTTGAAAATAATAAACTCCGAATATCAAAGTCTAGCGAAGAGGACTAAAACTGAAAAACTCCGGATTGTAATAGCCGAATTTTTACTAGTGAAAAGAATAGGTGACGGTGGCGGGGTGTGCAGACAGTAAAGACTAAAGGGTGATAGGAGCTGACAATTTCTCTAGTATAATCTCTAGTCTCCACACAGTAAAATTATGTTATTCCGAAAGGTAACTATGTATATATTTTGTAGCCGCTCCCAACAAGGATACTTATATTCAGAAGAGAAAAAAAAATCCGCGCATACTCCACACATATTAAGCTTTTAACCAACCCTGAATAATAGGGGAGTATTCGACATTTAATACTAATACAGATGTAATTCATACATACGCACACATCAATCCCTTTCCATCCTCGCTTTCATGAAGTTTTATATTTTCTCCACCAACAAATGAAATTAATTTCATTGAAGAATTTTCAGTTCATGCGCTTCTCTACAATTTTTTTTCCAATTTCTGTCTGTCGGTCGTTTGGGGAGCTCTTCGAATTTACTTATAGTAGGCAGGAAGATGTGAAAACTGAGGGGAAAAAGTTATTCAGATTTTCAGCTGAAATATAGTAAAAGGAGCAACATGTAAAAGATAATTTTTGCAGTACTTTTCAAGTGTTACGGCCTCTGTTTGACCCAGTGACATAATTTTGGAAAAGAAGAGCATTACAACTTGTTGGAGCAGCTCAATTTGGAGATCTATAGGTATATTTATGGAGGATACAATTTTGTGGTAAAATTCTCCTTTTTTTTTTTTTTGTTAAATCAAATTGTATAACAGCAATTGAAAATTAAAGAATATTTTGTTAACATTTGTATACTATACAGTCTGAAGAATATTTCACTAGCCGCCTAAAAGAGAAAGAAAAGTATATGTGAGTACAACGACTCAATGAGTATCTCAACTATTTCAGTCACTCACAACCACTCCTAATACTGATATACCGGACGAACGTGGACTAAAAGAGGATTTCGGTCCAGAATATCGCCATTCTCTCCAAGATTTACCTAGGTATCCCCTATTTATTGGTGGACTTAACAACCGCTGCCAATTTTCGTGGTTTGAGCTGGACGAGCACTGACCCCAGTAAATGGGGAAATAGTATAACCATACATTCATAAAAAACTACTTATTCTACTATAATTAAAAATTAAGACTATCTATTACAACTTACCTTCTAAATACTCTTAATATGGAGCGAATAAATTAAGCACACACTATTAATTTTTAACGCCCTACTGAATAATTTCCGCCTGACACACTGAAGTGAACATTGAACTCAAGGACTGATTCCTACTCAAGGGATTCAGAGTACTGCTCCGATCCTCAGGAAGCAGATCCCGCTTCTCTGCGTCAGTTTTATGACAGGGTTATTAAGCCGTTTCAAGAAAAACGTCTTTAATGTACCGTTCTGTTGCCAATGCTGAATTACTCACCGATGCTGTTTTTTACTGTAGTACAGACTGAAGTGTACCTTACCTTTTTCTTCAATCATTTTAATTTGTTGATTACATATATGTATATTTACAAAAAGAAAAAAAAAATTATATTAGGGTTGGAAATAATGACTGTGAACTAATATATAATAATATATGTATTTCTTAACAATCTTTCTATGTATGTAGCTGACGAGCATTCCAGAACTATAGGTTCAGAGATGTTGCAAAAGACTCAGAGATGGGTAAAGACAAGATGTGAAATTAAATTAAAAACAAACAACAAATGCACACAATCACATAACATTATTTTCTTCCCATGCTTACGCAATCGCAGTCACCTATAACCCTAAAAACCATCGAATGCGCAAAACTGCAGCCATATTGAACTAAAACGAAAAAATTCAAAGCAAAAATCATCAATCTTGGCTGGCTTTGCACAACCAGCCAAAATTCTAAGAAAAATTCAAAAATGTCCCAAGTATAGTACGTCACCACAGCAAAACATGAGCGCAAATATTGCTCAACATATAGTCCGATAACTTTCTTCACTCCCCCCGTTTTTCCATTCATTCGTCGAAAAGTTCACGCTTCTTTTGGTTGCTAACCCTTGAACGAAAATGTTGCAGAATTGAAGTAATCGGACACATGTTAGTGGATATAGCGATGTGTCCACCCTTAGCTTCTTTCGGTTTTCCTGTCGCGCCCTTACGAGATTGGGGTTGGCCACCATAGACTTTTTTATTTAGAATCATATTCTGAATAATATAGCATTTTTAATTATTTCAAAAATTTTACCTCTTCCAAACCGCACGCACGGCAAATAGATTGTCACGCGTTCGCGTGTGTTTTTATTGTCTTTCACCCCTTTTTTTTTGCCCTGCGAGGCTGCATTTTTGCGACAATACTCCCATGACCACCTTACACCAACCCTCAAAATTGCAGCCTGAAACAAATTAAATGCGATCTTTAGCATTTTTTCGGCTTATTTGACTGGACTAGTACATCGTTGTTAGATTTTCTATTCGAGCGAGGCACTGCTCTCGGCTTCAGCCAATGCATTAAAATTCCAAGAAGAAATTTCCAGTAAATTTCTAAGAAAAACTTGTGGCCTTCTCTTCATCGGATCGAGGCAACAGTGATTTTGTATGGAGAGAGGCATTGGTGGCTTACCCTTTGGGCACGTCATCAAGTGCCAAGTCGAAGCATCGTCGAGGCATCGTTAATTTTATATTCTAGAAAAGCGTTGCATATTTTTGTTCTACGTGTCCAGTCTTTGTATGTATGGTATTAATTTGTCTATGGCAGGAGGTGATGGTACTCAACTAGGCAAACAAAAAATTGTATGGCAGGGGCGGGTGGTTTCCAGTTATAGGGTGATTCAGAAAATATGCTATGTATCTTAAATAGTACAGGGTATACGGCCACCGTCAGAGCTATTGTATGAAGAGCTTCATGGCTCTTCCAACGGCTCCGCAACCAGCCCCATTCTCCTTTCGGGAGTTATGGTGGTCTAAACTGAAAATTTAGGATTTTCTTACCTTTTTTTTATAGTTTGACCTCTTTTTTTTTACAAAAAGGTAGTTAACATAACTTTTTTTTTTATAAAAACTGTAAACTGTGGACTATGTTCTAACTGTAGCCGTTAAACAGTTATTAGCTAATAACCTATTCAGGTCATTCGGAAATTAGACGATTTTTTTTTTAAATCACGTGTTTGCTTGCAGTCACTAAGAGAACAAATTATCTTTGAAAATAGGTTTGAGAATAACGTGGAGAATAGGTTAAGAGCTAATAGCTCTTTAATGGCTACAGATAGCATATAGGCATAATAGGTCAAATTAGAGAGAGTTGTACGGAGCTGATTGAGGAGCTGCTGCCATGAAGTTCTGCATACAATAAGCTCTTGACGGTGACCGTATACTCTGCACTTTTTAAGATACAGGGTGTTTTGTGAAAACCTAGCATATTTTTCAATCATCCTGTAACTCCGAAACGGTTCATATGGACTCCCTTGCAATAAATTTTGTTTGTTTGCCTAGGTGAGGACTATTACCTCCTGCTTGGTGGAAATATCCTGCACAATGTAAGGTGATAGAAAAGTTCTCGTCCTAAAATAGAGGTGGCGATCTAATTGGTAAGTGATTATAATTTTTCCGGTAGGGCAATCTTTTATATGAAGTCACCATTGAGAGTTGAAAACAAATTTCTATAAATCTTTTTCAATGGTGAAATTCTGGATATATATACATATGTATACCACTCGGGGGCCAGTTCAAACTTCACAATTAATCACTTGAAGACAACTCTCGCAATTGAAGCTCTGTTGGGGTGACTACTAATAAAATCGTTGAAAATATTGAAAAACTTTATAATGTAGAACAATCGGTTGACCGAAATGCTAATCATCTGGCCATATGCAGTCATCATCAATAAAAGACGTGTATTACCAAATAAACCATGACGTCCTGCACTTGCATAGGGCTGCCATCCGTCCGGGTTTCTCTGGACTTGTCCTAGTTTGGAAGGCGTCCGGGGACCGTGCGGACGGGGTTTTTTGCACCGTCCGGAAACCGTTGGAAACCAATTAATTAAAATTTTTAAATATGTGTGCACTGTACGTGTATGATGTACCTGATAACGCCAATAGACAGACCGACGCGACTCTCAAGCGGTGTTGCCACTTGGATCCAAGTGAGTCCAGTGGGATGAGTTTTTTTGAAGAACTGTCATTTTGGATAAATGGATACTTTTATTTTGCAATTAATACGTTCTTTCCTTTTTGCACATTTCTTAATAAAATAGTGTTGCAAACCGTGCGAATTTATGAACGCATGAAAAGTTATAACATCGGCGGAAAATGTGATAATCTTCTGACTGTTCTCATTTACTACTGAGACATCTATATTTACTAAATTGAATCGCTCATTTGCAGAAAGTATCTGTTCTATTCCAATAATAAGATTATATTTTATAGCCTGCTTTACAAGTGTGTCATAATGTTATTATCAACTAGCTAAAGTTTCCCGTTCATAGAACGGGATTCTCTCGTAAGTTTGTAAGTTTTTATAATTTTTGCAATTTTTTTAATTTATTTTAAGATTTTTAATTTTCTTTTATTATACCCTAGATGATGAAACCATAGGGTATACTAAGTTTGTCATTCTGTTTGTAACGCATAGAAATAATAATGGTAGAGAAAAATGGATTGGACACCCACGCAAAATATTAAAACATTTTAAGTTTTGCATATCGATCTGTCAGTATGTCTGTTTCACTCAAGAGCGCGCTGATTTAGAAAGCTGAAATTTTGTACACGGCCTTTTTTTAAAAAAAAAGTATGCTTGGATTCGAACTCGTTACATTCATTAAAAACAAGCATGGACTCGTCCGAGTTACAGACAGAGTCTGGGCATTTCTATATACTATTTATTACAGCAAACGGTTTTGTTATTCATATTGTAAAGGTTTTGTGTTGACTTGTATTAATTCTTACTTCTTCAAAACCGCTCCCTTGTTGTTTTGAAGGCTATATGGCAGACTGAAGGGTATAAAATGTATAACTTGATGTTCTTAGTTCTTTAGTTATTACATAATTTATGTTTTCTTTCTACATAACTGCAATTGTATCTTTAACTTTAAGAAGTTTTATTTTTGTTCCTATGAAAAGAGATTTATTTTGTTTCGTTGGCATCGTTTTGTTTTACTGGTTTACTGCTTTTTGTAAACTGACTAATTTTATAGTAAATAAATAAAGAAAGACATGCCATAACAATTTAAACCCATTTCATTAGTAAGTAAAATAAGCAGTATATCTGAGAAGAATGTCCGGGGTTTATGCTAACAGATCTGGGGCTTTCAAACTCGTTGTCCTAGTTTCATAATTTTAGAGATGGCAGCCCTACACTTGCATGACAAAGCACCGGTCTGCAAGTAATAAAGATGACGGAAGTAAACACGCGTAATTTTGATTGCAACTATTCTTTAATTTCACACATATTTTATTTAAGGATATATATATATATACACAGGGTTTCAGACAGACAAGAAATAGTATGATAAGGGGAGGGGGGGGGGGGACAAAATGTCATCCCACAGAGTTACAGGGTGATTAGTAAAATATGTTTTTTTTTTTCATTAGAATTCTTTAAATAATGCGGCCTTAGTATCAATGAGGCTAAATGCGACCTAATATGTTTTAAGACGGCATTGTAGGTATGCCAAACCTTGGGGTCTTTCTTATGAATGTTAAGCCATCCCCGTATCCCTCACTACTCTGGAGTTATGACGCTTCAAATTCAAAATTTCGTTTTTTAAATATTAATTTTATTTATTTTTCAGTTTTTTTTTTAAACATAAATTTTTGTTACAAAATTTCTAAAAACCGTGATTCTCCTCTTTTATTTAACCTATTACACTTATGTTCTATCTGTGACGGTTAAGGAGTTATTAGCTAGTATAATTTCGGTATGACCTGAATAGGTTAAGAGCTAAGAACTCCTTAACCGTCACAAATAGAACATAGTTTAGCTCGAATCACGACAGTCCGCAGATCCGGGTATCCGAATATTAGCAAATCCGGATCCAATTTTAAGCTGTTATAGCATAAATCATACTTTCAGTTATGTATTTTTTGTACATATGGTGCTTACCCAAACCCATTAAGCATTTCCCATTGAATTCTGTTAATTCCTTTATTTTCAATGTCATTTTTTGAGTTTACCTGGAGATCCGTATCGATATTCGTACAGATTTCCGTTCTTTTGGCCGAAGTTGAAATGCCAAGTCTTTAATTGCATTGGTGGCTGGAATTGAAAGTAAAAATACTATCCAACAGATTTCCATTTTTTTTCCGTATTGTTTAGGTACGGAAATCCATTCTGTAGTACAGCTCAAGGAAATAACACCCAAAAATCAAAAATGAAGTAAGGTCCTAAATTCCCATACAATTTCAGGCTTGGTTTCCACCCACCCAACCCCTAGGCGCAGCGAAGCAAGCTCCAAATTTTGTTTTGTATATATAAAATGTGATATAAGACTCAAAATTTTAGTTCTTATTTCAAAGTTTAGGATGTTATTTCATCCGAGGCGTTCAGCCGTTATTTCGTAATGAAATTTTCTGGGGCGCAGAGATATAAAACCCGACTAAATAACTCCCGAAAATCGAGCATGAAATAACACACGAAATTATCATACAATTTTGGGCTTATCAAATAAATTTTATATTGTTTCTATAATGTTTTATTCATAAACTAAATTTTAAATTCGAGAAAAGAACAGGAACTTTTTAAACAAAAAACTTGAATAGTATGCTGAACTAATACAATTCCCAAATTACAGTAAAAGAATATTAGACTCCTTCTGCGAAGAGACAAATATCATTCTCAGCAACCCATTTAGTTTTCAATAAGGACGCTCTACAGATCAGGCAATTCGAAGGCTTGCGAACACAATGTACGTAACAAAGTCTGCACTGTGGCTTTGGACATCGAAGTAGAAAAGGCGTATGATAAAGTCTGGCGCAACGGCCTAATCTTCAAGCTGCTCGAAATTAGTTTCCGTTTAAGCACCACCAGAACGTTATTTAGCTTCCTTAATAACAGAAACAGAAAGTGAAAGGCCCCATGGAGCCCTCAATAGAATTCAGCAAAAAATCTTTTAGAATTCTATAATAAATGCGGCCTTAGTATCAATGAGGCTAAATCCGACCTAATATGTTTTAGGAACGGTAGTGGTAAAGGACATTATCTCGAAGTAAAACGCTTTCGGTAAATATTTACAATAATACGATCTCCTTAAAAACAATATCAAATCCCCACGCGAGGTACGCGCTTAACAAGCCCAAAGCAGCCACGTGTATTCTCAGACCCTTGCTGAACTTCAAAGTTTTATTCCAAAACACAAAACTACTTATATACTGCCTGGTCCAAGTTATCACCCACAGGCAGTAACCAACTAGAAGCCTTCGAGAGAATCATAATCAGACATTGCATCAACAAATTCAAAGGACCTAATAGCCACTAATGGTACTCTAATACTCTGGTGTATGAGAAAGCTAAAATACCTCTTCTAATGATATACCTCAGTAGTATCGCCGTCAAATCAATGTTGAGACTAGAGTATCATCAAAATGCACTTGCTGGACAGCTTTTCACTGACAACCTTAACAACTCAATTGAAAACAACTACTATCTCTCCCCCCGATGAATCTATTCAACACTAACTTCCAGTTTACTCTATATAACACCTCCCTTAACAACTTATACATCCCCTTTGACATCAGGAGCTCTATCGGCAACTATAGAGGATGAGTCTCATCAACCTCAAATGTGCATTCCAACGGCGCCAAGCGGTCCGACTCGGTAGTAAGACATCAATATTGTCTGACGATTAACGAACCTATGTTGATAAACTAAATCACCAAGCCAAGCCGGAACAACTTCTGTTACAGTCAAGTTAATTTAACTATACTGTTGTCTTTCATATTTTAAGAACATTGGATTTTGTATAGACTCAATAAATGAAATGAAATAGGTAGATTTTTTTTAAAAAGTTTTCGCATAATAACTTAAAAATCCGTTATAAAAGTTGTACAGTTGGAAAATTATTTTATCAATTTGAATAGCAACTTTTAGTTGTTTTATCAATAAAAATGTAGGAAAGATGATATATCCAAAAAATAAACACATGGGCATCATGAATTCTTCAGTTTCTGTTTAATTGAAGTTTATCTATCTTCTTCGTATTTACACAGTTTTACATAGATACATTGTTTTAATTCCTATCATATCATAGGTACCTAGGGGCAGCGAGTCCGAACTTCGAGTAGTCGTTTTTCTACACGTAAACGAGTGACCACGTGAAATTTTAAAAATGCAGAAAAATTTTACGAAAACCAAATTTTAAAGGTATCGCTATTTTATATTGGAGCGAAACATTGCTGGCTTACCCTTTGGTTACGGCATCCTCGATTTTATACACGATACTCACCCTATGCAGATAATACAGAAAATTCGTATACCGCAATCTGAAGATTTCTATTTACACCATAATCAATGCACAACATCAATTTTTCTAGGGTTTTAGCAGAGAAGCACAACAGACTAATCGGCCGAAGATCATCGTTGGTCGCAGCCTTATTGTTTTTAGCCATAGGCGAAACTGTGGTGATTCTCCATGCATTTGGGAATAGTAAGGAGATGCTAATCGAACCTGATGGTGATATCATTGACATCGCTTAATAAGGATTTATGTGTTCGATTATCTTGCTTTAATATTTGGGTAAAAGATGGGTAATCCACACAACAGAATTTATATCTTTAACAGTGTTTTTACAAAAACGTAATGTTTTCAGAGAGAACAATAATTCTATCCGAGAAATTAACGGGAATAATCAGTTTTAAACATAACTCACTGTAGAATAAAATCGCTATCCCACACAAGCATGGAATGTATATATTTCTCCTTTTTGTACGATAGTCAGATGCCAAGACTAATTTTATACACATATAGCCCGGACTTTTTTTTATAGAAAAATTTATTATGAAACTTTTAATCCTCTTTATATGCCTGTGTGCCTTCCTTAGGTCAACTGGAAGGTTGTTTCCAGGTTAATTATTGAGTTCAGGAAGAAATACAATCATCATGTAAAACAGCCTTTTAATAAAACTTCAAATCAAAGTAACCAAACGATCTAGGAAGACTAGCTTCGTGTAGCCCCCGCTTTTTATTTGGTGTCACTAGGAGGAAAATGCGGATTCGGGCCAGACCATTTCTGTCGTCGTGTGCAAACACTCTACGGCTGACAAACATGACCCTTGGCAATTTTAGAACGGAATGACACAGGCAATATCTCTTTTCCGCTCTGTAGATCGAACATATATTATATACATTCGAAATGGAGTAATCTCCCCCTGGCCAATGCGTCACAGTTGAACAATGTCCTGAGAGAAGCTGTTTTCCTTGTAGATTTTTCCAATAAAGAGATTTTCGTTTGTTCTTCCAGCTATTTAGAGTAACTCTGAGGTACCGCTTTGTCGTTCCACAAAGTGACTCCGGTCCGACAGTTTCCGCTCCTCTTTTGGCTAGACCGTCAGTAACTTCATTGCCTCCCAGACTATCCTCAACTTGATAATGTAAGGCTTCAAGGCCTTGACTGTCCGAAAATAAAGATACAACTCCAACATATCAAATCATTTGGATTATTCCTTCTGAGCTCAACATTGCCAAAAATTGCGCAGTTTTTTAACTACAAAATGTGAATCAGCCCATAGAATTTTAAGTTACTTTAATTTTTGCGCTCCTAGGTTAGAGTAATAGTAAATGACTTCGAGATAGGCTTTTAATTTAGTGAAATTCCGACCTAGCATAAAATTAAATAGGTAATAATAAACGTAAGTTTGAACTGAAATTTTGTTAAGCAATCTAGAATCTACTTGAAAACAATTTCCCTTCATGATTTTTGTTTTGAGAAATATTCAATTTCTTGTTACTTTGTCTTAACAATAAAAAATACCATGATTATGGGCAGAACAAAAATCAGCAACTACAATTAAAAAAAAAAAATTTATTGCCCTAAATTACATGTTTGTAAAATGCAGGGAAATCGTTTATGCATCATCGCCCTTAGTTGCTCTTGTGTAAATTACCTGCGAATGGTGTTGAACTACTTGCTTAATCAGACCTAAAATTGGATTGGAATTAAAATAAGAAATTATTTCAACATTAACATTTAGCAAACAACCTTTTTCCCTAAGTTCAACTAGCGCTCTCTTAGCCAATGATCCACGAATCTTCAAACGCTCGGAAACAACTGAAGGTGTAATAAGTTTATACTGTGGGACCTCTTTGTACAGTTTTTCGTATGTGGCTTTATCGAAAAGCACTTGATTATTTAATTTATCACGAACTTTTCCCTTGGACCACTTCTTCTTTTTCGCTTTACCGCCACCTGACCCTTCCTTTTTCTTTTGGGTCTTTTGGGGTTGTTTCGCAGAGGACTTTGTATCCTTCTTTGGCGGCTGAAATACAAATTGAAATCATTATAATTATTATAACTTTTGAATTATATTGCTGTTAAGTTTTGACATGAAAATAGAATGACATTCGTGAGTACGCCATGTGGCCCGGTAGATATTAAACAAATATTAAGATCACCAAATTTTTATTACTCTTAGAGAGCTTTTTAAATTATCACGTGTCACTTATCTTCATATCAATTTTTTCACACAACTTTCTGGCAAATAACCACTAAAAATTAATAACAATTTAATAAAATATTCCCGAACAGCTTACCATCTTGGAAATTTTCGACAGAAAGATGGATTCAGGAAACGTACATTACTACCAACAGTTTAACGTTAAACGTCATTACAATTTAGAGTGCGTTCGCTTCAAAAAAATTGTATAGTATGAAGTTTTTTTGCCTATTCAAAAGACTTTATCCCAATTAACTGCTTGCTAATAAAAGTTTGTAATAACTTTTTGATGGTACTTTGCAAGCACGTCACAAATTATTTATTTCTTAACAAGGGCCTTCCCACACAAGAAGTTTTTAAGGAAGAAAGATATTTCCTCCCCTTGTGCTGAGCCGTACAGCTTGCATGCAACTTGCACTGCCATCCTTCTTGCACGTGTAATCCAACTGCCATGCAACTTTCAGCGACCTTGCATGATGAAAAATCATGGCAGCTGGGAGATAGTAATTTGACATTATACAGTTTTCAAAATGGTGGAAACGAAATGCTTGAGAGAAATTCATAAATTTATACCGGGAAAATGACATTTTCTGGGATCATTTGCAATACATCATTTACCAACAACTTCATCTTCCATTTTTCTTGGGTTTTTATCATTGTGATACTTCCTTTATTGCCATAATTTTCCAATATACGCAAGAGTTTACGTCTCAATGCCATTTTTTAAATGAACTTCCATGTAAGCTGATAAGACGTCAACCGAACTGGCCTTCCGCTGTCAAGTTAAAAATCGTGTTGGAAGGGAGGCTTGCATGCAAGCTGTACTTGCAGGTGTAACCCCCGGGTAAGTCACAGTTTTTTATATAAACAATAACTGTATTATAAATTCATAACACGTAATGATTATTGTATTATTATATTATCACCTCTAATCGCAGGTAAACATCTGTACAGCCGTCCGATCAGAAATTTCTCAATTTCCAAATGGCGTGAGCTAATTTGCTTTCAGTAGGATTGGTATGCTGCCTGCCCGTACTCCTGATCGAAACTTGGTAGCACGAACTCTTTCCTACACCCGAATACTTCTCACTCGTAAAAACTTCGGCGTGAAGGCTATGGCCTACGGAGCATTGCATTCAAAGCTAAGGCTTACACCTTGCACCATGCTTTAGTTTTCGTCGATGATAGACATTGCTGCTAGGGCCAACACGCTTTTTTCAGGTTATGAGCACTGACATATATTAAGAATGGACTGAACTTAGAATATAGAGAGTTGTCTCTATATTCTAAGGGACTGAACGTTCTTGCTTCAAAAATGGCACAAATATTGAACAGGCTGTGAAAACCCTTTATTTCGTACAATTGCACACCGATTTATAAGTAGTTATTATTTGTCGATTGGAAACACTAAAGATGTTGTAAAATTGTATTGCATTAAATGAAAATTGTTTAGGAAGTTAAACCCGTTTTAATTAACACAAAAATTAATTTTTAATATTACTGAAAAATGTGTTCCTCTGCAGATTTGATGTCAAATATGCTTGAGCTATCCAATTTATTTTCAACGGAAACTTATAGTTTCCGAGATATTTAACTTTAAAAATCGCGAACTTTGCACTGCAATTCACAACACAATTTGACATTCTCGCAATTAATTAACTTTCTTCTTTTTAGTATTAAAAAGAGGCATTGGTAGGTATATACATACCTTCCGAACATTCGGGCTAACAGCATTTAGTTAGAATGGAATAGAAAAACATTCATTAAGGAAACACGCACACACACAAAGGCAGGCTGGCAGGAGCAAACACACACGCGCGCGCGGAGCGAAGCGGAGCGCGCGTGTGTGTGTGTGCTCCTGCCAGCCCGCCTTTGTGTGTGTGTGTGTGTGTGGGTGTGTGTGTGTGTTCATGTGTGCGCGTGTGTGTGTGAGTTTATTTATTAAATGTTGCGATAATCTATCGTAATCTTACTTGATAAAGTTCGAGATTTTAAAGTTAAATATCTCGGAAACTATAAGTTTCCGTTGAAAATAAATTGGATATTCGTGATTTGTGCGTAATTTGGAGCATGTGGACAAAATTTAAAAAAAATCTGAGCGTTTTCCTCACACTTAACTTGTTCCCAATCACTGACATATATACAATGGACTGCTGACGCTACAAAAATTGCTTACATTATTTGACATTATTATGGGATCACTTTTCTACAGTTCTCTCTTTTTGGTTTAACTACTTTTTTTCGCTGAACTATAAATAATAAGTTCTATACAAAATCCACCATAGTCCAGTTTCAGTTCAGTGGTTTTCCAAATGAATATATAGAACAGAAATAGATGGCAATACAGTATTTGTAATCCTTTCTCTGTCCCCCATACCTACTTTTAGGGACAGGCAGAAAAAAATTGCGAAAATTTATTTCTTTAAAACTCAAGTTTAAAAAATATTTGATGTTGTAGAAGATAAGCTTCCAAGAATAGAAATAATTTCGATTTCAGCTGTAATTTGCTGAACTTTTAATATGAATATTAAAACGAAAGTAAAACTTGAAATTAAGATAATTGTCACACCCTGCCAACAAAAGTGGACCCATATGAAATAGAAAATCAGGCAGTCCATGTTATATATTGCAGTGTTCCCAATACTATCACTCCTCTCTTTGTCTTTTCAAAAGAAATGTATATACATTAGTCACAGAATTACGTCACAGGCTATCACCTGCAATGTGCCAAAATTTTAATGGGAATAAATGTCTTCTATATAACTTGGGCTTTCTTAGATACACCTGCGAACAGTCCCTTATAGAAATTGACGTCATTATTCGAAAATAGCAATTCCGCGAAAGTTTTCGAACATATAACTGACACTAGTGGACGTCAGTTATCCGTCTTAATTTTTGTATTAGATAAAAAAATTATCAATAAAAATTTGTAATTTTGAATAAAAATGCGGCTCAAGAAGACATAGACGACTATATATTTTTATTATTTACGTCTTTGCCAAACATTTATTATAAAGATAAAATTGCAGAAGTTTTTATTGATGAGGTTATGTTTACAGTCGGCTACCAGAGTTGATACACGTATGCATTTGTAAAATATTGGTATTTTATCAAACTAATTATGCACAATTTACAGTTACAGGCCATAAAATATATAGCTTAAAATATGTTACCATTAACACACAAGGACAATCGAAATTTATTGTATAGAATAAAGGAAAAATTTAATGGGTGGAAACGTTTGATATTCTCTGACAGAAATTCCAGGAATTTATTCTTATTTCTAATATTAAATTTAAGTTTTGCTTTTGTTGAGTTAACATATGGAATATGGACAAACAGTTTAGGTATGTATATTTCTATAACTGCTCTTATATACTGTGCGATTCGATTTACAAATTTCTCTTTTTGTTTCTAGGTTTGATCTCAGATTCCTTTCATATGTTTTTCGATTGTACAGGACTCTTAGCTGGTCTTGCTGCTTCAGTGATAACAAAGTGGAAAGCTAATGAAAAATATTCATATGGCTATGTGCGAGCAGAAGTGTTAGCGGGATTTGTTAACAGTTTATTTCTACTCTTCATATCATTTTTCATATTGTCAGAGGGAGTGGAGCGTTTATTAGAGCCACCTGAAGTGAAACATGAACGATTATTTGTTGTCTCTGTACTGGGATTATTAGTCAATTTGGTAGGAATATATGCTTTTCAGCATGGACATGGTCACGGGCATTCCCATGATGCTGGAGGAGGAGGAGGTCACGGGCATTCTCATGGCGGTGGTATCACAGTAAATCATAATCATAACGATGTACATCACTCTCACGGACACGATCATGATCATATTCATATTGATCCACAGATAAATGGAAGTAATTCTCAGATTATGCGTGGTGTTTTTCTACATATATTAGCTGATACACTTGGTTCAGTTGGGGTGATTATATCAGCAATTCTGATGCAAGCATTCGGTTGGATGATAGCCGATCCAATATGTTCAATTTTCATAGCATTATTAATAGCATTAAGTGTACTTAGTTTAATTAAAGAATCTGTTATGATTCTTATGCAACGGCAGCCAGTAGCTTTGGATAGAGTTCTTCCGCAGTGTTATCAAAAGGTCACTGGACTAGCTGGAGTTTATGCTGTGCAAGAGCCTCATTTTTGGACTCTTTGTTCAGATGTCTTTGTGGGTGCTATTAAATTAGAAGTGTCAAGAAATGTGGATCCGAAATATGTAGTTACACATGCTAGAATGATTTTTGAAGCAGTTGGTGTTAAGCAAATCCATATTCAGCTGGATTATGTGTGATTGACTGTAAATTTCGATCTATATATGCTCTTTATCTAATAAAGATTTCCAATTCCTATTTAACCAAGACTTTTTTGGTTGTAAAAACAAACACGAGAACATTTCCGATTCTATCCGGAAGTGTATAAGAAGCCTCTGTTCTTTCACATGATTTTATTTAATTTTTTAATAGTATTCTTTATTTTTTTAGTTTTTAAATACACTCGAAAACGAGTACATATTTATCCATTCCAGATTATTGTTCTTAAGTACTACTGGTTGTATTTATTTAAGAGAAACAAAAAAAATGTTACTAAGAAAAGAACAATTGTGCAAATATATATTTTCTGTTTTCGTCAACTTCTTATTTTTTGTTTTAAATAACACTTTCAAAAAAAGTCTGAATCCAAAAAAGGGCAAATATTACGAACACACTTTTTCGAGTTGTATCTGTTATTAAGAGTTTTGTACAAAATATAAAATTATTTCATTACTAAGGGGAAAATGAAAAACAAAATCATTTTAGGTGTATTTATAGCTTTTTAACATATTTAACGAATATTTGATGAATATTTTTACTGTAAATGGAAAAATAAAGAATGTTAGAGATGTTTGAAAAACTAGCAAAAAGCATGTCGATTTTCTATTAAACTTTTGTTAATATTTTGAAATTATTTATGGCATTTTAACGTAAATTTCATATTCTACGATATTATTTAAGGTATATTGTACGTATTTAAATATCTCATGAGTGGAGTGTTCCAAATTTCTGCCAAAACAAATTGGGGGGGGGGATAAAATATTTATTTGTCTGTGAGGCAGAAATATCAAATCGAGTAACATTTTAATTGTGAAAAAAAAACACTTGTTAATATATTCCACGGATTATTTAATTAAGTTAAACAAAATTAAATATAGACTAAATAACAGAAACCGCCGCGTTTCGCTTGACTAGGACATTATCTGAGGCTACACTGATTTAGTGGTTTGCAAACATTCGGAGATTAAAAAAAAACTCATCAGAATGTAAACGGGCTTAAAAACAAAATCTCTACTGCCTATTTTAACTCTTTTCTTATCGGACTATGACATTGTGACTTTCACTGAAACTGCTTGTGCATCAATTTTGACAAGGAATTTTTTTCTTTTGAGTTTAAAGTTTTTCAACGTGATATATATACAGGACCAGCTGCAGTGCCCGGTTGAGGGTTGGGTTTTAATTGCAACCAAGAAAGATTTGCTGATTGCACTTATAATGTGAATGGATCTGGCTCGTTAGTATTGAATCTTATTCTTTCTGGTTTTATATTATTGATCTGTATATACCTCCGGGATCTAATTCTGCTGTTTACAGGGACTACCTTAGTCGCATCAATTCAGTTTTTGATATGTCGGGTTCAGATGATGGTATGGTTGTTCTTGGAGATTTTAACTTGCTTTATATAAAATAGCTGGGATAAATCATGATCGTGGAATTTAGTGGAATATACCAAAAGATGTCTCGTGAAACCCGTTTCGATTCCTGTAAAGCTTTTGAAAACTTAACTTTTTGTTAAAAAAAAAGCTAAAAAAACCAAGCTGGAAAGGCTTTTTATTTTTTCTGGCAAAAATAAAAAACTAGCTTGACTTTTTATTTTTTCGAGCTGGAAGTAACAGGCTTTGAAGACGGAAGTATAAAAAGCCAAGCTGGCTTCTTATTTTCAGGGAGCGAATCAGTTATGAATTTTTACGAAAAAAACTTTATTTACTTGTTATTCCTGGCCGGTAATAGTTTTGAAGCTAGAAAAGCAAGCGGAACGGCTTGATACTTTTTTTCGGTAAAAATATAAAAAGCGAGCCCAGCTTTTTATTATTTCTAGTCAAGCTGGCTTTATATTTTTGCCAGATAAAATAAAAAGCCTTTCCAGCTTGGTTTTTTTCGCTTCAAATTATTATCGGTCAGGAATAACAAGTAAAGTTGGCTTTTTTCGTAAAAACTCATAACTGATTCGGTCCCTGGTTTAATGTTTCAAATGTGTATTCTTGTTTATTCATAAATTAATTTTTAACTATTTCCCTGACGCTGTACCTATTCGTAAAGCTAGGAACTTTAGTTATACCACAGTATATTTATGTTATACTCCTATCCTAATTGGTTCGATGACAGTTTACGTAATTTGCGTGATGCTCGTGACAAGGCGTGGAGAATCTATAGTAGTTCGAAATCCATGAGTGATTATTGCAATTATTCTTGTTTTAGAAAACAGTTTAAGGAGAAGGCTCAAAGGGCCACTTCTTACATAAATAAAGACTAAAGTAATAGTAAATACGAGAATATCTAATTAATTTGCAGATTATTTTTCCAAGTTTCAGTGTTGGCAAAAGCAATACGAATAATTTTTCTTATGTGTCGTATTGCATGTCTAATTGCTCTAGCTTAGATATTAATATTCGGTGTATTAGTGAATATACATAGGTTATGTGAGGATGTTCGTGAGTTGGATTCTTCCTGTTCTTTTGGATCGGATGGTATTCCCAGCATTGTTCTTAGACTATGTTTTGATAGTCTTTCGCGGCCGCTGCTTTATTTATTTAAATTATCTTTGTCATCGGGTGTATTTCCTGTTCTTTGGAAATCGTCATTTGTTATTCCTGTTTTTAAAAATAGAAACAGGGACTTGGTTAGTAATTATAGACCAAAGCATGGTTTGTGAACTGCTGACGATCGGTTGTAAGTTATTAATTAGCTCAAAACAACGTGGCTTCATTAAATTATGGGCAGATCAACATCAACCAACTTGACACTTTTAGCATCCTGTTACAGAATGATGTATGTGTGCTTTAAATTTGTAGTGTAAGTATAATAATTTATTTCTAAATATTCTCAAATGCATTGTTGGGCAAAATGCAATCTGATTGATGATTAATGATTATGATTACGACTACAATCTGTAATCTGTAATCATGATTACAGATTGATAATATTAATCAGAAAAGTAATCATTTATGGCGATTAATGCTTGATCAATCGTAACCGTAATCATGATTACATGATTACATTTTTTGATTACAAATTTGCAAAAGGTTTAAAACTATAGTTAAAAGAAAACAAACATTGTTGTATTTCTATCCCAAAGTTGGTAGTGAATAACTCGCATTGCCTTATTCTACAACAGCTGCATTCTGCCCTTGAATTCATTTGAACTAGCATATAACAATGTGGAGCAATATGAAAAGTCTAGCAAAATTAAAGCGTTAAAAGGCATTATTGCATTTTCCATCCTCAACGACTTTCTTATACGCCCTAGAAATGTAATCTTTTTAGCTATATTTTTTTATATACAATCAAGATCCTAGAATTTACGCTGATGATCAGATATGTGTGAGTCTATATCAATAGAAGTACTTACATTCTTTACACTGACTTCAATTAATACATAATTCAATAGTTATTTGGAGTTTTCTACAATAAAAATTCTTACGATCAGGGATTGTTTGTTTTCTTAGAACTAAATTTTAAAATCTCTTGAAAAGTTTCATTTGTAATCAAAATGTAATCATGTAATCATGATTACGGTTACATTTTCCTAAGATTACTCGATGTAATCATGATTAATGATTGATGGGTAATCATGATTGATGTAATCATGATTGATTTAATCATGATTATTAATCTGATTACAAATGTAGTTGATTACGCCCAACACTGCTCAAATGTAATGTTATTGTTTCCTCATATGAATGTATGTTGTAAATCAGATTAAGGATTTGGGCATTATTTTTGACTAAAAGCTTACTTTTTTTCGACATTCTGATTATATTATTGGGAGAGCATATTTAATGCTTGAGTTTGTTAGATGGTGGGCTAAAGAATTTAATGAACCGTACCCATAACGTTCCTTGTATGGTTCATTTGTGAGGTCTATACTGGAATACGGCTGTCAAGTGTGGAGTCCTTATTTCTGTGTGCATATTAATAGGATTGAATCTTCCATAGAATAATAGGTTTGAGCTTCCACCTTATTTTGATCCTCTAGTTTTAATTAATATAACGTCGCTCCATAAGAGGCGTGAGTTTATCTTGTGTGTTTTTATTTATAAAGTATTGACTGGATTAATAGATTCTCCAGAAATTCTTAAATCTATTTCGTTGAATGTTTCCGGTAGAATTTTAAGGTATACCGTGATATTCTTTTCATGTAGAGTCATCGAACGAATTATGGATTTTATGAGCCCCTCAGTAATATGTGTAGAATTTACAATAAATTTTCAAATTATTTAGATTTTAATACTGATACAAGAGCAATTGAAATTTGATTCGTGGAAGGGGTTTTTGATATTTTTGATTTATTGCAAAATGTTTTTGTCAATTCATTATGCAACTTTTATACATAATTGTAACTTATTTATATATGTTGGCTAAATATTAAATAAATAAATTAAATTATATTAAATTATGGAGGAAGAATATAATCGATTAGAAAGATTAGAAGTATAAATTAAGGGATAAGAAGGGTACTTCTATCAGTGAAATTTAATTGGTCATTAACTAACAACTGTCGGGCCATCCCAGACGAGTATTCTTGATGCAGTATGCAAACCGGTTTTTTTAGGGAAGAGGTGAAAAGATGTAAAGAAATATCTCTTTGCGTCTTTTCACCTCTTCCCTAAAAAACCGGTTTGCATACTGCATCAAGAATACTCGTCTGGGATGGCCCATCGACTCGCTTTTATAATTTGCAAAATTTCATATTTATCTAAAGTCGGGTCAGAGATTAATTTATGCAAAATTTCAAGATCACTTGTAAGAACAACTATGTTCTTTTTCTTTTAAAGGTTTTGAAAGTCCTGAAGCGGACTTAGAAGGTCTAATATGTTCACTGAATCGGGTATTAAAAGATATTCTAGTTTTACCTACGTAGATTGCAGCATATTTACTTCAATTTATTTTATATATTCTACTTTAAATATTTTTGTTAAAGAAAGCTGGAGATATGTTCCATCTTGCAATGGGCCCTGTCATGAGTTCAACGGATTTGTTAATATATGAAATTATCTTCCACTTATTGTCAATGCTATTCAACAGGACAAATTTTATAGAAACTTTTCTTAATTTTACCCTTAGCATATTATGGACTATTTTTGATCTTTATCCATAATTGATGGAGTAGTCTCATATAATGTCCTAGTCAGACGAAATGCGTTGACTTCTCTTACAAAGGTTATATTTAATTTTGTTTAACTTAATTAAATGCATTGTGGAAGATATTCGGGACGTGAAAAAATTCTTGGTGTTTTTTCGTGAAAATGAATGTTTCATTTTAAAAATTAAGAACAAAACATGTCATTGAAAATATTGTCCATTGCTAGCCACTACTTTTCTCCATCTTTCTGGCAGCATATGAATTCCACGACGGGAAAACGACACGTCTTTTGAGGCTTTTCAAAATCGACCTAATTGTTGGTATCATTATATGAATGTAACTGCTGCTAAGCTAGGCCATGAATCATCGATCTGAACAAGTGATAATCGGAAGGAGGCATTGCTAGTGAATACGGCCGGTGGGGTAGGACTTATCACTTGAACGTTTGCAAGTAGGTTTTGACCGATCTTCCAACATGTGGCCGAGTGTTGTCATGCAACAAAATCTTTGTCGTACCTCTCCTTGTATCGCAGGAGTTTTTCCTTCAATGCTCGGCTCAAACGGCTCAAACACATCATTAGTAGTCGGTAGCGTTGTTCCGTGATGGTTTCGTTGGGTTTAAGTAGCTCATAATATATTACACCCAGCTAATCCCACCAAATACAGAGCATGAACTTGCAACAATGGATATTCGGCACGATTTTCTACGCTTCGGGTTATCGCACTGTATCCAATTTTCATAGACAGTCACGATACGATGCAAAAACGTTCCTTATTCTGCCATTGGAGCACCTGTACGCACGTGAAAAAACATCGTTCGACACCTCTTAGCTTCAATTCGTACGGCACAAGATTTCCCTGCTTTTGAATCATTCCTAATGCTCTTAGACATTTGGCACTGTTGTGAGATCAACTCTTAATGATTCTGCAAGTTTATTTTGCGCCCGACATGCGCCTTCATTCAGTAATGCTTTAAATTTTTCGTCTGCAAACTTTTTTGGTGCGCGAGACCTCAAAATCATTATTTTTAAAGCGTCTAAACCAATGGTCATGGGTCACCGTAAGTCTTCACAAGAGCTCTATGTGCTTCAGCTGCAGAGTTATACGGTCGGCAGTGAAATAATAAAAAAAAAAAGTAAGGTCAAAGTTTATAGATGAGTAAAATCGTTCATTTTATAAAAAAATGTAAGCGCGTCTTCAATTCAAATATGAGTAAAATTAGTTAACTCTCTCGTAGTGTCGTCTTGGAAAACACCATTATTAGCAAAAAGAGGGGTCGAGGCATTGGGTATAAGGTCTTGTTCAGCATAAGTGTGACAGTCTTCCACTGGAAGAACGAAACTTTAAGCAGAGTTCAGTGGAATAAACAACAGAAGTAATGTTACGTTAATTGTTTTAATTACATTTTTCTATAACATTTTAACATTGTGGACCCTTCTGCGAAAGCTTGGATATTTTATGTGATAAAACCCTGATAAAAATAGTTCTACAGCAGTTGGATTTATGAAATATATTTGTAATCAATAAAGTAGTATACTTAGTAAATGTATCGCAATGTGGTTTCAATAATGATAAAGCCCACACATACTCAAGAGGAGGTCGCACAAAAGCTATACACAAAGCCCTTAAAGTAAGAATCATCAAAATCAGGAGTGCATCTTCTTCCAAAGCCTAGCGGTATTAGCTTTATTGATTGTCTTGCCAATGTGTGGTAGAACGATAGTTTTGGTATCTAAAAGTACATCAAAGTCGTTGGCTTTATTGGTTTTGTTTAGAGCAATAGCATTGATATGGTACTTAGTCGGAAGTGTAGAATAAAAGCTAATGGATTTACACTTTTCAATATTTAAAAACATAAAATTATTCAATGTATGTACACAAAATCAAGAATTTGTCAATATCTGATTGCAAAGCCCAACAATCAATAAAAATAAAAAAATTGTTCACATTGTCAGCATATAGCAGAGCATCAGATAGATTAATAACGTTTGGAAAATCGTTAGTATATTTATGATTAATAGCAGAGGATTAAGATGGCTACCTTGAGAAACATCGCAAGGTATAGGTATTTCACTCGACGTAGCAGACTTAAACAGAACTTGCTGAATCCTATTTGATAAATATGATTCTAGCCAATACATATACATAAATATGATTCTAGCCAAAACACAATAGTTCAAATTTTAATTCACAAGTTCTTTATTTTCACTCTACTCTTATAAAACTCACAAACAATTACTTAAGTAATTCAACTTTAATTATCGCGAGGAATATATTTCCAATTATCGCAATCCAATTAGAATCTTCTCGCCTGCTTATTACTTTCACTTTTTTCTGTTGATTCCCTTCGACGGCGTTTCTTGCAGTCGCTTTGGAGGTGTCCCAATTTATTACAATCCCAGCATCGAAGAACACCGCGTGAAAGGGTGCTCAGTAATAACTGCAATCTGTTGCAAGTTTGCTGCTCAGCTCGATATCTTTGCAATTCCACTCTCCTCTCTTCATCTAGAGATTCCACTCGTATCTTTGTAGGTGCCCTTGTCTATTACGATTCCAACAACGAAGGAGACCACGGTGAAGGTGGGCTCTGTGATGACTGCATTCTGTTGCAAGTACATTCCTCCACTGAAATTTCTCTCAGTCGTACTGCACTCTGCGAAGCTTGTCTGGCGGATTCATACGCTAATGCATAGGCTAGTGCTTCTGCTGTTGATTTCTTTCCTGCTAGCATCAATATTTGTTGTAAGCTTTGATCTGCAATAGCGTTCACAAATGTCTCCGTCGCCACTTCACTAAGGAAATCCGCATTTACACTGAAGTATGAAAGATGCGCATATCAGCCTGCGGTTGTTGAAGTGATTCGCCATGTTTTGAATCCTGTTGCGTAATTCTTGGCGATATACTTGCTGCATGTGTTCATCTCCATAACGTAATTCAACCGCTTGTACTAATGAAGTGTAATCACGTTGATTTTCAATCGGTACAGTTTGTAAGAATTCTGACGCAGGACCTCGAAGTGCTAACACCATAGCTATAACTTTGTCTTCATCATTCCATCCATTATAGGAGGTTTCATTCTACCTGCACCGGATATTTCAGCTGCTACGTTTAGAGGCTGACGATGCTTTATTCTTTCCAGATCTGCTTTAAAGTTGCCAAGCTGCTCGATGACTTTTTGTTGAGCTTCCGTCACTTCCTGCTCGATTCCTTCAATTTTCAAACTTTGTTCGCCTAACGAGTTTTTGAAGAAAGTCT
This sequence comes from Dioctria rufipes, assembly GCA_963924295.1. Taxonomy (NCBI): domain Eukaryota; kingdom Metazoa; phylum Arthropoda; class Insecta; order Diptera; family Asilidae; genus Dioctria; species Dioctria rufipes. The sequence goes on from OZ002741.1 coordinate 56,756,357, forward strand.
TCTGTTCCTCCAAACGGGTTTCTAGACAATTCTCCAGAAAAATAATTTGTTCGTCCAAGCGGGTTTCCATAGATTTCTTCTGCTCATCTAAACGGGATTCCAGAGAATTCTTTTGTTCCTTAAAAGCATTCTTTTTGCTCGTCCAGACGGGTTTCCATAGATTTCTTGTGTTCCTCGAGAGAATTCTTTTGTTCCTCAAAAGCATTCTTTTGCTCGTCCAGACGGGTTTCCATATATTTCTTTTGTTCATCAAAAGCATTCTTTTGATCATCTAAACGGGTTTCCAGGAATCTCTTTTGTTTTTTAAGACAATTGTTTGTTTCCTCAAAAGCATTCTTCATCTGCAGAGCTAATGAAAACTCCAATTTACTCATTAAAGTGCCCAAAACTTGTTCCACGTTCATCACAGACTTTGCTTCTGCTTCAGGTTCTTCCAAGTTATCTTCGAAAATAAATGTCTCAGGATTCTGTTATTCTTCTATCAAAGCTTGTCTCAGTCGCTCGATGAGAACATTCTTTGCACCTACCGTTTGTAATGAGTGGTTCCCTAACTCTACTTTCAAATCCTGTATTCGAAGCTCCTCCAGTTTGCGTCCCATTACTTTAGTAATTCACTCAGTTTAATATAAATTATTTTCCAGAACTTTCACTTAAAGTACAAAAATTTAACACAATTTCACGAAATTAATCACCCTTTGAATTTTTAAGTCAATTGCCACCACTTTATTTCGCAAATTTATCCCACTTCTGACACCAGTTGTTGCGAGCGTGGCTCTTGGTTCGTTATTTAAAACACAATAGTTCAAATTTTAACTCACAAGTTCTTTATTTTCACTCTACTCTTATAAAACTCACAAACAATTACTTAAGTAATTCAACTTTAATTATCGGTAGGACTGTATTTCCAATTATCACAATCCAATTAGAATCTTCTCGCCTGCTTATTACTTTCACTTGTAAACACTGCACTGTCTAAGACAAGACTCATGCTCTGGTGGTGGCAACTGCTATATTTATACTCTACAAACTCTCCAGAACTTTATTGAAGATTCCATTCTAGAACCATCCCAAAGATTCCATTCAAGAATCATCGATTCTCCGAACTTTAAGTTGTTTACTCTTCATTTTCAGTAGATGTCACTTGTCTCTTTTTTTTGCAAGTAACAATATGTTTGCAGTGAATGTATACAGTATCACATACAATCGATTCAAATAGCTTACAAATGAAAGAAAGTTTGTCAATAATTTTTTAATTAAATATTTTATCTTGTGCCTTTTTTATGTATAGGTTTAATGTAGGATAATATCTTTCATTATAATGGGAATATACCGATCCTTAGAGACCAGTTAAATAGATGTGACAAGAATTTTACCCGATTTTACCCGCTATGTTTTAAAACTACAGAAGGGAACCCATCAGAGCCAGCATTGAGCTTACAACCGATTTGGCAATATATTCAAGCAAAGCAACTTCAGATCTAAAATTAAGCACTAAGGTCAAGCATCGCTCTTGAGGACGAAAGAACAGAACTAAAATAAGATTTATCGATTTCTTCACTACGATTACGATAGGTATTAAATAATCCAGCAAATATGTTGCGCATAATGATGAGATCGGAACTAGTGTAACTCCCATATCCATCAGAGTTTCGCCGTATGTTCGATGTTTATGAAAGTCCAAAGGTTTTCTTGGTTCAATTTTCATCTCCTCTTGTACTCGATGTAAGTAATTAAAAAATATCCAACTTTAGTTAGTTCAGAGAATCTTCGCCACAGGCTGGCGATTTCATTGCATAGTCAGTCATATTTTTATATAAATTATATCTCTACCGCACTTTCTTTCGTATTGTTGCGAGCGTGGCCTTTGGTTCGTTATTTAAAACACAATATTAAATATGTAAAATACAAGATCTTTATTTCACTCTAATCTTATACAATTCACAAACTTTCAATTAATCAACTCAACTTTAATTGTCGCTTAATACTGTACTTTCAATTATCGCAATCTAATTAAAACACTTTCGCACGTTTATTACTTTCGCTTGTTAACACAGCAACGTCTAAGACAAGACTCTTTCTCTGGCTATGACAACTGTTATATTTATACCCTAGAAACTCTCCAGATTATTCTAGAGTGTTCTATTCCAGAACCTTCTTGACTTTTCTATTCATTCTATTCCTGAACCTTCCCGAACATTCCGTCATCGATTCTCCGAACCTGAAGTTGTTTACTCTACATTGCCAGTAGATGTCACCAGTTGTCTATTCCTATTGCACGTAACAGTATTATTAAAGAGTAGAGTTCACAGTTTACAGTTTTTATAAACAAAAACTTGTGTTAACCTCTTGTTTGTAAAAAAAAGTTTAAAAATAAGGTAAGAAAATCCGAAATTTTTAGCTTAGACTCCATAACTACTCTGAGGAGAGGGGTACCGTACACACCGTACTTTTGAAGATACAGGGTGTTTCGTAAAAAACTACCATATTTTCTTAATCACCCTATAACTCTGAAAAGGTTAATATGCCCCACCCCCTGCCATATAATTTTTTGTTTGTTTGAGTACTATCATCTCCTACTCTATGGACCACTATGGAGGAAACATAATTTTAACGACAATATCACTGGCAGCCATATAAAAAGCCTGAACACTTATCAACAAGTTCCAACGGTTTAAATGCTGGTTGGAACATATACAGGGTCATAAATGAAACAGGAGCTAGGTTGAAATGTTAGGAACAGGAGGGGGGGGGGGTGCAATATCAAGAGTTTCTGAGTTACAGGGTCATTAAGAAAATACATATGCTAGTTTTTGACAAAACATTTCGTAACTTCATTCCACATTGCCCCCTCATGTTGCCATACAATGTTATGCTCCTAACACTTCAAGATCACCCTGTATATCCCTAACATCCCTGTACTCTTTAGTTTAACTAAGCTCGTTTTAAAATATCCGCCTTTTCAAAGTACACACACACACATACACACACACACGCACACAAAATCTATTTAATATCTTATACATTTTCCCTTTGTTTATTCCTTATTTCTGCCAGTCGTAAAGTGCTATAGTTAAGAGTTTTATGATTGAATCTAATTACCACACTTTTGACTGCTACCTCTTTATTATGAGCGTGCCCTTCTTTAACATGAAATTTAAGGCAATTCACTGCTTAAGTACTACACCCGAAGGCTACTCCACGATACAACATCAACACAGCGCCAAGTATGGATTGCAAAAGAATAAAGATTTACTCTCTTTAATGAACTGGAAAATTCTGTTTTATGATTATTAATGGCTGGCGAAAGTGTATAAAAGCGATTCACGCTTTCTGGTACGATGCACAATTTAGGGTCCACACAGTTTTACCTCAGTTTAGTTTTAATTTTGTTTTTTATTTGATAACGGTGACAGGTGAGAAATAATAGTTTCGATTTATTTTTACTTAATTAGTTTTTAAGTTTAAATTTTTAGTTTGGAGTTTTTTTAATTTATTTAAACGTAAAATTGTACGTAAAATAGAGTAATCTTTATTTATTTCAGATTTAGCTATTGTAAAAAAAAAATATAACAATCCAATTATGCATTATTGAAATTGATAATTGTTTCTTTACTATAAACGTCATTTTCATAAATTTCGGCTTTTTAGACTGTAAATGGTTCGAAATAATCCCAATTGCACGTTCTCGTAAATGAAAAATTCCAGTAAAAATGGTGGATATGATAAAATTTCGTAACTTTCCTATGTTCGTTTTTCGCGTGTATAGTATTATCAAGTATTGTTATAGAGCAAGTAGAAAAGATAGAATTGGTCTAAGACCAATTCTTATGTTACCCAGATGAACGCCCGTATGTAGTTTCGTATGATCATCCATCTGTGTTTCATTTCTAAAGTGGTATTTCTAGAACGGTTCGTCAGAGAGTAAAAATTATTATAACCAATTTCATATTCAGAAGAACTTTTCAGTACAATAAAAACGTCATTTTCACAGTTAATGTAAAAATTCTATATTTTTATATGGCAGCACCAAGAACGGATTGCCCGATTTAGCCCATTTTTGAAATGATATTTACTAATAGGGGAACCCGGGGCGGAACGGGGTAGCTACCCAACTAATAACCTTTTACGCACAATGGTCGTGGTTAGGTTTTTCTGTCTAGCATGGGCCCATAAGGAAACGCACGTTACGAAACAACGACGTTCCGAAGTTATCTATGTTACGGAAATGGGGCAACGCAGTGTGGAAATTATGTGGGCATAATGTCTACAGTGTTACTATATATAGTAACATTCAGAGTTTTAATGTCAAAAAAAAAAAAAAAACGTAAGAGCTTAGTCGCAGTGACGCAAATGTGTCGTAGCTGTGCCGTACGACACATACTTATACAATATGTGAACTTTTACTTTAATATATGTACGCAATGTATATATTTGAAATAACGATAAGTATGGGTATTTGTTTTATTCATATATATTGTAAAATTAGATTACGAACTCTCTATGTATGCAAACATCTTTGAAACACTTTTAAAATATGTAATTGTATCAATAATATAACAAAATCTGGTTTTTGTTTTTCACCTAGGTGAAAACTTATAAACCAAACTAAATTTTCTGTAAAATCAGTTACGAAACTTTGAAATAACTGAAGCGCCTCCAAAATCTTTAATAATTTAAATATTTTATAAATTTTATTCAAAATTCACCGAAATTTTTTTTAGAAAAAACTATCAGTAATTAATTTCAAAATAGTGATAGATTAAAGCGGTATGTATGTATGTGTAAAGACAAAGGGAGGTTTTTGCATCTAAAGACACTTAGGCCGCTTACACATCGAAAAACGAAAACGAACGAATAAACAGTTACACAACGAAAATTCGTTTATGCTTACATATCAACAACGAACGAATAAAAGTTGGGTTGGGTTTGTATCAAATGTAAATAAACGGAAATGAGGTTATGTACGAACATAGTGGAACATAGTATGGAACGAAAATATACTTGACAGTTCGGAACGAAAATTTGTTTCTCGTACGAATAAACATAAGAATGTGTTTTAATTGAATTAAAGCTTTAAATATGGATATTTTTTTTAATTGAAACTGCAATTAGAATAAATATCCAATATTTTATTACATGTATTGCGTAAAATTTCTGTTAGTTTAGGACAAAATTTATGTTATTCGATTTAGTGTTTTCGTTTTCGTTTTGCGATGTGCAAACGGCCTTAAGAAAGTGTTCAAAATCTCATATCGCCATTTTGTTACATTTTATAGATCAAATGTTCCCAACAAGACAATTTATATAATTTGTGCTCATTAGGGCAAATCCATAGGTATTATTTCCATTATACCTTGAACTTATACCCGACATGTAATGTTTCTATTTGGTGCCTATATGTGTTTCTATACAAGCACTCTTACAAATTTGTGTCGGCAGAAGTGCCAACAAAGTCAGAATTCCTAGAGTGACTACGTTTATACGATAACCAAAGTCGAGACTTTGGCCTAGAGTAGGCCCAAAGTCCGAATTTTTTTGCCGTATAAACGTGCAAGTCTGAAATTTGGACTTACCCCAATTGAATTGGTCCTAGGTCCAATTGTGCCATTTATACGGGTAGCCCAGATTTTGACCTACAACCGGTTTCTAGTCCTGATTTGGGATTGTCGCATAAACAAACTCAGTGCCTATAAATGTGTTGATTAAAGCAGGATTTGCATTATGATGACATCGAATTTTTACAGAAATTGTGAGGGATATAGTTTATTGAAATTTAAAAGCTGCGGAAGCAACATCTCAATTCCTCACACTCCCCTCTACTTTTTATGGCAAAACTCTCAAACTGTCTAATTGGAAATTGTCAATAGTTTTTTCGTAGATATTTAAAGACGGATCATGAAAAGAAGTATAATTTTACAATTTCTAAAATATTGCATGAAAGCACGCAGGAGTTCGAAGCAAAGGATGAGATTATATCGAAAAAATTTGTCGCAAAATATCAGGTGGTACTGTAATTCAGTTCTACAATCATCATTTTGTACGATAACGAAATTTTTATTTAATAATTATTTCATATAGTAAACAAAAAGTTCAGTAACTAATTTGCTAATATGTAAACGTCAATCCACTTCATCCACTCAAGTGCTCACATGAAAATAATCCCACTCCACTACCAAACTAACGCCGGTGAAAATAATTCCAGTCCGGCTCGTGTTCACATGACGGATTATCTCAAAGGCGGAATAATTCTAGCAAATTATAAAGGAAAAGCACCACTGCAGTCAATCTGTGAACACACTACTCACTGTTTGTGGACAGAAAACTACCTCGGAAATAACTTCAATATTTAATAACTTTCAATTTCGCAATATCCAAACTCAAAGATTACTTTTGTTTATTTCGACAAATAATTTTACTTGACACATAGGAATCTGCCATAAAATTATAGTAACAAAACAGTAATATGGCAGGTCCAGTAGTCGAAATTGACAAATTAGGGTTGCCAATAAATATGTTTTAGTTTCAGTCACTATAAAAACTCCCTATGCTTGAGGTCTTTTTATGGTTCCGGACACGCACATAGTGACAAATCGACGTCCGGAAAAAATTCAGGACGCGTTTGCTTCTCTCGTCACTCATAAATAAATTTCCGTATACGATGCACTATATCCGTCACAATTTCTGTAAAACTTGTATGTCATCATAATGTAAATGCTGCTTAAGGAACTGTTTCCACTGTGTGCCGTCATATGTGCCCATATAGTTAGAATTCCTAGTCAGTGCCTATAAATGTGTCGATTAAAGAACTATTTCCATTGTGTGCCATCAAATGTGCCCACAAAGTAAGAGTTCCTATATTCAGTGACTATATATTTGGCTGTCATTGCAAAAAAAATATTTAATTTTCAAACGAATTCTCTTTCAATAGTGAAGACATTTCTTCCACAAATGCATTACGAAAATCATTTTAGATAGGCAAAAAAACATCAAAAACTGGCAGCTTATATAGGTTCTTCATCAATGGCACAAAGAATCGGTCAAAATTGGCTCTTTGAGTTAGATGCAATGGGCAAACCATCAATATTAATAATTAAAGAGACCCTTCCGATATTGAATTTGTGATAAAATATTTGCTATACTCTTTTCAGTCCATTATGCGAGTAACTTCCATTTGCAATATTTGTGATATTTGAAATGTACTTGGGAGTACTTAATAGTTCTACCACCTTTTGGCAAATAATCGAATCCGTTTTCACGAGCTACTCTTAAAAGATTTTTCAAAGCACAGTGTGATTTTTTTAAGCTCAAAGTCGCAGCTCTTCATTATACTTTAACTTTGCGAATTATAAGTACGTGAAACGCACATGTCAAAAATAAAAATTTCAATTATGCACATTATTCTTCTATTGACACATTTCCTATTGAGAAACTTTCCTGGGCACATTTACGTTTTCGTGACCAACAAACTATGCCTCTAGGAAGAGTGCCCTTAAAGGAACAACACAAGGAAACATTTAGGTAACTATTCCGAAACGGGAAGTAACAATGAATCAATGGTACTCTTGTAGGCACTGTTACTATATAGGAACTTTTAGAGGCATATTTACGTATTCATAACTTGTGTTGCGTCCATTGAGGCATGTTATCATATGGGAAATGCGACAAAACATTTTCGAATCAACGATGTCATAGCGACGTCATGGGGGTGTAAAATAGAAATTCAGAAACATTAAGGCACAAAATGTTAGTTTGAAGCTTTGATTACGATTTAGGAGATTTTGAAAGAAACAACACCATTATTTGTCAATTTATACATTTATTTACATATTTCTCTACAAAAAACTAAAGCTAAACTTATGTAAATTTATAATTATTATCCAAAATCAGTGTCTGTATAAAAAAAAAAGAAGAAAATTTCCCATTCTGCCCAACCCCCGGGGTACAATGGAATGTGCATCCGGGGCACAATAAGGTACCGATTATTGGCACAGTTTACAGATGAGAGTTCATGAGGAAATAAAAACTGGTACCGACTTTGCCGCCCTTTCTAACTTAATCAAAATCAAGAGTGGTTATTAACAATTATTGAACATAAATAAATAAATGAGTAAACCCATTTATTTATTTTGTTTAAACAGATTGCACACATAATGATAAAACGTATGTTGATTTATATATTTATTTATTTTTATTATAAAAGTCTTGAATGACATTGTCAAAATTTATATTATCTGTTAGTTCTCTTTCTATTGATAGTATCGCTAGATTTAGTAATCTCAAATCATTCATTGTGGAACGAAGATAATTTTTAATTAATTTTAATTTGGAAAAGCTCCGTTCACAACTAGCGCCACTGATGGTTATTGTTAAAAAAATCTTAATAATATTACTATGTTGTGAACAGAGCTTTTCAACCTATATTTTTGGATAAAGATTAAAAGTTCAAGAGGCCCTTCCCCGTTTTTCCAACTCTTGTACATCAGGTAGAGACATAAAATTCTGAATCCTTTTCCTTTCAATATGAAAATGTTCCTCGTCAATGTCAACATAGTTATTTACTTAACATTCAAAATTTTGATTTAAAAGATTAGATGGTATACTATGCCCTAGAAGACACACAGCACGCTCTAATAGTACTAATTCCTCATTAAAATGCCGTGTGTCATACAGTATACGTCATTATGGCTCGGAAATCAGATGATAATGAAGTACACTAATGAAGTGTTTTCTTCCTTCATTATAGCTATAATGAGGAAAAAATGTGCTAGATTTGGCATATAATGTTATGGAATTATGTAAGAGCGATTGGCTAGGACGTTAAGTCCAAACTGCCAGCATGAGCTGACAGATCGCCTGATGACAGCGATAGCACAGGGCGGCACGCTAGCACCTCGGCTAAGGATGGCGGAGAGTGTGGGGGAGTTCCCGAAATACCTGCCGCATGTCATCATCCATAGACAAAAAAAATTTTCGTGCCTGCACTACAAAAAGCGGCACACACTCGGTCCTGAAGGGACCTTTACGTCACTTACCTGCTTACTGCTGAATTGAAGGCGCAGATGTTATGCCTTCTTGGCCTTGCCCCATCCTCCCTTTGACTTGGGGGGCACTATTTCCAAGTCCCTTTTTGACCTGTGAAAGAGAGAAAACTAGGACGAACCTAGGCAACCTTCATTTCGCAGAGGGGGGCTCCGGGATAGGACGGAAGAATTAAAAGTCAGCACATTCTTAATACGTTATAAAATCCTTCATTAAAAAAACTTGCTAACTCCAAAATACATGACTTAAACTTATGACTCTCCATATTCTAGTATACGGAACCATGAACTAAATTTTCCAGGGAAAATGTCCCCGCTACTGGAGTGACATGTTACGGAACAACGTTTCGTAGAATTGCTTAACACCCTGACATCCCGCCTTAAATGGTTCTTATTTGACACTGTCTACACGTTGGGATTGGTGTTTTGTCTTTTCCTACTTCTCTTTTTTTTTTCTTTTTAAGCAAAAATATTTATGTTTTGAGGGTCAATCGATACATAAAATAAAGATTTCATTATTTAAAAACTAGCATAATAGGATTATGATTATTAAAAGTAAATTTTTATCTGATTTTTGCTTTCCTCGAAACTTAGATGATAAGAAATTCTCCGTAAACATATCTGAAAATCTACTTCATTCTGATATATGTAATTAAAAATTCCATATCAGTTGTTGTAGTATGTGTAGTACTTAATATAGTAAAATTAAAATCATCACAATTCGATTTCAATCAATTCTAGCACTAATGATAATAAAAAATCTCTGAATTATTTTAGATTCCATTTCATAATAAAACTTGCTTTTTCAGTTCAAAGATTAAAAATAAATTATATTCGCAATTCATATCCTTCCTCATCCTTAACTTTTGTTCTTATTATCTTTTTTTTCAATTAACGTTAGATCTGCTAGAAAAATTTTTTTTCTTTTAGTTTTATATAAAAAATTTTTTACTTAAATAATTCGCAATAGTTGGCAATCTTTCTCTTTGAGTTGTCAAAAAAAATTTAAATTATCTTTTGTCCGTTCAGTATATAGAAAAAAAATTCCTTTAAATGTGATTATAGCACTGGATACAAACAAATCCATTTATGTGAAGTAGAAAGGAAGAAAAGTTACTCACTCTGGTATCAGGGTCCACCGCAGAGGCGCCTCCGTGTATGTTCCACTGTGTCCCTGTTTAAAAAGTTTAGTTCAGATGTATAACACAAAAAGTTTGCCACTACTGAGACTGCTCGAGCCGAGAGTTGTACCAAATTCCGGCGAATAATTCGAGAAAGTTCCGACCGTAATATGTCCTCTCACAAGGTGTTATGACCTTCGAATTTACTCTGATTTATATAGAAATCTATACTAGTTTGACTTCATGATTCCGTTAAACTAAATAACTGGGAAGGGATAATCAACGAACAACGTGGGTCGTCATTGGTTATACCTCCCCTTTTGAATGTGGCTGAATTTCCGCAAGGACCACTTAGCTGATACTATCGCCTGTTATCGACTGATTCGCGAAGATCCCTCATTGGACAAGTGTGTTATAATTATGAGTATTAAACGACTATGACGGGATCTCGCCAAGGAATTTGATTGACAAGGAAAATGCCGCTACCACTGCCGTTGACACGATTACTATGCTATGCACTGCTTATACCTTGAGTTGTCTCAATTATCTGCTCCACCCACAAATGTTACAAGTTTCGGGCAATTTCATGGAGGCACCAGATGCGTCTGTTGTGTCCGGACGATTGACTTTCCGAATTTTCGCGGTCAGTTTTCCCTTTTATTATTTAATTAACTAATATTTCCGCTGTTGCCGCAGGGTTATTGAATTAGCGTCATCACTTTCCGTTGCTGTTATTTAACAATGGAAGCTACGGCAGATCCGCTTGGCCTGGTTTGCTTTGTTGGGTGCTGTGCTCGATTTGAGGATTCCAATTTTTTCACTCACAATATTCCTATAGAAAAATCGACCATCGGAGCAGTTCTCGTACTTGCACCTTTAGAAAATCTACGGATGTTCCAATGGGGATGTTTAGTTTTCCTTAAAATCCACTTAACCCGCAAAACTAGGACGAAACAGTATCACATACCTTCCAGTTTCCTCGATCGCAGACCAGCAAAACTTTTCACAACTTTCAGACAAGGGAAGACAAAACTCTTCTTCTTCCTTGTCATCGACCAACACGTCACTTCAACTTGAGTAAGGCATTACTCTCGGTCGGGGTGCGTTCACATTGTCCGATATGGACAGCGGCTGACATACACGCTACAGTAAGTGTAGCATATCGCTGTATGCAATATGCTACGACCATAACAATAATGTAAAACTGGAGCTTCGCTGTGCATCTGCCGATTTGAAAAATAAGAAGAAGAAATGCAAAGAAATGCAAATCACAAACTTATTCTTTTTAATATAATGTTTTGCTCATTTGTAAATTGTTAAATTGAGAAATAAAATAAATAAAAACAAAGTTTATCGCGTTAATTCGATCCATATCGCTTCTTTAATGTCATAAGTAAAGTTTATCAAAACCAGTTTGACAGTTCAACTTAATTAAAGAAATGGGCTGTGGGTAAAATTCATCGAAGTTTCGGTGCAGAAATGGGTCGATAATGCATGCCAAAGGTGCAATACGGTTTTGATGCGGTGTCGCATCCATTTCCCGCTGGGATAGATATAACAATTACATATATCAGAAACATAGGGGGGGGGGGTATATACAACTATTAATAAATGCATTTATATCATGTATACAAAGAAGCAGTCTAGTGTTTAGGAAATCTCTTCATACTTCCTAACTTGTTGTTAAGTTAACTTTGCTTCAACCACCATGACATAACAAATGTTCTCCTCTTCCATATTGGCAATGCCCATGACGAATGGACGCTCTGTTTACAATAACAACAATGGCGCTAAAAAAGCATTAACAGCTGATGTTTGGTTACATACATAATTAAGGTTAAAAATCTCAGCGTCGATAAGGATTGCCGGGGTCAGCACACATTTTTGTTAAATTAAATACATATTATAATAAATGATTCTGTTGATAACAACATTATTATGCTATTCATTTTTTTTAAAATAATTTCGGCATAAATATTAAAAATGTCGCCGAAAAATACGTGCAGCCCCCACCGTCCCACCCTAGATACGTTACTGCCCTTATAAATTGTATTGTGATTGTCATTTTACAAGCCACATGACTCAGATAGAATCTGATTCCTGGACAAGTTTTGTACCAGTTATCAAGAATTATTTTGGGGAAATAGTCGCCAAAAAGCTTGAACATTTTTGAAAAATTGGAAGCTAATATCGGTGTCAAACTACATTTTTTAAATAGCTATTTAGACAAATACCCTGACAACCTTGGCGATTACAGTGAAAAGTAAGGAGAGCGGTTCCACCAGGACATTAGGATAATGGAGAAAAGGTACCAAAGTCGGTAGGATGGTCATATGATGGCGGACTATTGCTGGACCTTACAAAGCGACTGTCCTGGCCAAAAACATATAGATTATCATATAGAACATTCATTATTTTTGTATCTTCTATTTTCATTTAATTTATGCTATATAAAATACAATTTATAACGCAATTTTTATTTCAAAATAAAGGCCTCAAAATACAGGGTGTTTCACACTAGGAAGTCAGTAGAGCGGGAGGTGATAGTACTCACATATGTAGATGAACCAAAAATTGTACTATATCAACCGTTTAGAATTTACAGGGTGATTAAGAAAAAAAGCTAGTTTTTCACAAAACACCCTGTATCTTAAAAACTACAGGGTTCATGGTCACAGTTATGAGCTCATTGTATGCAGAACTCCATGGCCTTTTGAACGACTACTCAATCAGCTCCATAGTCCCCATAATTTTGGTTAGTCAAAAATCGTTGCACTATCTTTCTTAAAGTACTTTGATAGAGTCTGGCATTCTTGCCCTTTTAGAAAAAGTTACATCACTTGTTCATTTTCCTTCCTATTCTATCATGAACTGAAAGTTTTGTATGTCGTCGTCTAATACGGGCTATATTAGATGGCGTTGTATCTGAACTTCATCCTATAAATGCCGGTGTACCGCAGAGCTCTGGAATCTCTAGATCTCTCTTCTTAATTTTTAATAATGATCTGCTTTTTCTTACTTTCAATCTCATCCATAGTTTAGTGATAGTGCCATTCATTTCGCTGATACTCTTGCCGCCGACTCTAGACTTAATGCGCTATGGTCAATTACAATTGCACGATTTGATCATTGAATAACGACCTTCACGAGATCCTCGCTTAGAGCAAAGAAAATCGCATCGAATTCTATACGTCTATGATCCAAAACTGTCTTAACTCCTTAAAACAAGATCAAGATCCTTGCTTCCCGATACACCGGCACTAAGCATTCTTGGCATTAATATTTCCAGTAAGTTAAGGTGGTTACATCATATCTTCTCTGTTGCCAAAGAAGCATCGAAATGTTTTGGATTTATAATTTCTGGCCATTAAATCTAACGCTCTTCTGGAAGTCCTATATTAGACCTAGAATGAAATACAATTCACACGTCTGCGCCGCGTCTGGTCGCACAGCCGTAGCTACATTAGATACAATACAAAAGAGAGCCTTCAAACTTATTGGCGATGTGGCTTGAGCACCGTTGCTCATTTATCGCTTCATACATGGTCAATGCTGTCATGAAGTATCTAGCCTGATTACTTGTTGATTAATTTCTGCACGCAATACTCGCGCTGTAAGCTGAGCACAACCTTTATTCCTTCAATGTATTTTCGGACATATAGTAAAATTCCAGGTTGCTTTTTGTTCCGAACTGTGCGAATATGGGACAGTCTACCATCTTCTGTTTTCCTCGGGCGAAGATTCAAAAGTGGCATAGGTACATCAGTACCTCTTCCACTCTTCTTTATTTAATTATTTATTTATTTTTATTATTTCTCAAATTTATGAATAGCTGGGAAATTTTTTCCCCCAGGATTTATATGTGTTTTTAGTGCTAGAGTTCGTACAATAAATAGATGGATACCCTCCTTTAATATTTCGGCTTAGTTTAGGTTAGTTAAAGAGTATCCAAGTGTGGTCTGATAAAGATGCCTGGTCCAGACACTCTCCAGTTGTGTACCACGAAGGTCTCCGAACAGGTGGTTAGGTCTAGGACCGCTATCCTGTTTACCGTTCTCAAAGTTCGCGTACTGCCTCTATCTCTAAAAGATAGCTAATAAGAGACTCACCTCCCGGCCTTATATCAGTGCTAACCCATATGATAAGGTGGGCGTTAGCATCACACCTAAAGAGGAGATTGATGTGCCTTGCCTCAGCAGCCCCAATCACCAATCTCATATTCTAGAAGAGGGGTTACGGCTCCTTATATGCCATGTATGCCGAGGTCATCTACCATTTATTTATTAACTGTGGGGTAAGCCTAACCCAACAACCCTTGTCTCAATTCTTACTGCACACTTATTTCTTAGGGGTCACCTATATATGTAGAGGATCAGGAGAGAAGTTCGAGACATTGACGTACTTTCTCTGTCAGTATCGACCTCTTCTGGTAGATGTTATAGATTCTTTGGCTAACATCTCCTAGATGAATTGCATGAAGCGGTTAGGGAGGGTTCAGGGCCAATTCTAAATTTTGTACGAACGTCGGTTGGGATTTATAAGCAATAGCTCATAAATCGGGAGGGTGAGCAATGAGCCTTGCTCTAACCTAAATTTTAGAGAATCCTTAGGTTTCTCAATCTTTTTTCAATCCAATCCATCCATGAATAAAAAGTTTAAATGAAATTTTCCAGGCAATGGTGTCCGAAAAAGCATAATCTGTACTAAACGTTCAAAGTATTAAATTGCAATCGAGTATTGATAAAATATACACATGTATAAGTGTATCAGATGTGTGTGCAATAATAAAGTCAAGAATATCAAGGAATCATTTAATTGGGCAATGCAAGTTTGCCTTCTAACTAAGTATGCAGTAAATACAAGACGAAAGGAGACCAAAGAAACTAATGTCATGTGATGATCCAGATGGCTGCTGGTAACAATTGAATTTCTTGCGTTTGAACTTATCCCTCCTCCTTATAAAAGCCATAAAAGTCAGGATACTAATTAAACGGGAATGTGGATAATGGAAGGAGGAGAAGAGAAGAAGAAGGGGTGTGCTACCATGAAAAGTACTAGTTAAGAAAGCAATTACTTACAAATGATCACTGCGCTGCGATGCTCTACGACTTTTTCGGCAGGGGTGAGGGGGGAGGAGGACGTTATCTTTGAGAGCCAGTATCATCCGATGAGATGTTGTTGTTGTCTACAGGACTTTTTTCTTTTGCTATCACACAATGGTTTTTGATGGTGAACTACGGCCTAATGCTTAGTTTTTATGGTCTTCTATCAAGAGCCACCAATAGTTCGCCCAGTTATCTTGGCATAATAATTCAGGGAGCAATTCTTTCTGAACGGGATATCCTGAAAAGGATTTTCATATATATATATATATATGTGTGTATAGAAAAGGTTAATGGCCAGCTCATAAGTGAGTATTGCACTTAAAGAAGCTTTTTAAGCACTTCTAAATGGCAAAAATACCCCAACAACAATAATAGCAGCACAAAAGTGGAAATAGGATATAAAAAAGTCGAAAAAGCAATAATTGCCTCTACTTGAAACTCTCAAGTAAAAAGGGAATCTACTGCGAGAATTTTTTAGGTCAATATTGCGGTATGTATGCCTGTATATATGTGGTATGTATGTAGTACGGTTACAGGAGCTAAAGGGATAATAAATTGCATTTCCTCAAGTTGACTCAAGGGACATATTTACAGAATTGCTGTGTCATAATTTACACACAATACGGAGGACGCAAAATATGGAGGAGAACTTAAGCAACGACCAACAAAATTCAAGTGTTTTCAGTGCATGGAACCGAAATAATTAACTGCAATTATATAAGGTTACTCTGTAAGCAATTCATTGTGTGAGACTATGATACAAATATGGGAGAGAGAGGGATATTTCGAAAATGTTCCAGTGTGGACATTTGCAATTCATCATATTTGCTGTATGCCGTGGCACTTTACCTCTTCCATCCTTCAAAACTGTCCGTCCTTTATGACTGCAATATGATTTAACTTCATCCTTCTTGTCGATCATATATTTTTGTATACAAGTTGACCAGGAATCATCACAATGCGCCCTGGAAGAACTTCTGTTCTCCGTCCAAACTATGATGATATTCCCTTGAGGAGGAACATTGTATTGTTCGTTAGAAATACGTTTAGAATGTCCAAATTTAAAGGATGTATTGAAGCAATGGAACTGGAAGTCCCATAGGAAAGAAGAGGAGGAGGAGTAGGAGGAGGAGAAGGAGTTACATAACTTTAATATTTACAAATTCTCGACTTTCGAAGTGAATCCTATAATTAATCTTCGGTTTTTTCAACCGTGCTTAATTTAGCAGCGAGGATCCTCGATGGTTGGACGGTTGGTTAAAGAGGGAGATGGATAATTGTTAACTGCTGCGACCACTGAGAGGGCATACTCTGCCCTACCATTTTCTTAAGGCATGCCAGTTCACTTGAGTGGATTTAAGAACCTATAAAGCGTTCTGTCCACAAGTCACCATAGTCTTGTTGTGCTGTAGTTTACCAAAGGTTCCAAATTTACATTTAGCTATCGCCAAGTATTTACATAAGACATTTAAATCAGGCTCACCATCTACCAGGCAGTGGTGTAGATAAGAGTTCAGGGGCCTATCTGCGAAATTTTTAAGGGCTCTTCTTAAATATACATTAGAAATAGAAGTCACAATTTATAACTCCTCAGGTAAACACAATACTGTATTTTATAGATCGCAAAAAAATCATAATTGAAAGCAAAAAGCTGTATGAATATATAGATAGTTCTAGTAAGGTATGGACGTACAGTGGCGGATCCAGGGGGTTCTAGGGGGCTTGACCCACTCCCCCTCAAAAAAATTAAAGTATATATTGTTTTTATTTACATAATTCAACTTCAAAAAATTATACAAAATATTTTTATTCCGAAACGTAAAAAAAATAAAAATTTATTTCAATGAATATTATTGTATCCATCCGAAGTATATATGTATTTGAGTTTGGGATTCCAACTTTCAAAACTTCAAAAACTCCCGAGAAACACTTCCTAAGTCACGAAACAGACTCCCTCACTACCACATCAGAGCCCTAACTTAGTCCTAAATCCTAAAATTCTAAAATATTTTCAGCGTTTTTATGTAAAACTACTGAGACTGACATGTATAATATGGACTGACTACGTCCATAGAAATGCACTGCAGAAAGTGGGCTCACTTCTATATAGCGTTCTCTTTCGGTCTAAGTACCAAGTGCCAACTGAGCTGAGAGAGAGCTGTAAACAACAAATAAATAAATGGGTTCGTCGAAATAAATATTTTTAAATTAATTATTTGGGTTAATTAGAGATAAAAAGTGTTTTACCAAAGGCAATATATTCAAAGATACCTACTCAATAGAAATTCGAAAGGTTTTATTCAAATCACTTTTCAATTTCCCGCCAATGATTTTTTCAATGTTGGCACCGACATAAGAACTATTTTTGACAGAAAAAATTGTAACGTAATAATTATATAAAGGAACTTGAAAAGGGGGAAAATGAATATATTAGAAATAAGTTGCTTGGATCTAATGATCAAAAAAGTATGTGGAGGAATTTAAAAAGATATATATTGGGTGAAGATCGTAAAAAAAATTTTAGAAATATAAAATTCAACGGTGTGAGTGTGAGTGGTGTTAAAAACATAGCTAATAAATTTAATAATTACTTCGTTGATAGTATTGAAGCAATAAATCAATCCATTACAAGTGTGCCATTTGTAAACTTAATAGAAAATGTACAATCGATCTTTAAATTCAGACTTATAGAGCAATTGGATATAAGAAAAGCTTTGAGATCCATAAACCAAAAAAAAGACTTTAATTTTGTTGGTGCCAAGATGCTTTTGGACTGTTTTGAAGTATGTGGCCCGGCACTTGCTCACTTGATAAATACGTCACTGAGATCAGGTTGCTTTCCGGATAAATGGAAGGAGTCAGTAGTTACACCTATAGCGAAGGTTACTGGAGCAGATAACTGTGAAGACTTCCGCCCAATTAATGCTCTACCTACTTATGAAAAAATATTGGAAAAAATTGTTCAGACGCAGCTTGATGAATATTTCAATGAGCACAATCTTTTCATTGAGATCCAGTCAGGCTTTAGGAGTCAACACTCATACGAAAGTGCGCTGAATGAAGTAATTATTGATTGGAAGGAGGAAATATCTACTGGAAATAGTGTTATTGCTGTGTTCCTTGACTTAAAGAGGGCATTTGAAACTATTGATAGAAGTGTTCTATTGAAGAAACTTTATAGTTATGGAGTTCTATCTACGGAATATCAGTGGTTTAAGTCATACCTCCAAGGTAGATCACAGAGGACTGTTATCAACGAAAACATGTCAGAGAGCAAGACTACGACTCTAGGCGTTCCGCAGGGCTCTATATTGGGACCATTACTATTTATTATATATATAAATGATATTAACAAAGTTCTTGAACATTGCAAGATAGTCCTCTTTGCTGATGATGCCCTGTTGTTTCTATCCGGTAATGACATTTGTGCGTGCGAAGAAAAAGTTCAAGGAGATCTGGATAGATTGAGTAAATGGTTTCAGTATAATAAATTAAAACTTAATATAAATAAATCTAAGTGTATGGTGTTTAAACACCAATGTAGTGTTAACTTAAGCATAAACAGTGAACGTATTGAACAAGTGGAAGAAATTAAATATCTTGGTGTAATTTTGGATTGTAGACTTAAGTTTAATCTCCATGTGAATTATGTTGCGAAAAAAATATCGAAAAAAATAGTTTTTTTTTAAAAGAATAAGGAATAGATTAGATACATTACAAGCAATAAATGTTTACAATGTAATTAAGCCCCATTTTGAATATTGTTCAACTGTGTTGTATATGTGTGATGAAAGTGCGTTCACGAGGCTACAAAGGTTGCAAAACAAAGCTATGAGAGCTATACTGAAGTGCAGCAGGTACACAAGAATTTCAGATATGTTAAGTGCATTGTGTTGGTTAAGTGTCAAACAGCGTGTAGCTATGAATGTTTTATTGTTTGTGGACAAAATTAGAAGAGGATGTATGCCTAAATATTTAACATGCCTAATTAATTATGTTAGAGATATACAGCCATACTTATTAAGAAATGCAAATGACTTTCGATTGCCATTATTTAGGAATAGATTAGCCCAAAATAGTTTAGTGTATAGAGGTTTTCAGTTATTTAATATGTTGCCATCAAATGTTAAAACAGAAACGAATACTAAAATTGTAAAAAAACACATAGTAGAATTTGTTAAAAATAGTTTTTAGAATAATACTGTTATGATGTTGTATAAAATAGTAATTAACTAAATAAATCAATTCAATCAATCAAATCAATCAAACCCGCATGAAATAAGATGACATTTGTAAAAAAAAATTATATTAATTATATTAAAAAATGACACATCATCCACACCGCTTAATGTGGAAACCTCCCTAGTACCTCACTACAGTACTGCGGTGGCTTACGGTGCTGGACAAGTGGTGCCCCATTTGATGTTTTTTTTGCTAAAATCCAATTGCATTAAGAGGACCCTTCCCCCCTAATTTCAATGCTAGATCCGCCCCTGTGGACATATACATATTATACCTATATATAAATCGTTTCTGAAGAAAAAATAAGTAAGGTGTAAAATTTGGTATTTATTATAAAAAGTTTTCTTATAGTTGATTGATAATTATATAAAGAATATGTGGTTTGAGTTTTACCAAAACCGGTTAAAGAGATTTTGAGATATTTTTTACACTAGTTTGAAAAACGTAGTTTCGGGAAAAAAATACAAAAGAAAAAACTATACTCCCTGCCGCACTCACTTCTAATTGCTATAACTTCTGATATAATATGAATTTTGAAATGGTTAAACGCTTAAAATATTCTTCACAGCATAAACAATTTATCTATAAAAAATAATATTTACATTTTTTTTTAGAAATTTACAGAAAATGTTTCTGCAGAATATTTATTCAAATTTGATGGCCGACAGGAGTTATTTTCGGATTCTATGTCGGTCTCCATTAATATTCATAAAAATTCTAAAGAGAAAAATTCAAGGAAATTTCTAAGAAAAAATTTTAGGGCTTCTGTAATCGGGTGAAGGTATCTTTAATTTTATATTGGAATTGGAGCATACATTCATCCTAGCAAACATTGTGGCGATAAATTGCTGTGGTGATAAAAACGACAATAAAAATTGTGCTGCGCTTTTATTGCCATGGAGATCTTTTGGCGATAGCTTGAGGATTATTATTATATTATAATTTATATTGCCTAGATCGCTGATGCCAGATGTAATGAGAACGAGGAGTATGTAAACTATTTTAAAGGAATTTTACTGTTATCAACAATATTTTAGTACTTTCTCTTTGGAAATTGCCTCATTTGTAGTCGTTATTTCTTCAAATATGGTATACTAGAAAAGCAGTGAAAGCGGAAAAAATAGCATACCCAAAAAATATAAGAATATTTATCGCAATAACGATCATAAAATGAATCACTTACACTAATCATATGCGACGCAACATTTATCCCCGTCAAGCTAAACGTGAGCGATAAAAATGCATTATAGCCGGCAATAAAAATGTTCGCTGTGGGAATAAGAAATTATAAGAAAGCGTTTCGTAAGCCAATCGTAATGTTTGCTGGGATGTACATATATACTATAGCTACTTCATTCTCATACATTACATACATATTATATCACCCACGAAAACCACCCAACGTAAACAATGCAAACAAAGGTTTTTTTTTTCTTATTTGAAGATATTTTAAATAAAATAAAATAAAATGCTGGGAGAAATTGTAAACAGATAGCGACATGTGAAGTGTCGTTGTTAATGCCCGAGAAGGGGTCGTGCGGATTTTGCTAAAAAAAAAAAACCAAGCATGGTCATGCGTTATCCTTCTGTTATATTATTTTTGGTAAAATGCTGAAATTATTTGAAAATTTTAGTTATCAGTTTGGGTCCCCTAAATTTCGGGGCCCCCTCTTGGCGGGGTCTACGGGTGCGTTATCCACGCCACTGGTTCCAGGCATAGTTTGCAGGTGGCAACAGGTCGTAAAAGGCTCCACAATGTGTAAAGAAAAAGACACTAACTAATCTAAAAAATTACAAACATAACAGAGTCAATAGGGACAATAAAAACAAACTAGACACTAACAGTCAAAATAACAAAATGAAGTTACATTAAACTATCAATAGAGACTGTATAAAACGGATACCAAAAATTTTGAAAAATGCCTAAAAAATGAAAAACAAAAAATTTATTACTTGTCCCTATTTTGACAATAGGGTAAGTGGCAGTTCCAGAAAGGTCCAATTTTACCAAAAATTATCTAATAAAAATTATTTCCTAAACGATCGAAATTTCAACATATGAATTTTGCAATTTTGCACTGAGACCGAAACCGAATTAAAAATTAATAACCGAACGAATGAACGAAAAAATTTACGCGATACCATTAAAGAGTCCTGTGAGAGAAGCCTGTAGTATCATAGACCTCTAGAAGCTGATCTCCAGCTGAGAATCTCTAACGGAGCCTGTTATCACCAGCGAAAGACCAGAGCGCCATCCTGCTCCGACGATATCGGTTGCAGGCCAGTAGCTAGAACCAAATTAAAGGTAGGGCATCAGAAATTTGAAGTAGGGCGAAAATTTTCGGTGCATTTGGGATACATCTCTTCAGGTGAAGGGACATATTTTTGAAAATATAAGCTTCTTGAACTCTCATTTCATTATATTTTTTTATACGTGAACTAAAACAGGTGTCTACAATAAAAAACTAAATAAATCAACCAAACAAGAAACACAAAATGGTAAAAATATTCAATATAATTGCAGTCTTCGATTTACGATATTGTGGAATTGTCGAATTTTCCAATTTTCATTTTATCTGGAGTCTTTCAAATCATAGAATAATTTTCATATAGGACTCTTGTAACAACCAAATGTCCTGACCAAAACTGTTCAAGTAGTCGACCAATCGTCTTACCTTCATACATGGCAGGAAGAGGTGGGAGGTAAGCAATGCAAATATGGCCGAGTAGTGGCTGACTGGTCAGTGTTGCCGATCATACAGACACGCCGCGATGATTTTTATTTAAGGTAGGGCATTGTCATTGGAAGGTAGGACTTTGCCCCTCTATGTCCTCCCCTATCTACAGCCCAGAGTGGTTGCCATGTGTATTTGAATGTGTCTGCCTTCGTTACGAGATATTCAAGACGTGAACGCCTCTTCAATCTGCCAACGAAGTGGGGCTTAAGTGCTTGTGCGTAATATTGTTGGTCCTGTGAACTATTATGTAGTACAAGAGTCAACACAAAGCTAATCAAACAGTTCATCCGACTAAAAACCTTTGATCCCCATAGACACGATATCCTAGTAATGCCGAAATTCGGGTGGATCAACTGACATATATCGCGTACGAGTTCCATTAGATTTTGCAAAGCTGGGCAAGTGAAGAGCCTGTGAAAGAGGGTGCCTTCACCAGCACAAAATGAACCTGAACCTCTGAACTCGATATGTGACAACTGATTAGGATGCATAACATCGTGATGCATCAATTTGAATGTTACATCAGCATCTTTGTAATTAGAAGGATAACTGTAGACTACTCTGTAAGTTATCCGTCCCATCATGCCCATATTCGCCTCGAGGGATGTTCGCAATCTGTTGTATCCTTTATACTCCGGAGGTCTTATTGAAATAAGCACGCCATGGAGCATACGTGTTATTAGTGCACTGAAAGGTGTGTGAGGTGGTCTGTTCAGAACAAAAGCATCTTCCAACTCAGTTCCAAGTTGGCGAAATCCTTCCCGCGCAGAAGCAGCTAGGTCGTGTAGCTGTGAAGTGTTTCTCTGTATTGAATAACAATAAAAACCGCTTCTTGGGATGTCCCCGTTTTCTTGTGTGAGACTAAGACGTTGCCCGCCTCGAAAGGCGGGTCTTAACCGATATTAACGCACCACTTTTTATAAGTGTTGGCGCCCTGAACCTAACCAAAATGTCACAAATTTAGCGCGAAATTTAATAGAAATGTATGTAAAATCTCACCTTCAGTCGGTTTCCTCATCCTGTTTTTCGAATTCGAATTCTTTTAAAGAAAACGCTCGTTATGTGCTTCCTCGTGTTTTAAAATCCCTTCACCACTCTGCCAATTAAGCCGATAGATCTTTGTGCTCATGCTAGATTTGGTTCAATATAACCCTTGCTAGAGAAAATAATTCTAGCACGTGAATAACCGGACTAGAAACGAGGATGGAATCGTCTCTTCCGGACAAAATTTTTCTGCTATTTTCTGCAACTGCACACAGCATGCTTTTCTATACGGTCGAGCAGAGAAATCTATATATTGAAACGTCGTTTTCACCATGGACGAAATATAACCTGTGGGAGCGGACGATGTAAGGTTTTTTTTAAATTCCTTAATTGTCAGTAAGGTTATGCACCAAGGATATTGCTACTCACCCAATGCCGAATACTCGTGCTTCCTAATACGGTGATATATATTATAACTTTCTGAGACTTATCTTCCAAAATCTCTTGTCGATGTCGCGATTAACTTTTCGATTTTTTTCGATTTATTATAATCTTACGTGCCATCTATTCGGTTTTCTTCTTTCCTGACAGAAGAACTTTTCTTCCGTCCGCTAGCTTCAATCGTACCGTAGATGCAACGAATGGCAGCACATTCGCCGTGTGGCTAGACATAGTTTGCCGCTAGATGACAGTGCCACAAACGCTGTAGCATACTGTATCGTATGGGCCTGCAACCATAACAATAATTTGAACATGTCGGGAGTTGTTAGATGTGATCAGATGGTTTCCTATTATTCATTACTACGAAAATCAATAAGATGGTATAAAAAAGGTTTTTTTTTCATCTTTTGGATATCTGCGTATGGAATTCCTTTTTTATTTATCGACAGTTTCGTAAATTAATTACATTTCTATAGTTTAGAGATTTGCTAATTTATTTAATCATTGATCCAACTAACTAAGAAAATTACTGGAAAGCAATTAGCGGCATTGACACCAGTGTGTGGTCGCCAGAAACAAACAACAAATATATTACCATCGACATCTACTGATTCTACACAACAACTTTTTTGGAAAATATTCTTCTACCTATTGGTTTTAAGCGTAAAACTAATTTTTAACGTTGCAGGTATTGTACGGTAAACAAAATTAGAAAAGAGACATCAGGCAGATGTAAAACTTGTCCGCAAAAGCTACCATCAGAATATTCCGAATCGTTTCATTCATCTTAAATCTGATATATTTATAATAAAAATTTTTGAACTCGTAAAGCAAATGCCGTCTATAGGTTTTGTTCTGAGTACAAAAATGATAAACAAATTACGATTAGAACCGTCGACAGTTTGTCAGGAAAAATTATGGAAAATTTGATAATTTTCTATTCCAATTTCTAATTAACTATTGCAATAACAAACAATTAAAAAAAAAAAAAACACTACATTTTTGGACTCGATTTTAAAACCAAAAGTGTGCGGCAATGTGTTAAGAATTTCGGTTTTATTAAGCCTCTTTTTTACATTATTCAAATATTTTCAGAATAATAATTTATTTTCCTACTAGATTCATTTAATTAATCAGTTAGTAATAAAATATTATTAAACCCGAACTTAATGCAGTTCAGACTGTGTTGATTTACTTTGTGCGAAAAATTCGCCAATTCACTGAATGTAATGGAGATTTTCGTGGAACTTTTAATGATGATTGACCAAACTTTTAACACAAATTAAACGAAATAAAAGATAGCCCCATTTATAAATTAATTAGTGAAAAATATTTAAAGCAAACAAAAATGGGAATTATTTGAATTTATTGAAAAACTTTTATCATTTTACTAATTTTCGATTATTGAAAACTTTCTGTGTGTTTGCGTGTTTGTGTGTTTGTGTGATTATTTACTTTTGTAACTGATGACATTGACGACTTGCAATATTTATTTACTTGTTCGTTTTTGATATTTAAAGCTCTTGCACACACACAGGCCATATCATGATATTAATTGGTTTTCGTATAATTATTAATTGAAATTTCTGTTCGCCACATGCTTTAAGCTTCACATGAAGGTTGGTATATTTCTGCGTATAGGTTTATAACACTGCATTATACCTACATACATACCTACATAAAAAACACAGTCAGTCCACAGGCATTGATTTACTGCCACTTTCAGTAAAATTGAAATCATGTGATTGTATAAAACTAAATTGTATCGGATGCATAATTATTAATTTGAGAAGTTTTTAATTAGAAATTTGTTTGAATATCACAATGTAAGTATAAAAGTGTAATTTTATCATAATTACACAGAGAATTTATATTTATAATAAATAAACTTTATTTCAATTAATTAATTTTATTAATTTGATGGTGGAAATTTGAGTTTCAATTACTTCCAGGGTCGCCAACTTTCATCTTGCCCGAACATAATCTTCCGTCAAATTGGCTAAATACAAGATGGGAGCAGTAAAGTTTTCCTAATCGCAAATGAGCAAAATTTTCTTGTAAATATAATAAATGGATCCCAATTTGAAGACAATATAGAACAGAAGCTCAAGAAAGTCGTTGACAAACTTAATTACTTGTCAGTCAGTAGATACTATTCAGGCAAGCAGCGGAGACCTTTTCTAGGTTAATTCCAACACAAGGAGGGGAGGAGGAAAAAATATTAAGCTACAAATAAAAAGGTTAATAATGAATAAGTAGTAATAATATAATTAAGTCATTCT
This sequence comes from Dioctria rufipes, assembly GCA_963924295.1. Classification (NCBI taxonomy): domain Eukaryota; kingdom Metazoa; phylum Arthropoda; class Insecta; order Diptera; family Asilidae; genus Dioctria; species Dioctria rufipes. The sequence goes on from OZ002741.1 coordinate 56,782,308, forward strand.
TGAATCTTCGCAGATTGTACGACGAAAGAATGGGCTATATTCCAAGGTGACGCTCGAAGCCCCTTGTGGGGGCTCAGTATAGCTATCAGATTAAATATGCTGATGGATCTTATAATATTAACCATTTAGTCTATATGGATGATCTGAAGTTAATTATACGAAGTAAATGGAAGACTGTGTATCTCTTAAGAGCCCAGATAGTACGAGCATCAGAGTACCAGGTGTCTCGAATGAATCAATGACAGGAAAGTTAACTATAGAAAAGAATACGATCAAAACTTTGAATACGTATATATGTCATACCCATTAGCATACTCCTTCGGAATACTAAAATAGACAAATACAATTTTGGAAGAGATAACACGATCTATTAGAGAACTCATGCGAAAGTATCGTATACACCATGTCCGTTCCGTACTTTCCTAGATCGGAGGGAGGATGAGGCATCATCAACATACAGGAACTGTGTAACAACTAGATTGATAACTTAATGAAATATTTCTAGAGAAATCTCACATTGCAGTCTATAAAGCCATATGTAAAAGTGACGATCACTATATAATATAAATATATATAAATATAAATTTCAAATCATATGAAAAACTTTTAATGGACTTGAAGCTAAAAGAAATGCACGGCACATATCCATATCGTCTACACTCTAGATTTAGAGGATATAAATGCAGATAAAGTAGGTCCGAGGAGATGAATTATTTAGAGAAACTGAAGGTTTCATTATCGCCATTCAGGACAGAATTATTGCAACAAGAACCTATAAAAAAGTTTTCCTACCAGAGAACATAACCGATGCATGCCGAAGGTATGGTAAAGGCAGAAAATCTATAGAACATGTGATATCTGGGTGTTAAATTCTGGCAGAAATAGAATACGTATTTCGTCATGACCAAGCTGCAAAAATAGTAGGTACCTCAAGAAGTAGCTTCGAAACTTGGTCTAATACAAGATAAAGTCTCGTACTATAAATATCTATGGTAGGCGATCAGACATAACCATACTGATGAGACCTCTCTGACCGCTGGGTCGAAAAGTTCGATTTCACTGCATTCTCAATTATTGCTGTATACAAGAAATAATCCACCTATAAATATCATCCCCTGGTGGCGTAGGAGTTGAAGTTTGTGATCTTTGTTCCTCAGAAATTGTTTCCGATGTTATGGTTTCAAAATTAAATATTTCCTTTTCAACTAATGATAAGTTTTATAAAAAAAAATAAAGAGTATTTTTTTTTTGTTAATTTTCAGTTTACAATCACAGAGCAAAACTCCCCATTTTGAAATAGAATTAGAACATAAACGGTTTTCCAATAAGAGGTGTTATTTTGATATTCAAAGTAAAATGCCATTTATTGAGATAAATGATCGGATCTTTATTTCATTATAAAGAGGAAGGTATGCCGTTAATATTGGAAAATAACATCAGTCAAATGACCACCACGACCACGCCTACAGGACCGTATCCTTTTCATGAAATTTTCCATAACCAAATCGCAAAGTGGCTACCCTATGTCCTCGATAGCCTCACGAATTCCATCTTTGAGGTCTTGAATCGACGCTGGGCTGTTGGTGTAGACCTTCTCTTTCATGTGGCCCCAAAGGAAGAAGTCGTGTTAAGTCACAAGATCTCGGTGGCCAATTGTGATCACCTCTTCGAGAGATAACACGGTCCGGAAACTTTTCCCGTAAAAGATCAATGGTTTTGCTGCTTGTATGGCACGTAGCGCCGTCTTGTTGAAAGTAAACGTTGTCCAGATCAATCCTATCCAATTCCGGCCATAAAAAATCATTAATCATCTGTCGATAGCGCAATCCATTCACCGTAACTGTTGCTCCAGCCCCATTTTCGAAAAAGTAAGGTCCAAGGACCCCGCGGGACCATAAACCGCACCAAACAGTCACACGTTGAGGATAGAGAGGCTTTTCAACAATAACTCTTGGGTTTTCCGAGCCCCAGATGCGACAATTTTGCTTGTTAACGAAGCCATCGAGCTGGAAATGGGCCTCATCACTCAAGATGAGTTTTCGATGGAATTCCGGATCATTTTCATGCATTTCAAGGACCCAATCAGCAAAGACTCGACGTTGTTGATGATCGGCCGGCTTGAGTTCTTGTGTTAACTGAACTTTATAAGCCTTAAGACCCAAATCTTTATGCAAAATACGGTGTAATGACGTTTGTGGAATGCCTAATTCCAAAGAACGACGAGGAATGGACAAACCTGGGTTTTTTTCAACACTTTCGGCTACAGCAGCAATATTCTCGGCTGTTGTTGAGCGACGTGCACGGGTTTTATTCTTCACATCACTAACTTGTCCCGACAGCTCGAATTTTTCTACCAATTTCTATATTGCGGTCGACAAGGTGCTTCACGACGATCCAAAAATTTTCGAGTTTTACGAACCGTCTCTGCCACATTTTCACCATTTTTATAGTGAATTTTAATAATTTCAATGCGTTGTTGAATCGTGTATCGTTCCATTTTTATTAATGGCGTAGTTTCTATTTGTCAAATGTCAAAAAATTACTGCTCCAAAAGTGACATCTACCGAAATAGCGGGCTAATGAAAATAACACCTCTTATTGGAAAACCTTTTATGTGAAAACGGGGTCTACTAATTATAGTACGTGTACAACAGAAAGGCATACTGCTCTCACCAGTACGTGATATACGGACAACTAATGTTAGTACGTGAATAACCCAAGCCGCCACTATAGTGAGTTCGTGTGCAGCGGAAAGCTCCCATCTTGGCTCTCAACTAGATTTAGTCATTCAAAAACCAACTTTAAATATTTTACACTTATATGAGGGACAAAAGCAATAAATCAAGAGATTGAATTCAAACCAGGCTATTGTCATTTGGACGCCTTACTTCACTGAAGCTACCCAACGACAAATCCAATGTTCTGATACCGACCGAAATTATTGTCGTCCAAGCAAACAAACTGACCGAGGAAACGACGTCACTTTTTCCAAATTCTGTGAATTAAATAATAAATAAATTTACTTATTCCTCTAAAATATGCCATTCTAGTAATTATTCCAACAATTAACAAACAATATCCACTGTTTCTACTTTTGTATCATATGGCAGTAAACATTAACTTACGAGTATTTCTCTCACAACGGACGAGTTAAACACTCTCCAAACAACAGTGTTCAGTGCACACCTCGATTCGTATAGTGTGTGTGTATTCGCCGCAAAAAGCTCTATAAAAATGAAAACTCCTTGGATCACTTTTTATACCCTAGATGAAATCATACGAGTATTACTAAGTTCGTCATTCCGTTTGTAACACCTCGAAATAATGATGGTAGAGCAAAATGGATTGGACACCCACGCATAATATTAAAAATTCTTTTGATTCTTGCATGTCTGTCCGTCCGTCTGTCTGTCCGTCTGTGCGCACGATAACTCGAGACCGTGTATACTTAGAGAGCTGAACTTTTGTACACAGACTTTAATAAAAAAATAAGTAGAATTATGTTTGAAAATGAGACAAATCGGGCAACTCCTTCGTGGGGTTGCCATACAAAAATTTCGTTTTTCACTATATATTTGGACACTGCCTGAGAACAGGTCGACGTAGAGAGCTGAAATTTGGTACGAGTACATGGTGTTTTTATAGTAATAACAAATAAAATTTCAAAAATGGAATAAATCGAGCAACCCCTTCTTAGTGTTGCCATATAAAAATTTGGGTTTTTTTTACATATACTGTGAAAACGATCAGTCCTAGACATTTTTATTGTACTAAAAACTTCCTAAGAATACAAAATCCTATGAAATTTCTTAAAATCACTTTTGCTGTCCGACGAACCGTTCTAGAAATATATGCGGAAAATCATTTTAAAAATGAAACTTGCACAGATGAGTAACCATACGAAATATTATACGAGCATTCATCTAGGGTCTCATAAGAATTGGTCTTAGACAAATTCTAGCTTTTTTAATTGTTTAACATAAATTTTTGTGTTTAACATAAATTTTTGTTTTTAACAAAGTAACCTACGCTACTAATAAGTGGCTTTTAAGTTGGTATAATTTGGAAATTAAAAATGCTCTGGTTTTAGTTCACAGTTAGTAGCAATTTTAATGAAACTGGAATATAATTGTAAAACCAGAACAATACAAGATCATAAAATTTTGCAGAATTTAAACACAAAATATTACAGATATTCATAAATACATAGGGGAGGATAGGGAAAAACTGGGTGAGGAGTACGATGGGATACCCCTAAAATCTTCCATATAATTTCATTATATACTATTTATTATGGCATTGTACAAAACGATATAAAATTTTAGTATAAGATTGATAATTATTAATTGATAATTATTAATATTAGGAACAACTAAACTAATTAAAATTTAAATAATTAAAGCTGAGATATAAACAAAAATATGAATCTTTTAAAATTTATTTACGAAATTAAAAGCTAAACTGACTTTAAGTGGTCAAGAGCTTTGCATTTAAAATTACCAAACGTATCTGATTAAAACATTAATCTAAAATTTATTGCCAGAGAATTTCAAATCATAATGGACTGACTAGATGAAGAATGGCCACTTAGATGTCAGAGAATTATGTTTACCCACTATTAAAGCAGTAATCCGGCTTGATATCGTAAACTGAAGTAGGTACATATATATATCATACAAGTAACTGGGATTCGAGACTTAAGAGTCCTATCCAATAAAAAAACAGCCTGAAATTTGAAATAGATCATAAGATTGCAATCAGGGATTGTCAAAATGACGGAGACCAAACACATACCTTAGTAGCGTTGAAGGCAGTATTTAGCTATTGAAATAACTCATGGTTAAAACTAACAAATATTTCGCACCCATTGGAAAAAGGCAGTCGAGAAGTGTCTTAACTAGTTTTACACGAGTTTGTGCCCAGAGTGAATGTAAACTTTTCTAAGCATTCATATCATGACCACCAAGTTTTAGAAGCAGAATCGACAACTGGAATTTGAGTTTCATTGATACGACAGGTGAGAAATAAGTGGTAGATATCTAAAATTTGTTTATGTTTAATTAAGGTAGGGTTCAAGTGTAGCATGTCAATGGTCTACAAATGTATAGAATGAAGATCATCATTTATGCAAAAAACACCACCTTCAGCTAATCCAATTGCACTTGAGATGTAGAATTGAGCATCATCAACATAAAGGTGCAGTTTGCTGTACTTAACACAATGAAATAGCTCATTAATGCAAGGAGAAAACAACAGTGGGTCCAAATAGAGCCTTCAGTTGCTCCTAGATATGAGTTGGTGTTTTAAAAAGAGTTCTAATAAAAGTACTTAATTAGTAAATTTTGATATACAATGTATTTATTTGTCTGGGCAGACATAATTTTTTAAATTACTTCAGATAAAAAGTGTAAAATACTAATAGGTCTTAAATCGGTATTAGATAAATTTTTCGGAACAGGTATGCCCTTCGAAAACATCCATCGCTTCGGAAACTGAGATGATATAAAGCACGTCTTACAAATGTGTGTAAGGGAAGGTTACATATATATATAAGGCAGAAGCATTTTATTTAAAACAAGTAAGAAAGCTAGAATTGGTTTAAGACCAATTCTTATGGTTTGCTAGATGAATGCCCGTATGTGATTTTTTATGGTCACCTCTCTGTACAAGTATTATTTTTGAACTGGTTTTTCGTATATAATATATTTCTAAAATGGTTTGTCGAACAGGAAAACTGGTTATCACCCATTTCATAGGATTTTATATTCTGAAGAACTTTTCATTGTTAAAATCATTCAGGGCTGATAGTTTTCACAGTTTCTGTAAGTTTTTATATGGCAACAAAAAGAAGGGGTTGTCCGATTTAGTCTATTTTTTAAATTCTTTTTACTATTGCTATAAAAAAAACTACCAACTTTGAGCTCTCTATGCCTACGTGTACTCAGGAAGTGCCCAAATATATAGTGAAAAACGAAATTTTTGTGTAGCAAACCTACGAAGGAGTTGCCCGATTGGTCCCATTGTTCAACTTAAATTTACTTTTTTTTTTAAGAAAGCACGTATGCAAAATTTCAGCCCAAAAAGTGAACGCGCTATTGAGTTATCATGCGGATGGACGGACGGATAAACGGACATGCAAAAATCAAAATAACTTTTAATATTATGCATGGGTGTCCAATCCATTTTGTTCTACCATCATTATTTCGAGGTGTTACAAACGGAATTATAAACTTAGTATACTCGTATGATTTCATTTAGGGTATAAAAAATAAGCCATGAGAACGTCATCAGCTGTTTACTCGGGAAAAATGAAATGCGAAAAATTGAGGAAAACATTTGCATTAACCTGCTTTGTGAACTCAAAGTTATTATGGGCATCATTGGGAATTTGCTGTTGATTTTTTCCGCATCGATTTTGATATTATTTTTAGTGAGTGGAACATATGTACTACGCCAGCTGGCAGAAGGTGAGCTTTTTCATAATTTTAGTTCGGAGTAAATAGTAAAAAAATATCTGCTAAACCTTTCTTAGTCCAGTCAAGGGGAGAAGAGAGCGGGGCTGGTAGAGCAGTCGTAGAAAAGGCCATGAAGTTCTGCATACCGTGAACTCTGTAAGTAACAGTACTCCTAGTACTTTTTAAGATACAGGGTATTTTTTGAAAGATTTGCATATTTTCTTAATCAGCCTGTAACCCCGAAACGGTTGAGATGCCGCTCCCCCCTTTCCATTTAATTTTTTGTTTGACTAGATGACTACCATCACCTCCTGTCCTATGGACCACCATGAACGACACACATGAGACTTACAAACATTCTTCAAATTTTTATCAGCCATTTTTGTCGTAGGATCATCCGTTGAGGAATTATTTTGTTGAAAACCAATTTTTTTGTACCTTTAATTCAAGATGGCGGACCTCACAGAACCCCTCCAATGGTGAAAACTTGTATTTTTCATCGGGGCCCAGAACTAAGTAACATATATAAAAATCACAACTACTCCACCTTTTGTCGGGCAAAAACCCCTACTGACTCAGTCTCTGACTAAGTCTCACAATAATTGTCGCTTTTCTTTCCATGCATGACAATAATTTGAAATAATTTCCGACTATGAAAAGTTTAAATTTTATTTTATTCAAAGCTTTATAATCCTGATTCTAAGCAAAATAATAATCGTACATAATATGTAAGTAATTACTTTATTATAAATATTTGGTCTATATACATATAAGCTCTATCATCACCTAAGCTTTTTCTCATAACTTCTCCTTCGACTCAATATTTCATTTCCGAAATGAATCTAAAAGTTTTTTCCTCTGCTCAATTCATAAATATATCCAAAAAGTAGTGTGGTCAGCAACGTAACGCCCAACTTAATGGGTGATGAAAACTATACATACAAGAGAATATATGTATGTGTATATATTAATAACAATAATAATAATGAACGAAGATAACAGAAAGTACCCAAATCCGACGGGAAATAATAAGTCTATAATAAGTTGTAATATAGAAGGGATATTGCAGAAAGAAATTCTTTGTTCTTTTGCGGACTTTTTCTGGAAATTTTCCAATTTTAATTACAAAACTGGTCTTCTACTTTTCCAATAATGGTATTTATGTCTCCGCCTGGAGGGCATACCCTTTGTCCATCCTGAGACTTATATAAGCTGCAGTAATTTAAGAAGTTCGGTGAAAGTTTTACCCTTCAGAGTAATATTGATGGTCAGGCGTGGAGGCTAAAATACATACAAACATACGAGAAAATCGAAGAGATTCCATGATCCCGAAATTTCTTGCTACTTGTAATAAATTATTATCAGTTATGATTGTTGTTGTTGGTATAACGTACACAGGGATAATAAAAATTAATCGAATTGTTACATACCTTCTCGTAACATTTCTAAATTGAGATTTCATCGATAAAATATTTCAGATATATTTTTCAGAAGTAATTTTTATTTTTATTTGAATACAAAATGATAGAACCAATGGTGATTAGAAGGGTATGAAGAAATCTGCTACCGTGAACGAAATTTGGATATAACGGGTTTTCCAATAAGAGGTGTTATTTTGATATTCATGAAATTTTCCATAACCAAATCGTAAAGTGGCTACCCTATGTCCTCGATAGCCTCACGAATTCCATCTTTGAAGTCTTGAATCGACGCTGGACTGTTGGCGTAGACTTTCTCTTTCACGTGGCCCCAAAGGAAGAAGGTGTCGCAAGGTGTTAAGTCACAAGATCTCGGTGGCCAATTGTGATCACCTCTTCGAGAGATAACACGGTCCGGAAACTTTTCCCGTAAAAGATCAATGGTTTCGTTGCTTGTATGGCACGTAGCGCCGTCTTGTTGAAAGTAAACGTTGTCCAGATCAATACCATCCAATTCCGGGATAAAAAATTATTAATCATCTGTCGATAGCGCAATCCATTCACCGTAACTGTTGCTCCAGTCTCATTTTCGAAAAAGTAAGGTCCAATGACCCCACGGGACCATAAACCGCACCAAACAGTCACACGTTGAGGATAGGGAGGCTTTTCAACAATAACTCTTGGGTTTTCCGAGCCCCAGATGCGATTGCTTGTTGACGAAGCCATCGAGGTGAAAATGGGCCTCATCACTCAAGATGAGTTTTCGATGGAATTCCGGATCATTTTCATGCATTTCAAGGACCCAATCAGCAAAGACTCGACGTTGTTGATGATCGGCCGGGTTGAGTTCTTGTGTTAACTGAAATTTATAAGCCTTAAGACCCAAATCTTTATGCACAATACGGTGTAATGACGTTTGTGGAATGCCTAATTCCAAAGAACGACGAAGAATGGACAAACCTGGGTTTTCTTCAACACTTTCGGCTACAGCAGCAATATTCTCGGGTGTTCTTGAGCGACGTGCACGGGTTTTATTGTCCCGACAGCTCGAATTTTTCTACCAATTTCTGTATTGCGGTCCGACAAGGTGCTTCACGACGACCCAAAAATGTTCGAGTTTTACGAACCGTCTCTGCCACATTTTCACCATTTTTATAGTAAATTTTAATAATTTCAATGCATTGTTGAAGCGTGTATCGTTCGATTTTTATTAATGGCGTAGTTTCTACTTGTCAAATCTCAAAAAATGACAGCTCCAAAAGTGACATCTACCGAAATAGCGGGCTAATTAAAATAACACCTCTTATTGGAAAACCCTTATGTTCTGAAGCAAAAAGTTAGAAATTGAAACGAAGAATATTATGTAAAAATAAAAATGATTATTATACAATTCAAAAAACAACAAAATTAAAAATATTCTTTTAACTGTAATAAAATTTATGAAGATTTTTTAAGTCACTTCTCTTAAGTTTTTGCTAATATTAAAAAATTATTAAAAAAAATTAAAGTAAGTGGTAGTTAGTTTGACAACCATTCATTATAATGAGATACTTCAAAAATGCGACTGGGCATAGATCTAAACATAGAACTAAAGACGTTTCGTATCACATTTTCATCAATGGTCTCGCAAGCATTATTTATTGTCCTGTTTCAAGAACAATTCGTATAAACCTGTCGAGCCAGAATACTCTAAACATTTTTCATTGGGATTTCTTGTTCACGAAACCACTCACGCAAAAACGAGGACACATGTTTCGAACCGTTGTTCTGCCGGAAAATAAACTATCCGTCACCGATATGAGTTAGGTATCTTCTAAAAATTAAATTAAATTTAATTGTCATCCAACATTTCAGTATATAGGTTAAGCTACACGGCGAGGGACTTTAGCCTCCACAAACCACTTGATCTCTGGGTTTCCAGAGGCAAAACAAGTGGTCTCTGGAGACCCAGAGATCAATGTACATATACATTTTGAGGACGCAAAAATTCTCTAAAGAGACTAAATGAGGCTTTTTTGGTTTCCGGTCTTTTCCGCTCCGGGATTTGTGTACTCTGCTCTATCAGTTAATTGTGGAGTTTTTTTGCTATTTTTTTTTCAATTTATTATAATTAGGGTCATTCCATGGAAAATCGAACAAAATTCGATCTTTCCGAACGTCCTTCTTTTGCTGAAAGTTGAGTTTTCTGTCTTGCGATGCATGCTGCCTGAATTAAACTAAACTTAAACTTTCCCAATTTCTGGTATGTTAAGTTATATTAAAGGAATCATAACTTTGGATCTAATTATCATAGAGGCTTGTTTTTTAGATTATATCAGGGAAGAATATTTAAATAAAAATCATTTTATAAGAAAACAGTTAAGGATAATAAAAATATTCTTTAAACTTGAATATCTCAAAATGAATCCTTTTAATTTTTTTAATTTTTTAAAATAATAATATTAATAATTTTGTTTGTAAATTATTAAAACCTTAAGTTGGGATGGTAAGTAATGGGTTTAAAGAAGAAAATTTTTTTTCATCAATAGAGGTCTGTTATTTTGAAAAACAAATCATACAAATTATGTTGTGTTTATCCCGTCAAATTTTTACATCAAGATTATATTTTTTGTAAGCTTTTTCACTTATCGCATAGAATAAAAATATTAATAACATTTTCTAAAGGTAAAGATACACGGTGAGAGACTTTAAAAATCTCCAAAATTTTTACACGGCAAGAAACTTTTTCTTTGGTGAGCAAAAAAATAGGTTTCTGGAGACCATAATGAAAAAGTTTCTAGAAATACCTCTCCGAAGTGTATACACGAAATTTGAAGTTTGGTCTCCAGAGATCTCCAAAGTTCTTTGTTAATTGTCAAGCAAGAGATTGTTAGAAAGAATTACCCTACAAGTTATTAATGAAAAAGGTTAAAAAAAAATAAATATATCCTTGGTGCACAAATTTTACAGGATAAACACATAAATAGTCTCCGGAAAACTGGGGACGAAAAATGAACGAACTTCGGAGCCCGGAGACGGATCCAGGAGACCTATTTCTTTTAATATACATGACGGGAGACCGGAGACCAAAAAAGTTTCTAGAGACTAGATCTCTTTTTGCATCTTCGAAATTGATCTCTGGAGGCAAAGTCCTTCGCCGTAAGCTCACCTCAATAATCTCTTTCTTGACAATCAATATAATCAATATAAATTTCGTGTATATACATTTCGAAGACGTTTTTCTTATGGCCTTTTTTGATGTCCAGATCTCTCTTGCATGTAAACATTTTGGAGATTTTAGTTTCTGTAAAGCAGAGGATAGAGACAATCATGTATCTTTATCTTAAATTCAGACAGAATTCACTCGAGAACAAACAAAACATAAATGGCGCTTTGCATAACTCGAAAATGCATCCGATACCATTACATTTCTTCCCCTGAAATTCCGACTCTTTCTCTGGGAGGGTTATTTTTTTGTTAAATCATGACAATAATGACTGAAACCATTTAGTCCGTCAACTTTTGTTTTTATTTTCATCCGAAAAAACAACCCTTTCCTACTTTTCAGCTCACTGCATGTGTAGTCACGTAAATTCCATCTGAGCCACTTTTGATGTTGCTTAGGGGGTTGTCCTTAGGGGTTGCTTGTCAAATTTGTTGTGCCACCCTTTTGGTAACCGACAAGCTTTTCGTAACTTTCGTCGGAATGTCGTGTTTTCGCGGCGTTGTCAACTTAATGTTGGTGCTGCAATTTTACCCATAACAGTCTGCAAGTGATATGAAATTCCAGACGAGATTGTCAGAGCATTTTATACACCTTCAGATCTCTCTCCATGACAGATTTAAATATTTTAAAACAGTTATCTTGGCCGTTTCTTCACTTGTGAGAGGTTTTCCTCTTCCCGTCTCCAACTTATTTCGTTTCAAAATTGATAATTAAAAAAATCAAAAATCTTCTTATTTAACCAAATTCATTAAGGGGGTTACCACTGAAATCTTAAAAAAAACTCGAAAATTTAGTACAACTTTGCGTCAAATCTGTGTGCATTATCATAACCAAAATGTTACATAGATTGAGAAAAAGCATAAACTTTGGTAATGACGTGGCAAAATTAAAGATTTCGGGGTTTTATATGTATGTAATTCATGAATTTTCCAAAGATTGGTAAATAATGGTGCATCAAATAGATAAATTTGTACTTGAATATGGAAGATCCAGTAAAAAAGTTTTGGTTACTTAAGTATTTTTGTTGGAATGTTACTATTTTCAGAGAGGAATAACTACTAAAACTATGATATTATTGCAAAGAAAATTCAACTTGTAAAAAAGATCGAACCTTTTATCTGTTTATTATAAAAACTCTAAATGTTTAGTGTAATGGAAAATTAAATAAATTCACTAATGTTAATCATGGTAACGGCAAAATTTTCTTGTTTTTATATACGAGTATTTTGCATAAAATTTGGCGTATTTAATTCATATCATTACCGTCAGATGGAATAAAGTGCTATTGGAAGACTTTCACTTATTTTGACTGCTCTATGGGCTGTTGCTTGCATTTTCAGAAAATGTATGCCGCCATTTTCTGCATTTCAGCATTTCGTTCGCCTCTTGCCTGCTCGTCACGCAACACATTTTATTATTTCCAAAAAATTCTATGAAAAATCCGACATAAGGCTGAACCACAATAGAAGTAAATAACTTTACGAAATTAAAAGAGACTGAGGTTTACTTACAAAAAATTGATACTTTTAGCCTAAAATTTATATCACATTTCGTAAGAGCTATTATCTTGATATTTAATGTTTTCAATTTTGAAAAGTGGTAAAAGTGAAAAAATTAACAAATGGAAGTTGATGTAATTGAAGATTTGTGCTTTCTATTAATTCGCAGTGCCCGAATGACATTTTATGTGTTAAATTTTAAAAAGTGGTAAAAGTGAAAAAATTAACAATTGGAAGTTGATTTAATTGAAGATTTGTGCTTTCTATTGATTCACAGTACCATTTTTATTCCATTTTAAGTTTTACATTGCACTTTTAATCATTTAGTAATAATTTAACTGTTTGACACTTCATTTTCTTACGGAATGAGCGATTCTTACCGCTCCTTTACTGACTGCAATTTGACTTATAAATTTAACGAAAGTTCCCCTCACTCCAGTTAAAGTTAATTTGTGTACGCCTGTTAATATACTTACGTTTACTTCTATTGTGGTTCAGCCTATACAAATCTAAAATCTCGCCATGCCTAATTCTACTGCCCCTGCAAACGTTGCGGTTCAAAATCGAATCGAATTCGAAGTAAATCAATTCGAATAGGTGAAGTTAAGTTTCGTAATTGCCTTTGCTTGCGACGTGCTTGCGAATTGCAGGAGAAAAAAACGAAGCACGATATCGAATCGTATTTGCGACCCGAAAGTGTTTCGCTAGCTCGACTTTCTTTCGAAGTTCTTGTATATGTTGGTAGTTCATTGTTCATGGTTTTTAACAGTACGATCTATTATCGATCTCTCTTGCAAGGTGTTTTGCAAATACTAAATAAATACGATATCGAATAAATACTCACTTTAGTAAAACTTCACTTTGTACTTCACTCAATAAAATCTCAACTTAGAATGCTTGCGAAAAACAATTTCATGAATAGAAAATATTTGCTTTAACGACTTCCTCGGAAATTGACATGAACCGTATCGTAACTTCTATATATAGCAAAGAAATCGAAGAAATTTCGAGCTATAAGCGATGCATCTATTTCGAATTCTCGGAAATTTCGGCATGCTTGAAAACGTCGTTTATGATAAAAAAATCAAAGAGATTTCGAGACAGAAGCCGTTCATCTATTTCGAAATTTCGGAAATTAGGACATGATGCTAAAAGTTCGTTTAAGTTAAAAAAAAAAATATCCAAGAGATTTCGAGCTACGAGCGCTTCCTCTATTTCGAACTTATTTCGCTACGGCGGAATTTCGTCCAATTTTTAGCAGGGGCTGTGCAGATGCCCAAAATGCTTTGGAGTGCAATGTACACGTATAGCACCGCATCATATAGCTTTGCTTGTACATATAGTGGTTTGCTTCAATTTTGAGCTTTTCTTTTGGTGGTAACACCCCTTAAATAATTCAAAAAAACTAAACTTACCGTGTTCAAATAAAACAATAAAAACTCTGCGTCTATATAAATTTCGTACTTGAAATCTTTTAAAAAAAATTAAAATATCCGCTTGAACTGCATACACTGTGCTTAGACAAAATGAAATGCTATTGACAATGTAACGGCTTCATCTGAAGTAAGTGTAAAATTTGTGCATGCCATGGAAAAAAAAAACCATTACTCCGAGGAAAAATTGATTGTGGGTATTCGAATTTCGATCACTTTAAACCAAATTCATTTGCAATTTTAGTCACTCGAAATTTGTGAAATGTGAGCCGCCACTTGTATTCAATTTGAAAAGTAATCCGAAAGTCTCACTTGCATGAGATCATATGGAAATCAAGACAAAGCTCGTGACTTAGGAATTTGCACTGTTTTTAAGCTCAAAGTCCAGAATTATGCTCCATGCGAAGGAGCCCTAAGAATGGATTCTAGTACAAATTCTTCCCAAATGTTAATGTAGAGGATTCAGCTGTTTGTTAATCAATTCTTTCTTGGCAAATCTATTTTTTATCAATTAATATTTAATGTATCTTCTAAGAATTTCCTCGGTTAAGTATTTAGTTCTGATACCATTTACCTCTGCGATGGGGACAGAGGGAGCAGAGTCACACACAGATGAGTTGCAGTCATATATTCCAAGAGCTAAGTGAATTTTTTCAGTAAGAATTAATGAATGAATGAATTAGTGCCATCTGGTAAAGTTAGTGAATATTTCCAGTATTTCATTAAATGAGCTACTTACTGAGCTTCTTAGTTTCAAATTTCAACAAATCCAAACTTATGCCAAACAGCAGGGGAGAATTTCAAGTATGTACCTATATTATTCAAGATTTTTTTTATGTTGTATATCGCACAATACGATTTCTCAAAACATACATACTATTTACTATATATGTATGCATATACGACAACCCAAAATATCGCATTTATCTCTCAGGAAACGTTTTATCGAATAAATTCAGCTCAAGGAGTTATTTTTGTCTGGGAAATTTAAGAATATGTGACATGAATAGAAAAGCAATTGCGATGTAAACGGGAGATTTTCTACCCTTAAAAAAAAAAAAAACAAAAATTACTCGGATGATACAAAGAGGGGTTATTATGAGATGATGAGTTTTTCCTCCCTTTCGATTTAACGCGCCTATTGCTAGAAGAGACACACTTAAACGATATTTGAGTGATGATTTCTATACAAAAATGTGGTGAAATAGATATGAGAATCAATAAAATCTTCATTGAAATTAAATATAATTTTTAGTAAATTATGTTGAGTATATCTCACATCTCCTCCCCTCACTCCATTTCATCGTATTTGGCTGGGAAGTGCTGAGGAGAAGATTGTGCTACCCTGCAAGAAACCCTATCACCAAAACCGTCCAGTCCTCTTAATGAAGTGCATTCGATCTTGGTGAGGAAGATTTTTCACTTCATCTTCATATAGGAAGACAGAACCTAGGGTATCCAGCCTGCTGTGTGTGAAGGCCGGACAAACACACAGAAAGTTTTCGGTTGTCCCAGGTTCTCCTTCCAGGCAGGCCTGACACTCCGGGCTGTCAACAACTTCCATTCTTGTTAGATGAGCGTGAACCGAGCTGTGGACGGTGATGATACCGACCACAGTTCTACATTGTTTCTCTCCGAGCTCCATGAGAAAATCAGAGATATTCCTATTGGGTCCATCAAGGAAAATTTTTGTCCACCTGCAGGTACTCAGGTTCGTCCATCTCTGTTGATGCCTCCTATGAACATCTGGTTTCATGATAGTTCCGATACTCAAAGTGGCAACGTCTATGGCGGGTTCCGATCGGAAGAACGGAGAATCAGACCGAGATCTAGCTAAAAGTACAATCTTTTCATTCCCCATAATCCCCATGGGACCAGGAACCCACTGAAGTGACATCTTGTTGTAGATACATAAATTATCCGCAGACGACCTGCAATCACCCAGTAGATTTGATGTTATACGAGGGCCACTCAGAGCGATCAAGGATAGCCGAGTGTCAATGAGGAAGGATAGCAATGTCTCTACCCTGATAGCCGCATAAACTTTTTCCTCTACGTGCAATCCGACGTCAGCTTCGAGGCAAGCTAGACTCCAAGGTACATAACATGGGGAGAGAGTTACTATTAATACAAACAAGATCCGATATTAGCTCTAGAGAAGAGAACATTTTGTGTGGGTAATAACATCATTCGAAAGCTTGCATCATAAGCAAAGACATCAAGCTGAATGCATCTGAGAGGGCAACCAACGGTTTCCACAACGGTCTCCTCCTCATGGAGGATTTTTGGGAGTCAGTAGAGTCGGATGCAAAAGCTTCGGAAGATGCTTCCCAAGGATCGTAGCATTATGTCCTTCATAAAAGACGAGAACGGAGTCTGGAGAAACATAAACAAGATGCTGTTAAATGCCCTTGTTAATGCTCGCTCTCCAGTAAAATAACACTTAAATGACGGAGAGGAAGAGGTGATTAGCTCCATAGTCAACTTTAAAGCGATAAAATGAATGGTGTGTTCTTTAAATTCCCTTTAGGCCTCGGGAGTTGGATGGACTAAGAGCCATTCTGTTTCATAAGGCACTAAGGTACATAATGGCATCGCTAGTACTGGTTTATAAAAGCGGTTTGGCTTGGCTTCTTATCTAGGGTCTGGCATGAGGTGAGGGTATTCACCAATCCTAAGGATGGCAGAACAGGCCATGTTGAGGCAAAGGTCTTTAGACCTCTTAGTATCTTTTTTTTTCATGCTTTTAAGTCTTGGGGAGACTAATTGAGGTACATATAAGAAGTGTATGTCAGGGCGGCAGTAGTGCCATAATGCCTATACAAAAGAGATCTCAGTATAGTCGAGGCTCCATGAATTAACTCCGCACGAAATAACTCCGCACTCAAAAAATGAAATAAGTCCGCATAAATTGCGGTATTATTTTTATTTCATAATGAGATAAGTCCGCAAAATAGGAATGGAAATAGTTCCCCATGTGACAATTAAAACGGAAATAAGTCCGCAAGTGTGAGATCTAGTATCGAGCGTAAGGGAGTATTCCGGTTTAGAAATGGATAACTCAGCTTTAATTTCAAATATAAATTTTATTGAAGTCACTAACCTAAATATCACAATTCATAACTTAAAATCTATTAAAAAAACTTCTAATACTATTAAAATTCAGTAAAAAAATTCAACAACAACAACAATGACGACAAGTTAAAAATTCAAATAAAAATTCAATATTAAAAACAAAATCCAGCAATAAGAATCCAATTTGAGTTTTCTCCCCAAAGCGTTCTCCTTATTCCTGAAATAAACGAGAAGAGAATAAATTTTAATTTATTGGAATTAAATTTCCAAAAATCAGATATAGAGTAAAATTCTCTGAGAGCGAGAGCAACGATGTGGCAGAATTAGACTTCGGTTGCAACGTGCTGAAGCGTGTAAGCAGAATTAAACTTCTGTTAGAGCAAGTATTGAGACGTGTAGGCAGAATTAAACTCCTGCTAACACGTGCTGAGGCGTGTAAGCAGAATTGCACTTCTGTTAAAAGTGAATGTCAAAACGTATGCGCAGAACTATACTTTAGTCGCAACGTCCTGGATCATGTAAGCAGAATTAAACTTCTGTCACACGATTGGAGATCAAGTGTTAGATTTTGGGAGTTTGGACTTTAATAGAATTAGACTTGTATAAGAAGGAATAAACAAAATTATACTTTTGTTCAAAGTATAGGAAACAGATTAGACTTTGGTGGAGGATAGTTTCAGATTAGACTCTAAAGACCGAATGGTGATTTTGCTGCGGCTCGGCGCCTTTTTATAGCCGTCGTGAATAGCTATGTCCCAGCTCAATAATGTGTTGACCTGGCAGCGCTTGGTTCGTTTTGGTCCAATTTGATTGTGGCGACACCGGCTGTTTGACTAATGTCACTAGATGACAATACAAAAATATGCTGGAGCTGTATGATTAGATGAGTTTGTTGTTAATTATGTATATTTCAATTAAAATATTAATACTTTTTAAATATTTATAGATAGAATGAACTCCAGGATATCTTGTAGGTGGGATTCGAGGTGGTGAAACTCCTTGTTCAGATAAGTATATTGAGTTAATTTACTATAAAATATGATTCTTTGTGGGGTTTTCTGTTTCGTATTTTTAGGACAAATGTTTTCATCTGAGGATGTAGGAATTCTACGAGAGATTTATTATGCGGAGTCGAAATTGATATGTATGTGGACTGAACAGCAAAAGAAGTGGAAATAAAGCTGCATTTTTGAATTTTTCTTAATTTTGCGGACTTATTTCCAAATGTAAAAAGAGTGCAAAAATTAAAAACGGAAATAAGTTCGCAAATTTAAGCTAATATAATTGTAATGCCTTTTCGCTCCGTTTCATGTTGGCCGATGAGCCTGCGCCGCGTCGCGCTTCCAGGAAGCCGCGCCGCTTTGCGCTTCCGGGGAGCCGCGCCGCGCCTTGCTTCCGGCGTGGCGCGGCTCATTCTTTCCCATCTTAGCGATCGTATAATGCAATTTTTACTTTCGTTTTTCAGATTAATTTTAAATTTAAATCAAATAGTTTACCATATTTTAATTTACACATTGAAAGTTATTCCTTATGAAAAAACTTGGATTGCATCGTGAACAACTGCTCTGCAATATGGACAAAGATAATTATATTCGTTATCCGCAACTGCTTGAGCTTGGATTGTTAATTGATATTCATTGAATATTTTAAAATGTTGGCAAGGCAAGAGACCAATATTTGTTGGATTAACGAAGCAAACACTGCACTTATTTTCAATTGCTTGTGATTCGCACAAGTTTTCGGGCACAGATTCATGAATACGAATCAGATTCAGCATATCTTTTATCGTCATTGGTCAATAAATCGTCATCAAGTTGATCAAAAGTCATAAAAATTTTCTTTTCTTTGTATGTGAGCTTATTTAAAAATAAAATCATTGTGTGATTTTTTATTCTCAACAGATTCGCTTACCTATTTAAGAAAACCATTGAAGTGATCTTCCCACATTCCAGTAAGTAGCTTGGCTCCTTAATTTTTTCTTTCCTTCCAACGATATACTTTTACTTTTTTCTGCTCCAAAAGATCCACCACTTTCCACAAGTGTCTCAAATCTTTTGATTTTATGAAATTCCTCCTCTCTAATTTTTTGGACAAATTTGAAAATTTTTCCATTTTTCTTTATCATGCGTCCAAGAACTCCATTGTAAGCTTCTACACTAGATGTTGTTCGCGTGTCTTCTTCAAAAATAGAAACTTTTTCGGCTCCTTCCTGAGAAAATAAGCTTTTATTATTTCCATGCAGGGTATAAAAAAATATATCTCGATTTTACCCTTTTTAGCCATTGCTTTTCAAAATAAGTATTAAATGGTTGGAATTTTTTGTCGTTATGGAATAAGTTGATGTGCAACTTTATTTGGTTAAAAGTGTTCGATATATTTTTGTCTAACAACAAAGGCTACGCCATAATTTTATAATAAACTGATGACGCAATCGTTGAGGTTCGAATAAAATTTTAAATTTTGTCGTAAGGTTGCGTCTTATTGCCTGAGTATAATGAAAGCAGCACCCAATTAACCTGGCTATTGGAAAAGAGTTGGCGCAATACGGTGGTATAAAACTGTTTATTCTCAGTGTTTTTTTGTAAAAGGTCAAATATGTAGTAGCTTTTACAAAATACTGGAGGAACACCGCTGGAAAGAATTTTTTTCAATTATGTATACCTTACAAAAAAGCATTATTGGTATCCTATCGAATTGATTTTCGAAATGAATTCCATATAGATTTCTTTTGGAATGCTTGTAATACTTCCAGTGGTGTTTTGGTGAATTAACAAATGTTTTGTTAACTATTTGGTACAATCCCCGTTTTAATTTATTAAAATTTAAGTGTTTTCCTGCCTCTTGATTTCTACGAAAATTAAATATAAACAGATATGCACAAAAATATGACTTAAAATTACAATGAGTTAATGTTATAACTTACTTAGCCACTGCATTTTCAAATACATTTCGAATACCGCTCATAGCATTGCGTCACTCAATACACTCGCGGATTCTAGACAACCATTTTTAATAAGCTTCAGCAGTTTTAGCTCTTCAAAAAGTTTCTCTTGCGTGAGATGATTATCATTTTCAAATTTTTTTGCCCTTTCAAAATGATTGTTAGATTATAAAACCATCCTAGCACCGCAATTTTTAACATAGCATTTATATTTTTATTGTGTCTTTGTAATATTGTTTTTTTTAATAAATAATTGTTTTTCTGTGACAATGTAAATTAGCTTAGTATTTCTTTTTCCACTAATTTTTACAAATTCGTAACTCATTTTTACTTCAGCGGAGAAAAAAAAAACGCCTTTTAACACCTGAACTATATGAGAATTAAATTCGTAATGAATAATCTTTACTGATAATTATGTGTGCACCAAATAACTAAAGGGTTTTCCAATAAGTGGTGTTATTTTGATATTCAAAGAAAAATGCCATTTTTTGAGATAAATGATCGGATCTTTATTTCATTATAAAGAGGAAGGTATGCCGTTAATAATGGAAAATAACATCAGCCAAATGACCACCACGACCACGCCTACAGGACCATATCCTTTTCATGAAATTTTCCATAACCAAATCGCAAAGTGGCTGCCCTATGTCCTCGATAGCCTCACGAATTCCATCTTTGAGGTCTTGAATCGACGCTGGGCTGTTGGCGTAGATCTTCTCTTTCACGTGGCCCCAAAGGAAGAAGTCGCAAGGTGTTAAGTCACAAGATCTCGGTGGCCAATTGTGATCACCTCTTCGAGAGATAACACGGTCCGGAAACTTTTCCCGTAAAAGATCAATGGTTTCGTTGCTTGTATGGCACGTAGCGCCGTCTTGTTGAAAGTAAACGTTGTCCAGATCAATACCATCCAATTCCGGGATAAAAAATCATTAATCATCTGTCGATAGCGCAATCCATTCACCGTAACTGTTGCTCCAGCCTCATTTTCGAAAAAGTAAGGACCAATGACCCCGCGGGACCATAAACCGCACCAAACAGTCACACGTTGAGGATAGAGAGGCTTTTCAACAATAACTCTTGGGTTTTCCGAGCCCCAGATGTGACAATTTTTGCTTGTTGACGAAGCCATCGAGGTGGAAATGGGCCTCATCACTCGAGATGAGTTTTCGATGGAATTCCGGATCATTTTCATGCATTTCAAGGACCCAATCAGCAAAGACTCGACGTTGTTGATGATCGGCCGGCTTGAGTTCTTGTGTTAACTGAACTTTATAAGCCTTAAGAAGACCCAAATCTTTATGCAAAATACGGTATAATGACGTTGTGGAATGCCTAATTCCAAAGAACGACGAAGAATGGACAAACCTGGGTTTTCTTCAACACTTTCGGCTACAGCAGCAATATTCTTGGCTTTTGTTGAGCGACGTGCATGGGTTTTATTCTTCACATAACTAACTTGTCCCGGTAGCTCGAATTTTTCTACCAATTTCTGTATTGCGGTCCGACAAGTTACTTCACGACGACCCAAAAATGTTGGAGTTTTACCAACCGTCTCTGCCACATTTTCACCATATTTATAGTGAATTTTAATACTTTCAATGCGTTGTTGAAGCGTGTATCGTTCCATTTTTATTAATGGCGTAGTTTCTACTTGTCAAATGTTCAAAAATGGCAGCTCCAAAGGTGACATTTACCGAAATAGCAGGATAATTAAAATAACACCTGTTATTGGAAAACCCTTTATTTACGGCTTTAATTTACCGTCCCAAAATTCTCAAAAAGAAAGAAATTAATATGCAAAAATGATTTTGCGGACTTATTTCATAATGCACTAGTAAGTCCGCAAAACTTAAAATGCAATAATTCCGTACAAAATGAAATAACTCTGCAAAACAAGTGTGCGGAGTTAATTCTTGCATATACACTAACAGCCAGGCAGCTATTAAGGCCCTGGATACTGTGCTGGTAAAATCGAAATTGGTGCAGTTAGGCAAGACCAGCCTTGAGGAAATAACTACAAGGCATATAACCACGTTCTGATGAGTAAAAAAGGTAGGCTATTAGATAGCTACTTCTTTTCTAACCCTGGGGGAGCTACAAAGTAAAGAGATCGGATGTCTCATCAGATTTCTTAGAGTAACAGTATGGAACTAGAGTGGTTTCAAAATGGTTATCCCATGAGGTTAAAGGGCTAGAATCGACCTGCTGGAGGTCTAACTGAAGCATGCTATGTATCTCCAGTAGCAGCCCCCTTACATAGCCTAACCTAATTTAATCTAGCTTAGACGTGTCATGTTGTACCATTCTGATGAAATAACAGTTCTGTATAGTGTATACATCTTGTGGATCACTTTCAGTTAGATACAAGTTTTTAAGCATCGCAAAATACCGCTCACTATTGACCTTAAAGGAATTTTCATTGGCATTTAAAAAAAAATGGCCCGATGAATGCCTTCAGTCCAAATTGCACACAAAAGGGTCATTTTACTTGAGGGAAGAGGTCATTCATGAATCAACCTTGCGTTTCGTAATTTTCAATGATTTGTTGCACTTTTTCAGTTCATTCAGGACCTACGACTTTTATGGTAATTTCCAGCTGTTTGTATCAATTGAATTTCGTAGGTATAAATATTTGAAAATCGATATCTTTTCTTAATATTTTCCGTACATCGGAGAAACATCAAATTTGTGTAAACGGAGGTCCTTCGAGAGATTTTGTATATTGCGTTTTTTTATAATTGAATAATTCTGCTCATATTAAAAGTTTCTAAACATAAAAAAAAAAAAAGAAATCAGTTTTTTAATTAGCTCCTTCATTTCAAAATTGATTTCAGTTTAGAATTCCTGACATACATATATTCATTCATCCTGATATCCCTCTATTACAAGACTCAACGTATTTGCCGTAATTTCCTTAAAATAGGACATGGGGTGTAAATCAGATAAATTGCAATTTTCACCATAAGTTTTTCTTTGTAAATTTATTCGCTGATGTGATTGAACCATGAAATTCGAAATTAGATTTGAGCACACATTTGGGTTGGATCCGAACTTTACGAGATTTTTACACCGTAAAAAATTTTATGACCAACACAGCTGACACACGAAATAAAATGAAAATCAAATGCGCGAATGGGAAAAATCTCTGTTCTCGGTGCGTTTATATAGGGCGGAAATCTTATTGAATTTGGGAAGATCCCATGAAAATGGTGGTAACTGGTAGATTGATAAGCTGCAGTTTGTCACACCTTTCATAAGTTTTACGACTTCCTTATATAAAAAAAAAAAAAATATATCAGCTTGGTTTTACTGAACAACTCGAAGTCGTAAAATTGTGATGTTTGTTTTTTTAAATGTTCTTGACAGAGAGAAGGATTTTGAAAATTATTTCATATAATAAAAGCTAGATGAAAGTATCAGAATTTTACTTAAATACATCAACTAAGCACAAGTCTTTCTCTCGACATTTTTATTACAATCAATTGTAGAAAGGAGGACTGATGTTAATTGATTTATCTCCTTAAACAATTTCTTTATCTTCTTTGGAATTCTTTAACACGTTTTCAATATTTGATGATTGAATTTTTTGAATATAAACCATCTCTGTACAGCTTTTTCTTACCTTTATTTTCGCTTATGATTTGGATTAGTCAGCTATTTTGTGTGACCAATAATATAAAAAAAGGGTTGGATTTGAAATTAGAAAGAAAATCTTTCCAACAACGGTTGTTAAAAAGTCCTACAAACTCCTTTTGATGTATATAAAAACATGAGGGTGGAGTGTTCCTTAAAAGAGGTGGATACATAGTGGATGATTTTAAGGATACAACCAAAAGGTACCAACATAGAAAAACTTTTCCTTAAACACCATCAATCTTAGTTCTTTGTTCTCATTGATTGCCGAATAAACAAGTTACTCCTTCATGTTCTTTAGTTCCTCAAATTCTCGTTTTTTTCTTCTTACTCTTGCTCGTGATCCTTTTTATGAACTTGTTGCTTACTTTATGTTTGTAATGTGTGTTATAAAAGAATTCAGTAGTAAAGATTATCACTAGAATATTTAGGGAACTATTAAGACTATTATAAAAATAGATACACAGAACAAGTAAAGTTCAGAATAATTTTTTTTTTCAAGACGAGGAAAAGACATTTTTTTATATTACATATATGAAAAATATCAGAATTGAGTTAGATAGTTTCGAATTTTGGAATAAAACTTTCTATTTCTGAACTCGTCTATCTTGGATTTTTTAGAGGAAGAATTGCATATATTTTGGATAGATTAATGTTTTTTTTTTTAAATTAGCTAAGATTAATGATTTAGAAGAAAGCGTTAACGCATTCATTTTTCATCTCATGGTTTTTATCCATATGTTAGGTTAGGTCAAAACAAGAGCTTCGACTACCAAGGCTGCGTAATACAAACTTAATCCTATCCAGCGAAGCTAAGTATTTAGGTGTCATACTAGACTCAAAGCTGAGTTGTAGGTGTAATATACTACAATAGAATGAGTGAAAAAATCCAGTGTTGTTTTTTGTATATATGAAGGAAAATCTTTAGCATTGGAGTCCTACACCCAAGGCCCATAGTCTACTGTACGGCACTCAAGAAGAAATATAATCTGTATGGGTAGTTGTAAATCCAGACAGCGGCAGTCTGGGTATAGCTGGGTGCTTACGCACCACGACCACGACTGGACATTGGAGGTAATGCTCGATCTCTTGCCAATGCGCCTCTGCCAACTCTAATTGCGTCGCTTAATATTAAGCTTGATAGTATTTTGGGATGGTGCGCAGATAATATTCTTAGCATCAACCCACTGTAATCAAAGGAAAAGTTATACTCTTCATGCAGTAGAACACTTGTACCACTTCATCTGATCCCCCCTTGGTCTTTTTGTTTATTTTTTATTAAATGGCAGGGAAAGGTGACCCTATCCCAAAGCACGGAGGCCAAAGAGGCCCATTGTGCTGTCCTGCTAGAAGTCCATTCACCAAAACATTTCTGTCCTCTTAATGAAGCGCATCAGGTCTTGGAGAGGCTGGTTTTTCAGCTCATCCATAGATAGAAGGGCAGACCTTAGAGTGTCCAACCTGCACCGGGCGAAGGCCGGACACGCACACAAAAAGTGTTCGGTTTCTCGGATCCAGGCAGAACAGACACTCAGGCCTGTCAAAAGCTCCCATCCTTGTTAGATGAGCGTGAAGTTAACTGTGGCCGGTAAAGATGCCAACCACAGTTCTACATTGTTTCCTTTCGAGCTTCATGAGAAAATCGGAGTTTTATACACCTGCAAGTATTCAGGTTCGTCCATCTCTGCTGATGCTTTCTACGAACATCCGCTTTAATGAGAGTCCCGATACTCGAGGTGGCAACGCCTACGGCGGGTTCCGGCCTGAGGAACGGAGAAACAGAGCCAACCCTAGCTAAAAGGTCAGCCCTTTTATTCCCCATGATCCCCATGTGACCAGAAACTCACAGAAGGGACATATTGTTGTGGAAACACAGCTTATCCACAGAAGCCCTGCAGTCCCCCAGTAACTTAGATGTTATCCGAGGGCCACTCAGAGCCATTAAGGCTACCTGACTATCCGAGAGGATAGCAATGTCCTTCTCCTTGATTTGCATGTCAAGGGCTAACTTCGCTGCCATCGATATGGCGAAGACTTCAATTTGGAAGACAGTGGTGTTTCTGCCAAGTGAGTACTCCATTCCAATATCAGGCTCAGGAAAGTAGACACCCGCCCCAGCTCCCTCATTAGTGAGAGAGCCGTCGGTTTTCGGGTTTCCAGGCTCAGCCCGTACGCCAGAGAGCAATGAGAAGAGCTAGTCCAGCCCTTTTGGCATCTGCCTGAATGACTAGATCCAGGGTTGGCAGATTGAGTAGGACCTCCAGAGCAGCAGTAGCCGTAGATGGCATGGAGCCCATAATACCAAAGCAGGCGAGCCTTTACAGGCCTGCCAGCTCACGGATCACAGTCTTTTGGTCTTACCGGACTCTGTTATTCCCATCATGGCGGACCACGTTAAGAGCTTGGTTCTGCTGATGGACACTCATCTCAAATGGGAACCACAGGTGAATCTTTATAATGTGCGAGTGTTCACCTATATAATGCGAACCAAGCTCAAGCTGCTCCCAGAGTACGTCAACTCCAAACTCAGTTGGAGTAGGAGATGCACCAATCGCATCATGCAAATCCAAGCTAGGTCCCTATATGGTCTAACAGTGTATACGGGCAGGGGTCTTGCGCTGCCATCACTCATTAGGGAGTCGACCAGACTACGAATTTTAAGATCTCTGTCCTGAACTATATGAACTGCTAACAATAATGAGCTGTGATCCAACCCTGCTCATATATAGCATAAGGGATGATATCTGGTTTATGTAAATATTTTTCAAGTATTTATGCGCATGGATGTTGACTGTTGCAATTACTGCTCAAATCATTTAGTCATTTAGTCCTTTCATATGAAATATTTCTTTAAGGTATTGCACTGTAGTCAGTTTGTTGTGGGCACTGATGCTGATCCTAGTGGTCATTGCTCGTAATTAAAATTTCTTTGATATGTGATAATAAATATCTATGTCAGTAGTGGTACCTAGTCATGGGCTATATTTAGCTCGTAGATATCTCATAAGTGCACTCAAGTGCTACCAGCGAACTGCAAACCAGTAACCATATTTGGAGAATGGATAAATTTTAAGTTCGAGCGTTAGCTGGCAACAAATCGCAATTAGAATAAATTACTAATAATATATTTGCAATACTCAGTACCTGACTCCACAGCTTTAAGGAATTTTAATCTAAAATGGAGCTTGCTAACTGGATATGTGCCTTAAATGTACCTATATTTTTGAACTGTATGATTTGAATTTTGTATAAATTTTGTATGATTTGAACTATTTATTAGCGCTATATACTATGGTTTATATTCTCACTACTAATTGCTTAATGATTTATTATTTACTGCTAATTACTTATTGATAATCTGCAGCTATCCTTATCAATATATCCTGTACTAGCTTAGGGACGACTCTAACTAAAACTAAATCTACTATTCTCTAACAAACTATGTAATATATGTCATAATATCCAAATCGCTTTACCCAACGTCAATGACGTGGCGCTTATGCCGGGGTATGTAATGAATAAACTTTGAATTTGAATATAGGGGCTGCCAGCGCAATCAAGCGTAAATCAATGAGTTAATGGTAAGATAGGGCACATTCCAATATTCTTGTTAGCAATATAGTAACAGACTTACAAATGCCTACTTTAACCTTTAGTAGGAGTTTCAGTATATTGATACCCACTAGTAGCAATTGGGAGGGGAATAAGAGACTTGAAACAGTACAAATATCTATTTTTACACATACTTCGAAGACAACGACAGGTACAGGAGAGGAACTATACTCCAGTAGCTACGACACTGGATGGAGTTATGTAGACGGCCTGACAAATGTAGTGCTCTTCAGACAGAATTGGCGGCGATTTACTGCTGGTATCTATGCATCTAGAGAGTCGGATTTATATATATCTGCATAAATACTATGACAGCCAAATAGATGGTAAAATTAGAGCTGGCGCAGATATGCAAAGACAGCCTAGTAGATATTTCTATACTATACAAAGTTATCCTATGCTGGGCGCCTGATCATAAAAATATCAAGAACAAAAAATAGTGGATGAGCTAGCAAAAAACTGTTCCCAATTGGATAACTCAGATGCATTATTATAGATGAGAGTCCCAATGGGAACTCCAAAAAGCGATATCATCAATGACAACTAGATTAAGGCTTATCATCGGTGAATCAATCGGAACACCTTTTATATTGCGAAGAAATTATGACCTGTGTACAATAGGAAGAAAATATTAGAACCCCCGATAGGGAGCAGAAATGACACCAGAAAACTAATAGGAGTATTAACGGGGCAATTAAATCCAAAAGACTTCTGTCGTAGCTTTAAATCCCCTAAGGAAATTGAATCAGTTCGTCATGTATTTTATGAGTGTCCTGCTACAGCAACTAAAAGAGGAGGGCTACTTGGTAGTTACTTCTGCTCAAAACTGAGGTGCAAGATAAAGAGCTCAGATATATCTTGAGTTACATTAGAGAATCAGAGTGGATTTGGGACCCATCAGTGGCCTTAGTGATGCAAGCCAAGCTTTCCTTGGCGGCACTCTATTAACATAAGCTAACCTAACCTAACCAGTTCAGGATGAGACCGACTTCAATATATATATATAAATCTAAGAAGAACTACTTTCGATCGAAACTCAACACGAAGCTACCTTCAAAGGAGCTATGGCGCAATTTGAGAGTGATTGCAGTTGGGCGAACTTCGGAATGTAAGACTTACGTTGACCCTAATGAATTAAATTCAAACTTTGTCACTTGTAGTTCGGTTCCACACGGCAGGTACCAATAATACATTTTCTTTTGCTTGCGTCACGTAGGAGGATGTGTTTAACGCAGTTTTCTCAATAAAATCAAACTCATTGGGCATTGGTGACATACATCCTAAGTTTATAAAATTGCTTATACCAATAATTTTGCCATCCTTAACGCATATTCGTTCCTATTTTCCCTCCTCCTGGAAGTTGGCTAAGGTTATTCCCATCCCAAAAAAGTCTCAATCGAGCGGCATCGAATACCGACCTATTGCGATACTACCATTTTTGTCCAAGGTTCTCGAAAAACTGCTTCGTTTGCAAATTGTGGATTATTGTGAACGTCATAACTATCTGAACAAGTTTCAGTTTGGTTTCCGGTGCAAACACAGCTGTACAACTGCTTTACTGAAGACCACTGATGACTTTCGTTTGGCATTGGATAGTGACATGATAACTGTTCTCGTTCTATTGGACTTTTCAAAGGCATTTAATTCTATAGATCACTCTTTGCTTATCAATAAACTAATAACTAATTTCTGTTTTTCAAGTTCGGCATCCAATATCATTCAGTCATATCTTTTTGGTGGCAGTCAGCAGGTCACTTATAATGGAAATTCCTTAACCTTTTTACCAAACACTTGTGGGGTACCTCAAGGCTCGATACTGGGTCCACTATTATTTTCGCTATTTATAAATGATCCGCCGAATGCTATTATCAATGCTCAATATCACCTATATTCTGATGACTTACAAATTTATATATCAAGGCCAGTAGGCTTAATTGAAGATGCTGTCGATCGCCTTAACAAGGACCTTTACTCTATACATGAGTGGTGTATACCGAACAAGCTTCATTTGAATCCTATCAAATCTAATGCAATTTTAATTTGTAGGTATAGACTGGATACCTTGTCATTGTCTCGTATTGTGCTCAATAGTATCATCTTACCTTATCGCGAAAAAGTATTAAATCTAGGAATCATTATCAACAATACACTTTCTTGGTCTAATCAGGTATCTAATGTTATCTGTAAGGTGTATGGATCTCTGCGTAAGCTTTCTAATTAGGCCTCCTATACTCCACTTTCCACTAGGATGATGCTGGCCAAGTCACTAATAGTACCACTTTTTACTTATGCCCGCGAAATTTGGTCCAAATGTGATTCTGTTTCTTTGCGTAAGTTAAATAATGCTCGGTATATTTATAATTTAGGGCGTTTTGATCATATTTCTGACTTTGCTAAGACTATCCTTGGATGTTCCCTGCAATCATATCTTCTGTTTAAAGATTTCCTTTTTCTTAATGGTATTATCTCTTCTGGCAGACCATCTTACTTATTTGAAAAAGTGCGTTTCTCCCAATATTCACGTAGTGTAAGTCTATTTGTACCTGGTGCTAACTTTTCGGTCACTGAGAAGCAGTATTTTGAACGGACTGTCAGAAATTGGAACAGCTTACCTTTGATGTTGCGAAGAGAAAGAGGTGTTGGTATGAGGTTCAAGAGTGTATTATTTGAACATTTTCGTACTAGCTAATTGTTTCTTTTTCTTTTAAAATTTGTTATTTCTTTTACTCTTAAATATAAGTTTTATTTTTCTTATGTTTTTTTTCTCTTTCTTTCTTTAAAATTTCGTTGCTTTTTAATTTGTCCATATATGTCGTTGCCTAGTAGTTAACTTTAAATGTATTTTTTTATTTTCTTTATAATTTTACTTACTTATTGATTTTATGTTATATTATTAGTTGTAGAGTATATCTAACCTATTGTTGTTTAAACAGTTTTTACATCTATGCTGCATATAAGACCATTGGGCTTAATTATGCAGAGCAAATAAATAAATAAATAATAATAAATAATAATATAAATTTTCCATATATATGGTAAATATGGGATAGATATCCCCATCTCTAGGCCCCATATCTCAGCTATGTTAAAAGAAATGGTAAATGTATAGGTAATTAATGCAATAGCTGAGCGTGCAATTAAGATCCTAGCCAGCTCTTGCGCATTTTAATTTTAATTTTGGGATATCTTCCATTTCAGCTTGCCAAGGAAGTACATAAGGAAAGGAAATGTTGTCAGAGCAGAGGGCCTATTCTTGAATAACGAAGGCATATTCCGTATTCGTTGTACTGTCAAAATCATTCTGAATCGACACAAGTGGTATTCCTGAAATCTGAATTCGTTATATACCGCACGCAAACCCTTCATTATTAAACGAGTGGGTTCAACCATTCATTATTCCAAACGAAGAGTGAATCAGCTGTTATTTTACGGATGATAATGGGAGATAAAAGATGTGCGAAAAGTCTAAATGCTCAAAAAACTAAAATAATTGAGTTTTTAGAGGAAAATTCGAAACTGAAATTTGGTAAATATGATAATTCTGTCAGTTCAAAAGATGCCACGGAATTGTGGCAAAAGCTAGCATCAGTATTAAATTCCATACCCGGAGCGCAAAAGGACTGGAAAAGTTGAAGAAAGGAATGTACATAAATTTATATTAATTTTTTTTTTATAATATTATATTCAAAACAAAGTTAATAGAAAAATTTCCAGAGTTATCCAGGATTTAAAATGTATGGTCAAAGGAAAATCTGCGGGGACAAAAAAAAATATTTGCATGGCACTGGTGGAGGTCCTCCTGCAAAACTTTTTCTATCCAGCGATGAATTAAGGGTGCACGAACTGATTAACGATTGACGTAATTCATTTTCCATAGATTCTTCAACAATTTCAGATGCAAACAATAATGACAATTCAATGAATTTAGCTATTTTTTACAAATTATATTTTAAAACATGAAACATTTGATAATATTCAATTTGTAAATTGACAGATTTAATCCTACCACACTCGTTATGTTGAACAAATTTTTAACCACTTCGACGAACGGGGTATTCGATTCGTTATCAACCATTCGTTATATAACGAATTCGTAAAAACCATTCGTAATTCAAGAATAGGTCCCCAGATCGGTTGGAAGAAAATCTTCGGAGAGTGATAGAAGAAGTTTCGGTTGAAGTTATTACGTAACGTGATGCAGAAGGATTTGTAGCATTCTGTTGGAGCCTTGTTGATAGAATTCATCTTTTATCTGGCAATTTATTAAATATTAGATTAGAACCACAAGATATACATTTAATTAGTCCAGTGTCTTACCTTTTTTGTAGTATTTATCTATGAACAGTAGGTAGTGATTTAAAAACTAAAATATGCCTTTGAAATATATTTCTTTCTAACATCACTTGATGGAGAATGAGAAAGGTTTTCATCCAACATTAAATGACCTGGTTTCCATCCTTCTAAAGATTCTGTTCCAATAATCTTCAATATTTAAAATTTTAATTGACTTTAATATTTATGCAAACAGTTTTTTTCCCATCATGTCAATTTGTGTCTATTTAGATAATTTGACTTGTAATATGATGAAAACAAATTTCATAAATAAATTTTCACTGGATCAAAGACAAAAAAAAAAAAAACAAAAATATTTTCCATATTTAGGCGTATCCTTTAACTCCATCATTCACTTAAGTATAAACCCAAGTTAACTGAGAAGAAATGTTTCAGCAAATATCTTACATTTCATACTTAAATAACTTCTTCATAGAAAAATACTTTCGCATGATGCTTTGTTACGAATTGCATGACTTCTAAGAGGACTAGTTGCCCGGGAGATATTCTGGTACTTTTGTCAGGAGTTTTTAAGGATGAAATGAGATAAGAAAATAAAATGAAACAATAACAAAAAATCAATATGTACGAAGAAAATCCTTGGCAGAAATGTATGTGTACCTATATGTATTCCTGAAAGCAGAGAATGTATAGATAAAAATTTGTAAAATTCCATCATTTTTTGAAGAATATTTATAGGAAAAACTGTTTTTTCTGTCGAGATATTGAAAGCTTGCAAGAAAGAATTATTGCACTTGAACAAATCTTGAGTGAAAAATATTGTAAGACAATTTAAGGCATTGATCCTGGTTAAGTGAGTCATTGTGATATGATCAAGTGCAGGTAAATGAAAAACATAGAAAACAGAGCTGCATTTTGTACTCTTGTATTAATGGCTTGATGTAAATACGTCAACTATAAAAGTAGTGAACAGACTGAAGGGCAGTCAATTGCCTAAGTTTTTTAATCTCCAAAACACGAATAATTTTATATAATTAGTCAAATTCCATCAAAGCTTTAAAATGTCGGGAATCTCTCCCTGCATGAACTGTAATCGTTACTGGTTCGATTTTGTCAATTACTTCCTGAATTATAAAATATTGATATTGCATTAGTTTTACATTAATTACAGCTTCGAAAAAATAATTATACTGTTTTACCCAGGTAAAACTAGTCTTTATCTTCATTCATACTTTTATGTGTGTTCACTCAGAAGGGTAGAATTTCTATGACAAGGGGGGAGAGGTAAATATGTTTGTATAGTTGTGTTGAATGTAAAGATTGTGAAAAATATAATATGAGTGAAAATCTTTAAATTCCTGTAACCTTATGAGCAATACAGCGGATAATGCTTTCAAATTTTTTACATAGCTTGTCATTGGATTTGCCTTCTTATTTTTTCACGATCTGCTTGTTTTTGAAAAAGAAGTGCTTAAATGCAGGTGCTAGTGTTAAGAATATGCCCAAAACAACGTTTTTACGTTCTTGACAGATACCAAGAAATTCGATTGTGATGAAAGTCGCTGGTAAATAGCCAAACGGGCAAAATCTAAAAATTTGTCGAACACGCTCTTCGGTATTAAAAGAACATCAATCGCTCAGTGATATGAATATTCCATAGAACCATAAATATCTTCTTAATGGTGAGCTTTCTGTTTTAAACGACAATTGGAAAATGATAATTTATAATAAAGTAAGTGAAGACAATATGCCCACCCTAATAACTGAAATAAAGGGTTTTCCAATAAGAGGCGTTATTTTAATTAGCCCGCTATTTCGGTAGATGTCACTTTTACAGCTGTCATTTTTTGAGATTTGACAAGTTGAAACTACGCCATTAATAAAAATGGAACGATACACGATTCAACAACGCATTGAAATTATTAAAATTCAATATAAAATTGGTGAAAATGTGGCAGAGACGGTTCGTAAAACTCGAACATTTTTGCGTCGTCGTGAAGCACCTTGTCGGACCGCAATACAGAAATTGGTAGAAAAATTCGATACGGTGTAATGGTATTTTGCATAAAGATTTGGGTCTTAAGGCTTATGAAGTTCAGTTAACACAAGAACCCAAGCCGGCCGATCATCAACAACGTCGAGTCTTTGCTGATTGGGTCCTTGAAATGCATGAAAATGATCCGGAATTCCATCGAAAACTCATCTTGAGTGATGAGGCCCATTTCCACCTCGATGGCTTCGTCAACAAGCAAAATTGTCGCATCTGGGGCTCGGAAAACCCAAGAGTTATTGTTGAAAAGCCTCTCTATCCTCAACGTGTGACTGTTTGGTGCGGTTTATGGTCCCGCGGGGTCATTGGACCTTACTTTTTCGAAAATGAGTCTGGAGAAACAGTTACGGTGAATGGATTGCGCTATCGACAGATGATTAATGATTTTTTATGGTCGGAATTGGATGGTATTGATCTGCACAACGAAACCATTGATCTTTTACGGGAAAAGTTTCCGGACCGTGTTATCTCTCGAAGAGGTGATCACAATTGGCCACCGAGATCTTGTGACTTAACACCTTGCGACTTCTTCCTTTGGGGCCACGTGAAAGAGAAGGTCTACGCCAACAGCCCAGCGTCGATTCAAGACCTCAAAGATGGAATTCATGAGGCTATCGAGGATATAGGGCAGCCACTTTGCGATTTGGTTACGCAAAATTTCATGAAAAGGATATGGTCCTGTAGGCGTGGTCGTGGTGGTCATTTGGCTGATGTTATTTGCCGTTATGAACGGCATACCTTCCTCTTTATAATGAAATAAAGATCCGATCATTTATCTAAAAAAATGGCATTTTTCTTTCAATATCAAAATAACACCTCTTATTGGACAACCCTTTATGCGGCGTTATTTTGCTTATTCGTAGCATTTTAGTTTATCGTTTATCTAATTTTCTAAAAAAAAAAGAAAACTAAAAATCTACGCCTCTGGTTAAAAAAGTGTAGTGATAAAAACATTGTTGTATGGAAAATAAAAAAGAAGTAAAATGAAGTGGAAATGTAGTGCTTGCGAACGATACAAATAAAATAGTAATACATTTCTGATTGTTACTGCCATTTTAGTCAATCTCGCGAATCTGAATATGGTGTTGGGCTTGCCAAAAAGGTGTGTTGTATTTGCTAGCTTAATATATGCCCACAAAGAGAAAAAAAAACATTACATATTACTATAGGTCCCTTCAGAAAGGGGGCCTTCAGAAAGTAGGGCCATCCAACCATCAAGATGCCTGGTTTGGAAGTTGATTTTCTTTGCTCATCAAATCTACGCTCTACAAGCACGAAAATTCCGAGGAATTTGTTCAGCCTGACTTAGAAAAAGGGGAATAGCTTCCAAATAAAATACAAACAAGTAAAAATGCTATAGAATTGGTGAAAAAGACCAATACTTATGATACACTAGATGAATGCCCGTATGCAATTTCGTATGTTGTCCTATATGTTTGAAATGCTTTTCGCATATATTTCTAGAACGCTTCGTCGGACAGCAAACATGAATATAACCAATGTCATACGATTTCATATTCGGAAGAATTTTGCAGTACAATAAAAACACAATATCAAAATTTTTATATGGTAACACCAAGAAGGTGTTACCCAATTTGATCCATTCTTAAAATTTCATTTACTATTGCTATGAAAACACCATGTACTAAATTTCAGCTCTCTACGTCGACTCATTCTCAGCCAGTGTCCAAGTATGCAGTAAAAACCAAAATTTTGTATGGCAATCCTACGAAGGTGACGCCCGATTGGTTCCATTTTCGAACTCTGAAGTTACGTTTTTTGTGTAAAAAGCCCGGATGTAGAATTTCAGCTGCCTAAAACAACGCGTTCTCGAGTTATCGTAAGGACGGAGGGAAAAATCAAAATAACGTTTGATTTTATGCGTAGATGTTCAATCCATTTCTTCTCTACTAGCATTATTTCTGTGCGTTACAAACGGAATGACAAATTTAGTATAGGTAGCCTATGATTTAATCTAGGGTATAAAAAGGTACTACAGGTCCCCAGTAAAAAAAAAAACAACGCTAAATTCCCCTATGTGCCGTACGCCAAAACTGTGTTACTTTGGGTAGGTATATAATGATTTAAAAAATTCTTATCTCAAAAACGAAATCGAACCCCATCACAATTTTTTGTACATAGATTGACAAGGTTTATATCATCAAAATAAAAAAGTGCTAGTAATCCTCAGTACTAAATAATATTATTTCTTTGAAAAAAAAAATGCTATTATTAACAAAAAAAAATTTCTTTCTGCCATTAAAGTGTTAACTTCTGTTTTCAGTATTTCTAAATTTATTACAATGTTCTTGTTTTGGAATATCTTCTTTATTATTTTTGTCTCAGCCTGCAAGATGGAAATGTCTACACTGAAAACATTTTTATAATTTTCTACAAATGCCTCTCCATGTTTGAGGTCCAACTTTATAAATAAGTCAGCTGATTAGATATAAAAACGAATTTTTGAAGTTAGTGATAATATTGTCCATCATTTGGTTGTAAATATTTGTCCTTCTCAATATTCGAAAGGCCATGTATCTGATTGCAAGTTCACTAAATTACTTTTATTTAGAGTGGACCCTATCACGATGTCTTTTGCTCTCTCTGGTTGCCTTTTTCTTTTCGAGACTAGAGTAGGTTCTACATAAAATTCATGTTTTGTTACGCACTTTTAAATGCGCGAAAGTTTTGCCGGCTAGCGATAGAGATAGGTGGGGTTGAACGTGAGGCCAAACACCTGTATGGGCGCCACGTGCTTTTGTTAACAAGTGCACGAACTCGATTCAATTCGAACAGTAGAATGTATGTAGATTAACTAATTAGCGAGATTAATTACTGAAATACGTATACACCTCAGCATTTTATTTAATACAATGAAATTCCACTCAACTCACAATCCGTTAGCTAGAAACCAGCTGAACAAATGAACGAGCGAACAAAATAAAGAAAAATCGATGCGATATCTATAAATACAAAATATAACTCAATTTGTACTATGATGATGGGCTCCGAATTATTTTAGATTCTGCTCCCCTTTTCTTTCTTTGGATGGATCTATTCTCCTCGGATTAAAATAAATTAAAAATTAAAGTACTGCCGGCTTAAACAGACTTGTACATTTTTCCTCATAATCGACTGAAACTAGACTGAGAGCGAGACTTGTCCTAGTACAGTAATCGATGTCAAAAAAAAAAAAAAAAAAAATCCATCTATAGCTTGACCATTTTCGCCCGATATTTCTAGTAACCTTCCACGGTTATTGCCTCAGCTGATAGGAAATATGCCCTGACCGCGGAATTCAAAAATCTCACCTTACAGTGTAGGTGAGTTGCTCATCGTAAAGTGCTATTGTTCGTTTCAACCATTGTGAATATTGTTAAATTCAATTATTATAGATATCGAAGAAAATGTGCTCGTTCTTCACCCGTTCGTTTGTCCGAAATACACGCAGGAAGGTGATTAAAATTTGATAATACAATAATTATAATTTCTTAATCTAATTCTAATTTAAATTTTTTCAGATAATCCAATAAATTCCTAAGATAATTAATATTATTGTGAATCCCTTTCATTTAGGTCAACACACCCATGAAGAAGCTAATGAAAATTTCAAATGGAAAAGTTTTTCAACGAATTTCTCGATTTCCTGAAGTATGGTCTAGAATTGCTAATACAGTTTTATTTCATAATGTAACGTAATGAAAATATTATTAAAATTTTTAATTGCGCATTAAAATCTTGTTCCTTATAAAGATAATCAGCTTAATTATTGAATCCGCTAGGATCGGAATGGAAAAGCTTAAAAAAGAATTTTTTCTGGAAAATTAAGCAAAGTTTTACGAAATTTTCAAAATTTTTTTGATATCAAAGGTTATCAATTAAAAATTCCAAACTGCCAATATATGTAGTACCGCATGATTTCTCCTACGGAATACATCTTCACACGACTCGAAATTTAGTGAAATCAGAACAATCTCAGAACAGCATTTAAAATGTTTTGATTTCAATAGATTTTCTTAAAGAAATGCCTTTTCGAATCCGAATTGACGAATGTTTTTTACGAATTATTATAATTTCCTGGGGGGCCGGGTTAGGTTCATCCTGGGCTGTACCTAATTACGCCAATGGCAGCCGGGTATTACAAATTTTTTAAAATCAGCTTAATCGTCAAAAATAAATTGTAAATAAATAAAAGCGGTAAAACTAGCAATTAAGCCGATTATCGATTTTACGTAAAATGCAAAATTTAAATCATATGCCTAAAGTGAACACGTGTCGTGTCAACAAGTGTGAATATTAGTGAGACAAAAGGTTACAATCCACTGGAATGTAAGAAAAAGTTGTTTCTATAATGAAACAAATCAAATAAACTGATCTGATATATTGAATGGGAAAATCGAAAGTTGCAAATAAATCATTAAGGGTACTACCGAGGCTAAAAGGAAGACCGTCTAAGAGCGTTAAAATCGTACAAATAAAAACGCCAATGGATTATATACGGAAAATCGAGCCGTTAACCCTGCAAGGTGTCAGTCAACATCTCCGAAAAGCTGAGAAAGTTTCATTAAAACTTCAAAATCTTTGTAACAGCAGCAGAGCTAGACAAAAAATTAGATAGCGTAAAAGTTGCAGTATTCCTCAATGTAATAGGTCCTGACTGTTTTTATTAAGATAATGTTAAATAAGAAATGGAAATTATGTATTATGATAAAGTACAAAATGTTTCGAAATATTTCATACCTAATTTTTAAAAAAAATATGTAAATGACCATATTGCCAACACGGTGTTGCTAGATACAGGGTTTTCCAATAAGAGGTGTTATTTTGATATTCAAACAAAAATGCCATTTTTTCAGATAAATGATCGGATCTTTATTTCATTATAAAGAGGAAGGTATGCCGTTCATAACGGAAAATAACATCAGCCAAATGACCACCACGACCACGCCTACACGACCATATCTTTTTCATGAAATTTTCCATAACCAAATCGCAAAGTGGCTGCCCCATGTCCTCGATAGCCTTACGAATTCCATCTTTGAGGTCTTGAATCGACGCTGGGCTGTTGGCGTAGACCTTCTCTTTCACGTGGCCCTAAAGGAAGAAGTCGCAAGGTGTTAAGTCACAAGATCTCGGTGGCCAATTGTGATCACCTCTTCGAGAGATAACACGGTCCGGAAACTTTTCCCGTAAAAGATCAATGGTTTCGTTACTTGTATGTCACGTAGCGCCGTCTTGTTGAAAGTAAACATTGTCCAGATCAATACCATCCAATTCCGGCCATAAAAAATCATTAATCATCTGTCGATAGCGCATCCCTTCACCGTAACTGTTGCTCTAGCCTCATTTTTGAAAAAAATTCCAATGACCCCGCGGGACCATAAACCGCACCAAACAGTCACACGTTGAGGATAGAGAGGCTTTTTAACAATAACTCTTGGGTTTTCCGAGCCCCAGATGCGACAATTTTGCTTGTTGACGAAGCCATCGAGGTGGAAATGGGCCTCATAACTTAAGATGAGTTTTCGATGGAATTCCGGATCATTTTCATGCATTTCAAGGACCCAATCAGCAAAGACTCGACGTTGTTGATGATCGGCCGGCTTGAGTTCTTGTGTTAACTGAACTTTATAAGTCTTAAGACCCAAATCTTTATGCAAAATACGGTGTAATGACGTTTGTGGAACGCCTAATTCCAAAGAACGACGAGGAATGGACAAACCTGGGTCTTCTTCAACACTTTCGGCTACAGCAGCAATATTCTCGGCTTTTCTTGAGCGATGTGCACGGGTTTTATTCTTCACATCACTAACTTGTCCCGACAGCTCGAATTTTTCTACCAATTTCTGTATTGCGGTCCGACAAGGTGCTTCACGACGACCCAAAAATGTTCGAGTTTTACAACGTCTCTGCCACATTTTCACCATTTTTATAGTGAATTTTAATAATTTCAATGCGTTGTTGAATCGTGTATCGTTCTATTTTTATTAATGGCGTAGTTTCTACTTGTCAAATGTCAAAAAATGACAGCTCCAAAAGTGACATCTACCGAAATAGCGGGCTAATTAAAATAACACCTCTTATTGGAAAACCCTTTATCTATTGAAGAAAGAGACAAATGTATTTTCAGCTGTCAAACGAAGTTTCAGAATTTGTAACAATTTGAATCTGTTGAAAATATAAGTGTGAAACATTTTTTAGGCAAGTATAGTTTAAAATATTATTTTGTGTACTTCATGAACATTTTTTTATTAAATTAAATTGAAATTAATAACAAAAACGATAAAATAGGTATTTGTTTATTGAAGATTTGTTTACGTTCGTGACAGCCGAGAAACTCCCTGGGCATCTTAACGCAGTGGCAGCGACTAAGAGAACGACTAAGAGGATTTTCGATGGGAGTAACTGCGGTATTTTCAACCATATATCTTGTTGCCTCGCTCTCTATATTGATTCTACTACACGGCTTTACTGAGCTTTCACTACAACGGAAACAGATACTAACACAACCAGAATTTGACTGCCCAAATTTGGCTTATCAGATTTCTCTATATTGCGTAGTAAGTTAGGTAAATCTTACTGACATGTATATACGTAAATCATCAAATAATTTAAATATGGCGCCAGTTTTACTTCTATATCATATTGGTGTTACTGCAGCTGTAGCTACAAGATTAGAAATTTGTCTAATATCAAATACAGCTTCATGTGTAGCCGAGCTACATCATGGAAATTTGTGGCTTGAAGCTTTCAGCTTGTAGCGCGTAGCTCTCGATGGAGATTGGCCCTTACAGTGGCATAATGGCAAAATATGCGTATGACATGTTCTGTCATCTTCCGTGATATAACCAAATTACGGCCAGTGGCAAAACCCGCGGGAGTCCGTTCTCTAAAATGTTCTATATTAATGCTTATGGAAAAGTGTCAAACATTGACTTTATATATGCTATAGGGCCTATGTATTATAGTACATTACATATCCATACAGGAAAATAGTCTTCTAGTAACTTACAGCTTGGATCGGTACCATCCGAAAGGCTACACTTACTATATACCTTACTTAAAAGAATAATAAAATAGTTTTGATTACAAAGTAACCTTACCATTTTACGTTCAATACCCCTCAGCCGTGCATGTGCGTATGTGCAGCAGGAGTCCCAATCAGTAGGCAGCTACATTCGATATCATCAGCCCACTGCATCCCATGTCGGCACAGCGACATTACAATGATTACTCAGCTGAGAATTTTTGTTTGAGGAATCGTAGTCATTTGGTTAAGATAAATTTTTTAAAATAATTTTGTTAGGAAAGGTATGAAAATTTTATTGCGGTTCGGAAGATAACAAAGCAAGCTTAAGATTATCAGAACACCATTTTTCCGTATGAATTGTGGTTTATGACGGAGGAGCTATTCAAATCAAACTTTTGTCAGACTTACATAAGAACACTGCAAATATTTTAGAATGTAAGGACTCCGTTGAGTCGCGCATGTGGTAGAGAGGGAGTCTGTTTCATGGCTTGTGAAGTATTCTCGAGGGTTTTGCCTGTGGGCATATTGCCTTGCCAACATGCCCCTATGGTATTCACGGGGGAAAGTTGAGAAATAAATTCATCCTCTTTTTTTAATTATCATTTGCAGTACTTTTATGAGTTATGTTAAATAGCAGTACTACTGGGAAATTAATTTAAAGTCTTTTTTCCCAATAATCCGATTCAAGTGTTGTTTTCTTCATTTTGAGCAACTTATTTGGCGTCGCTTGCAAAAGCATAGCCTTGCTTCTAGATTAATGTAGAAGTATTTAGTGGGTATTCAAGTGCATATGTCAAAGTCCTTAGCTTTCTTACTATCTGATGACCTTATTATTTAGGTCATTCAAAATGTGAAAACTATGATATTATCGACAGTTTTGGTACGTCGCAGATACCATTTCGGAGAATTTCTTTCCTACTCACAATAATGTTGAAGCCTGGCATAGGCGGCTAAAAATCCTAATTGAAAAAAGATCTGTCAGTCTTTATTAAGCCATACAGAATTTGTCAAG
This sequence comes from Dioctria rufipes, assembly GCA_963924295.1. Taxonomy (NCBI): domain Eukaryota; kingdom Metazoa; phylum Arthropoda; class Insecta; order Diptera; family Asilidae; genus Dioctria; species Dioctria rufipes. Next base: position 56,823,964 of record OZ002741.1, read on the forward strand.
AGAACTTACTGTTGTTGAAAGAAACAAGCGTGAAAAAGGTAAAATCGAGCGAGAAAATATCATCTTCAATATGAAAATGTAAGAAGATTAAAAAAATCATAAAAAGGCGAGGATCTCTTGGAAAAATACAACATGTTAGATTGATAGCCCATAATATTCGTCTCAGCTTTGTATGTGAATTTTTAAATTATATGTATTTTTTATTTCTTCCAAGAGATATGTGCACTCTGCTACATAATCTACAGCAGCCCAGCTATTCGCTGAAATGATATTTCTTTCATACATATTTCCACATAATATACTTATTATTATAATATTTTTAAAATACAAAATGATTTTTTCAATAATGTATCTTCAACTAATTAATATGCATTAAATTAATTTAATGCGAAATTCTAAAGTTCGAGATTTTAGTATTCTGAAACCGTGAAATATTTTTTTTTATTTTTTTATTAAATAACTTTTATCCAGTCACTAACTCTTGACTAAATAATAACTTTATGCCTAAGGGCGACGTTCATGATGAAAATAGAAAATTTTGAGAAGAGTTTTATTGTGGATGGACTTATATAAGAAGAAAAAGAAGAAGACGATTTTTTTTCTCAGTGATATACACAAGAAAAGTTTGGGCTGGGAATGAGTTGCAGTTAGACAACTGCGATTATTCCCCCGATTCTACATAAGAGACTTTTAAGAGATCTCTTAACCTCTTACATTTAGCATGTAAGAGATTTTAGCAGAATTAGTATTCTACATAAATTTTTGTGGAGAAATATTAACTTTAAAAGGTTTAGAGGTTTTGGAGAATCTTTCAGTCAGCCCAGCTATTAAAGGCCTTTACTTTTCAAAAAGGAAGAAGAAGAAGTAATGTTTCTGGCGATGCGATGATGGCAATATGACCAACCCACACATAGCTATAATTGTGTGCGTCTTTAATCAAGTTACAATTATCGATATAAATAATAACTGAAATTTTTTAAACAATCACACTTTTGTTTAAATTGTTTGAGCACTATGAAAATAATTATAATTCTATCAGTTTGTAAATAAAAGTCTTCTTATTGTTCCAATATTTTTGATTTATTTTTTTAACGTTTTCGGTAGCCACGGGTATGGAAAAGATATGTAGATGACATCTTCGCTATAATAAAGAAGTCAGAAGTCTCTACTACTTTGGGAAAACTGAACGAGTTGTTTCCTACCATAAAATTTACAAGTGAAATTGAACACAATGGTACTCTTCCCATTTTAGATGTGTTGATTAGGAGAGTAGATACCCAACTCACCTTCAGTGTGTATAGGAAACCAACAAACACACAAAGATATTTAACATCAGACTCTAATCATTGTCATCAACATAAAATGGCTGCTTTCAATTCTATGGTCCACCGATTATTAAACATCCCCATGATAGAAACAGACTATGAATCAGAGCTGAGATACATCAAAAACATTGCAAGAATCAATGGCTTCCATACTCGATTAATAGACGCACTAGTCCATAAACAAAAATATAAAAAATGGATTAAGGACATTACAACACTAAAAGGCAGATATGACTTTGATATTAAACGGGTAGGAATAACTTATTACCCAAAATACACCGGTAAATTCAAAAAGATCTTTAAGAAAATTAACAGAAAGGTTATCCCAGTGTCGTCTAACAAACTTAGAGGTATTTTGTGCAGAACTAAAGATCTGCCTGATCCACTTAGTAAGAGCGGCATTTACTCTTTAAAATGTTCTTCGTTTGATCTCACCTATATTGGACAATCATCGAGAGCTGTGAAAGAAAGATGGAAGAAACACAACAGACACATAACAAAATCGAATCCAGTCTATCCAGAATAACTCACCATATTTCATATAACATCAACCATGAAATTCGATTCACATAAGAAATTTCAAACTAATAAAGGCAATAAGAAATAACCAAAAATTAGATGCATGGGATTCGTTATTTATGTATAAGAATTCACTTCAGTTAATGAACTCTGGAGAACCTCCTATCGAAATTAGACTATTTCATTTTTTGGACATAGATCATTAATATTGTTATCATTCGCCTATCACTTTTCCCATTTTATCATAGTCGAGTAGTCTAGCTATGCATATATTTTTAGTTTGAAAATGAAGATATCTGAAGATGGTAGCATGGCTACCGAAAACGTTAAAAAAATAAATCAAAAATAGTGGAAAAATAAGAAGACATTTATTTACAAACTGTTAAAATTATAAATAATAATTGTATGATAAATTCACATTATGTAATGATAATTGACTTATTATTTTAATAACTAAATCGCAGGTAAAGGGTTCCACAGGCATCGTTACGTCCAACAGGATTTTCGTATAAACCTGTAGCAAAATAATTAATTGTTACCAAAACTGTAAAGTGACGATAATATTGTCGAGTAACGGAGACTATCGTAAGGCTATGTCATTTCTATCACTTTAAAGGCAAAAGATTTTAGCATTCTGAAATTCTATACAGCCTCAGAAATAGCAAAGTGATTCAAGTCGTCTCTCATATTGCTCAGAATTATCCTCTGTGCATGGCTCGAATTGTATAATTATTTTATATTTCACAAACTTGTTTATATTTATATAATATATACGAGTTATATAAATATGTACTTATTTTACAGCATTTTTATCCAACAATTCGGTATTTTAAAGAAAACAATTTCTGCGAATATCATGATAAGAAATTTAAGCGTACTTCGGTGAGGAGGTCTTATGTTAAGAGATATTTGACAGATATTTTCTTTTGCTAGAATACCAAATCTATTAAAAAAAAATCTCCCTAAAAGTTAAGAGATCAGCTGACGTCTGACATCTCTTAACTCTTTACGTATAATACAAATGTCTGCTAATGGGCTTTGACAGCCCAGTTAAGAGGATACGAGCTCTTATCGTTAATGTTAAATCGGGGGGTATATTAGTTATGGATGCCCAAACTTTTCTTGTGTATATCACTGAAAAAGAAAAAAATATTTTTTACTTTTTAGTACAATTTATTTTTAAAAGTTAGTTTTTTTAAATATATTTTATTTTGTTTGTTTTGAATTTCACAATGATTACTCCAGTGATTCGCAAGCGAAGTAGCTTTCCAATTTCCTACTAAAGATATGAGGCTTGTCGTAGTTGTGGTTTCGAGCGGGCGTTTTAGGACAAGTTTTCAGTAAAAGAAATTTCAATTTTGGTTCTTATTTTTATTAATTTTCGAGGCCTCTGATTTATCTGCAACTTTCTGGAATCCAATTTGGCAAGAGTTAGAAAAGGTGCTGGTATTGGAATAGCTTGGTCGCAAACCCATTGTGAGCTAAGACACCTCTGCCACCTAGAGATTCGGTGGGAAATTTTAGAATTGAATCTGCGGTTCCCAACAAGGGGGGAAATAACGGAAATAATAATATATATGTATCTCAAATATATATATAAATATTTATGTTAAAATAAATAAATAAAAAAAAATGCTTCTGGATTCTTGCTGTCAGTATGCGTTTATCGCCAGACTAGCTGACTTCCACTTACATATATTATCAAATTCTCTTTCCGTTTTACTCCATCTTCTGGTACAGTGGACCTAGCCGCTAAACCAGGTTACCTTGCTCAATGCTTTGCCGTGTCTCAAATATATATGTACAAACATACTTATAACGCAGTACAAATCTGATATGAATTTTTGATTGCTGGATAGCACTAGTCCCCCCCACTTTCATTTTAATTCTCCTGAATATTTTTAAAACATTAAAGAAATGTAGGTTCAGTTTGCCCTGTCATTATACATCTACATTTATATCATTATAGAAAGTATAGATACATATATATATATATATGAATATTAAAATATAAGGTCTCATAAAGAATTCATGATAAAAACGAACTTGTACATACATTTCTAATTCGATTCACGTCTTGACTTCCGGACGAAATATACCGCTTAACAAGATAAGCCGACAAAGGACTTTGAATTGTCTTACACAGACTACCCCGACTTCCTTCGGAGTAATTAAAATTTTGGACAAGCTTAAGCAAATAATTTCTTTTATGTAATGGCGAGTAAGAGAGAGATTACTTTATTTATTTTTTCTGTTCCACTAGCTTTAGGCAAAGGGCTCTGGTAAAGAACAGCTTATCTTAGAAAACAAGTCTCTGTTCCTTTCTGTATTAAAGGAAATCATTTCAGCTAAAGGTATCATTCAAATCCTTGGGTTTTCGACCCTTTATACGATGACATTCTATACCAGTTGTATATAGATAGGTAATGAGTTTAATACTTATCCTTGTATACTTTAGCGATTTTCTTCTTCGTCGTTTCTCTTCTTTCAACCGTTCAATTTCCGAGATTGTTCTTAAATAGTGGAATCCCCCTTTATCTTTGTAGCCCAGCCACAAGAACAGACCCCCCCCCCTCCTTATCCATCTTACAGTAATATCAATGTTATACGCCCTCTCTCAAAGTTATCAGGCTCCATTGGCATCGGGTTCACATTTCATTCATATCTTTTTATACACTTGAGATACATCTTCTGAATGGGGGTTTATATTCTATTCGTTTCTATGTAGTTCGCTTGGCGTTACTTTATCCTCGAATTACGTGTAATCCGATGGCAATCCGAAACCTTTTCAGATGATTATACGCTAGAAAAAAGGATTTTGCTTCCATTTCAATCTATTTTATGCTGATTGTTGTCATTAGATAAAAAGTTTGTTCTGTGGGAGTATGATTTGAAATATGATAAAAAAAAATGAAAAGAACAAATTAGACTGTAACATAAGAGGTTTTTTTACATATCCATCTTTAAGACTTTTACGGATTACTATGATCTCATTTTTATTTATGTATAATACAGAAAATTCTCTGAGGTCTTGGTTGTAATAGGTTCTGATTGAGTAGGTAAACTTTTTTATTGCCCCGACTACTTAAGCTTATGCCAAACTACTATACTGTTGAGATGACGTTCAGAATACTATGAATTTGTAGAATTTGTTTTATTTAATTTTTTTAATCCTATGGATGGATTGGAAAAGGTTGAGAGCCCTAAGGTTTTTTAGAACTTGGGCCATTGTAAGGCTCATTGTTGACCTTAGAGATTTATAAGTCATACACATTTAATACACGTGAATCCCAGCTGGATGTTTTGACGAAGTTTAGGATTTGCCCTCAACTCTCCCTTCGCACTTCATCTAGTTCATTTAGTAGATGGTAGCCAAGGAATCTGTATCGTTTACTATAGGGAGCCGGATAAGTGGGAGAGAAAGTGAGTCACCTATTCGGTTTCCTCTCTGTATGTTCTGCATACAGGGTTTTTAACAAGTTCCATCATATGTACGTCGTCCACAGAAATGAGTATTCATTAAGAATTGAAACTAGGCTTCTTAGAATTGGGTTGGCAAGTCCCAGTAGCATTTTTATTTACTTTGGGTTAAGTTTCCCCCGCAGTTTTTTTGTGGTCCTACTCGTGGGGTCATTTAACCAAAGACGATTATTTTGGCAGTTGGTGCAAGACCATATATTGGAAATGAGGTGTTTTGGTGCAATCCCGATTGTGGAAAGGGAGGTCTCGAGCAAGCTTGTCCACTTATATTGGTGTGGTTTAGTACCCAAAGCACGACTAGGTACCTCATTATATCGATAAAGGGAGTTAAGGGTAGTTTTATACTCCAGTACCTGTTGGAGATTGCAACGGGCTTTGACAAGACTTTGAGGTGACTTGGCTACTCTAATAGATGGAAATCTCTTTGTTCTCTGTATCTGAATTGAAAAACTACCTTCCCATTTTTAGGATGACTCTGCCTGGAACACTGTGCCAATTGTTGGAGCACAGAGTTTGATTACCATTCTACCCCAGATGGGATTTTTGGCTTTTAGCATAGTCCTGAGGAGGTGATCGCTACTGTGATGTTGTGATGGATTCGTGTGGAACTTTTGTTCCAGTGGTAATCCAGCTCTCGTTGAGATGCCATCTCCTTTTTTATGTAAATTTGCATGGGGTGTATGTTAAGGATAAGTTCAAAGGCCTTAGTACTATCGGGTAACACTAGTATATACCCATAGGATCATTTGTAATTTTAACCGCCTACTAATATTTAAATAGTACTTAGATCATTTTATGACATTTTTTATTATACATGATTTTCATTTCAATTGTTTGAATTTGTCACAATTTTGTGATTTTCTTCTTTAAATTGCATGAAATTATTCGAGCAAAAAGAAAAGAGTAAATAAAAAAGTTTTATACTTTTACTAAGTTTTATTGAGGAATTTTTAACTTTCTTTGATGCAGAAATATTTGCATCCTACTTTTGTATTTAAAAAAACAAAAAAACATAAAAAGAAACTGCAAAAGTTTTCTATAACTTTTTTTTTTGTATCCTCGTTGAAATAACCTTTATACGAGTTTGTAATTAACTCTCCTTTCTTTATCCCTTGCCATGGTATTTACACATTTTCGTTTACATTTTGCCTTAAATCTCTTAGGATGTTTCTAAACAGAAAAAAAAACTCTCCCAGGAAAATGCTTCTTTAAGGCTTCTCTGTAAAGAAAATTCTGTATAATGAAACTCGTCATTAAGGGTAATCTTAAAGTTTCATAATATCCTTAAAACGTCAGTGCATAAGAAATAGACAGATCCAAGGATATTTTTTTTACCACGGAAACTTTTTGAATTAAAATTGTTAATATATGTAATACAGAGAGGTACTTGTTACTATTAGTTCTTTTCTGAAGTCATTTAATTAGCGTAAAGAAAAAAAAAATGAAACCATTAGAGAGATAATACCAAGCTTCAGGCTAAAGGCTACACATTATAATTAATTTTATAAGAGTTATATGAGGTTTGAGTAGGTGATTGTGGTTATTTTTTCTTATTTAATATGAAATTTCTGCTAAACACTGACAGTTGACAGAATACTTGCGCTATTATTTCTTAACGATGTCTTTCCAAATTGAATCAACATTAACTGACGTCGCAAACTGTAGATACGGATAGATATTGGCGGCGGAAAAGAAGACTGTGAAGCGCAAGGCTGCCAAGGTGAAAGCTGTATAAGAGGAAAGCGTGCATACTTGATGGAAGAATTTGTTGAACTGGTGGATTTTTGTTATTGAAGAGCGAAGATCACATTGGTATATATCCTCCTTGAAAAAAATGCGTGGTACTGCAGTAATGTAGTATGATTGAAAGATATCATATGCGCAAAATTAAGTGCTCACACGTAGTGATAAAATATATTTATTTAGGCTCATGCCTCTGCGAAATAAAATATGTGATGGCCGTTGCCCCCAGTCATGTACTAAGAATTTAAGTGCTATTGCAGGTCAGAATAATAAAATCTCAAATAGTAGTAGCCCAATGTTGTAGTTGGTGAATATTGGAAGTCAAGAATGTATGTTAGTAGTGCGTATATGGTTAGTATGCATGGTCAGCTATAAGATTACTGATGTGATTTCCGTAATCTATAACTTCTTCAGACTTTAATCCGGGCATATCTTAACCTTCGCATGGTCCCAGCTGCTAGCGCCTATTATGGTTGTGTTTGCCTGTATAGGATATATACAATATACTATACTATACTAGTGCTATTCTCCTCAATACAGAGAAGGCCCTCTTGTGGGAGCATCGTGGTGATTGTGGTAGCCCATATGTGGGCAGAAAGATGGTGTTTGAGTCTGCATGACTTAGGCGGACATTCTTCTTTGAACAGAAGAGTGCAATTGCATACTGCATTCGAGGATATGTTTAGATGTTTGGCTATCGGCATGGAGTTGCGCTAAGTCAACTGGGTGCCATGACCCAGAGATTGGCAGAGATTTTAGATGGGTCTCGCTTCGACTAGTAAATCCAATGTCAAGCATGCACTGACATAAATTGGTACTCATCGAAACAGAATATAAGATTTTCTGCCTCATGACGGCGTTGATTGTCGCCTAAATACTAATCCGTGCATTAAGACTGACGTGAGATTAAGGCTAACAGCTTGGTGCACAGGTTAAAACATTAACAGATTTCTGTAAAATCAGGATGTGGACACCATGAGTTTAAATCTCCCAGCTGAATGGAACCTTAGTATGTTCTGGAAGTTAATCCAGCAAAAGTGGAAAAAAATGGGATTGACGCGACACTAGCATCATTTCCGATTCAAACATAAATAGCGGGAGCATTGAGATAGTGAAGAGCTTTTATTCTTCTCAGTATTAAGTTATTGAATTTGACGATAGAGGAAAGGATATAAATTCCTAAATAAACGGTTTAAGTGTTACGAACAAAACTTCGAATGCTTGCTTCCAATATGAAGCCAATTGTTCAGAAATTAATAAAACACAAAATGTGAATTGGGGGAGCACTCGAACTTAGAAAACACTAAGGCAAGTATGTAAAAAATTTTTTATTCTGGAATAAGACTTCACTGATTTCAGTCTCAGATAGGAATGGAGACAGGATTGATCAGAAGAAAATTACACGATCCGATACTCTAATAATAGCTAAATATATTTCTTTGACGTTCCATAAAATAAATTCTTCTTGAATATTAATGTTGCTCTAACATATAGCAGTAAGTGAGAAGAGGAAGAAATTCATAATGCACGAACTGCAATTCTTCGTAAATTGAAAATTGGGTCGTATCCATAATATACAATGGCAAGATCAAGTGAAAAAACAACGATTTATAGAGGTGCTCTAACTAGAACAGGATTTAACGATAAAAAAAAGCGAACAATGTGAAATTGGATTTGCTATATAGCTCTTGATAACAACAGCATTGCTTAATCAATCTCTAGGCTGGAACCCGCAAAGAACCCGTTGAAATAAAGAGACTAAGAAGTACTTGGAGCAGACAAATTATGACTGAAGTCGCATCATCTGGGGGAGACTAGAGTGTGCTGAAGGCTATAACACAAATAAAAATTTGAAAATTTGATGCAGCGACACTGTTACTCCGCCATATGTTAATAAAGACATTAGAGGAGTTTGAGTTGTATGCTTAATTGTGGATGCGGTCGCGAGGTAACAGACGGGAAGAAGAAAAGATTTGAGACGTGGGGCATATTCTGGCTATTTACATTCATGAAAATGTTTAGCCTAAGCACACGAATCAATGCAAATAACTGATTGTGGCTAGACTACTTGTGTCGCTCACCAATTCTTATCCCATCCGTTTATCTTACTATTCTCCATGCGTTCTACTGCGATGCAATGCAAATGGAAATTCTCTCAAACAAAGTATTCTTAATGAAAACGGTTTTCTAAGGAATAGGTAAAAAAGCAAATAGAACACACAACTCAATGCATGAGCATAATGCGGAGTGCAAGCGCTGGTGCTTTGACGACCCGACACTAGCCACCGCGGTGGGTCGTCAAAAAGCCGAGAATTTTCGTACTATTTGTGAGAGCATGTCCCGCTCTATCACCACCGGAGAGTGGCGCGACGTCAAAAAGCAGTATTCTTTCTGTTATATGTTCTTTAGTTAAATTAAACATGAACCGAAGACTGGAAAAATGACATGCAATGCAACATAAAAGAAAAAATTAAGTATCATGTAGACTTTTTTTTTAACACGTGCTTAGAAACGTCCACGACAAAATGATCAGCATTATCTTTAACAGCAACGCACATGCGATTAATAGCTTAGTACAAGCCAGTGTTAAATCTGGCGGAATTAACATGCAACAGAGGTAATATTCTCAAATTTTGCCAACTACTATCACGGAAAGACATTTTGTTAAGTAGCAATGGAGAATCAACACTCGAATTTAAGAGTTGATGCACAACAGCTATATCGGCAACCATGTGACGATTTTCAAGCGAGTGCATATTTACAAGCTTCAACTGATCCTCATAGGGTGGAAGAATCAATAAATTATTCCAGGGAAAGTGCCTAAGAGCAAAGTGCTGGAAGTTCCGTTGAATGGGCTCGATATGGTCGATGTGTATACCATAAAATGGAGACCAGATCTGACTGGCGTATTCAAGAAGTGATCTCACAAAGCAACAGTATAAACGCAATGTTATGGTTAGATTCGAGCACTCTCGGGACGAACGTTTAATATCATCATGTCATCTTTAATATCATCATGTAGTTTATGTGGGAGATAAAAATTAAATTTTTGATCACATTTGACACTTAAGTCACAGACAGAACCCACATGGCGATTCTAGGAAACCAAGAACACATAATCATAAGTAATTGGCTTCTGATTAGTGTGGAAAATCATAACTTCACATTAATCGATATTGATTACCAACCAAATTATTGCTTTTTGCATCAACCGTAAAATTTATGAAGGTCACCCTGTATCCGTTCACAATGATAAAAAAATTTAATCTGAGCGAAAAGTTTAACGTCGTCAGCATAAATCAAGGCTTTGCAGAGCCTCATAAAAGAGACAATGTCGTAAATATATAGGGTGTCTCGGAAGGGTACCGCCATACTGCACCCATAGAATCTTGACAGAAAAAGGAACAGAAAAGTCCAACATGACATATGTCCTATCTTGCGTAGTTTTGGAGTTATTAAGGAAAAACTGATTTTTCTTAGAATCCGCTCCGTAACTTACAGTTTACCCTATAACTGGGTAAATACTTTGCGGAAATAAATCGCACCTAGTAATTTTTTTAGAGCAACAAATTAACTTTTAAACTGTTTATTAAAAATTTTGCAAGGTGATATGCCTTCCTTTATTTTTGACTTAGAATGTGTCGTCGTGCCTTTAGAACAAAATAAACCCCAATTTGAGAGTAATAATTCTTGGAAATTTCTTATAAGACTGGGATGCGCAAGTATGGGAAAAACTTCTTCATTTTATGACCTTTTAAATTCCCGAAACAATCATTTACCTAAAATCAACGGTTTCAAAATCCCAAAACAAAGTACGCCTTAGGAACCCTACCTAAACAAACTAATTTCTGAGTTAGCCTTGGTTTTCTTGTCGTTTTAATATTTTCTTCCTGGTTCATATCGTGGCTAAAATTGACTGCCATTAGTATTTTTTCAAGATGCCAAGTTTTTCTTTTGAGGAATACACAGATAGCCATTACATTTACGGTTTCTGCGATGGAAATGCAAGGAGGGCATGTGAGGAGTACAGAAGAAGGTTTCCCAATAGGAGACAACCAGATCGCTCTGTTTTCGCCAACATATGTACATCGGCATCTAAGAGAAGCGGGAGCATTTTCACATCATGAAGGCAGATCTGGTATGTCATCAAGCCTAAACAGAGAGGAAGAAGTTCATCGAATCATAGAGGAGGATCCAACGATTAGTATTCGGCGCATTTCGTCCATGACGGGATTCCCCAGGTCATCTGTCGCCCGCATAATTAAGTGAACGTTTGCATCCTTACCACTACCAAAGGGTCCAGGAGTTGTTACCGCGGGATTACAGCCAGCGAATGGAGTTTTGTCGTTGGATACTTCGTGAAAGCCGAAGAAGCATCGGCTTTATCAAGAAGATACTCTGAACAGACGAAGCGAGCTTCACAAGAGCCGGTCTATTCAATCAACATAACCGTCACATTTGGAGTGCCGAAAATCCTAGAGCAATACTAGAGACTGCGTTCCAATACGATTTCAGGATAAATGTCTGGGCAGGAATCGTCGGAAACCATTTTATTGGAGCTTATATTCTATCTACCACACTTAATTCAGATATTTACCAAGATTTTCTCCAAAATGAACTGCCGACTCTTCTGGAAGAAGTTCCTTTAAGTACTCGGATCAACATGTGGCTTCAACATGATGGTGCTCCTGCACACTCAGGACGAAACGTTCGCGAATATCTACACCAGACATTCCCCCACAGATGGATTGGACGCTTTGGATCAGTTCCGTGGCCAGCCAGATCTCCGGATTTAAATCCTCTTGATTTCTATTTCTGGGGCTGCTTAAAAGAGAAGGTTTACTCCACGCCATTGTCAACGTCGGCAGAACTTCACCAAAAAATATTAGAAATTTCGAACGATTTGAAAAGTGACACTTCTGCATTAAATTTAGTTCGCTGATCAGTTTTACGTAGGTGTAGGATGTGTCTTCGAGCGAATGGGGGACATTTCGAACATTTATTGTAGAAAGTAAGTAAGCTAGATTTAATTATTCAAATAATATCATTTAAGATTAATAAATTAATGTATTTGATAAGAGTGTTGTTAATAAATTGAAATAAACTGTTTGTTTCTAATAATCATTAATTTTAATAATCCTTTAATGCGTTTATCTAATCATTAATTTTACTTAAAATAATAGTTAAATCAGATTTTACATGATTCCAAGAAAAAAAATTACTACAGAGTAAGGTTTCAGAACAATAAACCAAAGTTAGTAGAATATGGGTGGCAGAAGTTTCGGCTACCTGAGGCGTACTTTGCTTTGGGATTTTGAAACCGTTGAATTTAGGTAAATGATTGTTTCGGGAATTTAAAAGGTCATAAAATGAAGAAGTTTTTCCCATACTTGCGCATCCCATTCTTATAAGAAATTTCCAAGAATTATTACTTTCAAATTGGGGTTTATTTTGTTCTAAAGGCACGACGACACATTCTAAGTCAAAAATAAAGGAAGGCATATCGCCTTGCAAAATTTTTAATAAACAGTTTAAAAGTTAATTTGTTGCTCTGTAAAGTATTGCAAAGTATTTACACAGTTATAGGGTAAACTGTAAGTTACGGAGCGGATTCTAAGAAAAATCAGTTTTTCCTTAATAACTCCAAAACTACGCAAGATAGGACATATGTCATGTTGGACTTTTCTGTTCCTTTTTCTGTCAAGATTCTATGGGTGCAGTATGGCGGTACCCTTCCGGGACACCCTGTATAAAATAAACAAGTAAAAAAGTTAGAATTGGTCTAAGACCAATTCTTATACCCTAGATGAATGCCCATATGAAATATCATATGGTCACCTATCCCTGCAAGTTTGATTTTTGAAGTGATTTTACGCTTATATTTCTAGAACGGTTCATCGGACAGAAAAAACAATTATAACCAATTTTATAGGATTTCATATTCTGACGTAAAAAACCTAAATTTCTATGTGGCAACATCAAGAAGGGGTTGCCCGGTTTATTTAATTTTTGAAAACACTGTGTACAAAATTTCAGCTCTCTATGTTGACGCGTTCTCAGGGAGTGTTCAAATATATAGTGAAAAACGAAATTTTTGTATGGCAACATTACGAAGGAGTTGCCCAATTCGTCCCATTTTCGAACTTAGATTTGAATTTTTCTTTAAATATGTGTGCAGAATTTTAGCTCTCTAAGTACACGCGACGGACGGACGTATAGGCGGACAGACGGACATACAAAAATCAAAATTACTTTCAATATTAGGTGTGGATGTCCAATCCATTTTTCTCTTTGGCACCATTTCTGTGCGTTACAAACGGATTGATAAACTTAGTTATCTTATAGATTTCATCTAGGGTATAAAAACAACGGACCCAACTGACTGCCTTCAGGCAAGCCAGGCGAAGCCTTCAAGACTCTAGAGATGGAATGGGGGAAATAGATTTGATAAGTTCTGTTATCTAAATAAGACTCCGTTTTACTAAACTCTGTAAAATACACAATCAAATTCCAAAAAGTTAGCGGTTGTAGAACAACCCGAAATAAACCCATGTTAGATTGAAAAGAGCTAGTTCTTGTAGGAAATTGATAGTTGAGAGTAAATGGTAGATTCGAATAATTTAGACATGCAAGATAATTTTCCAATAGGCCTATAGTTTGAAATTTTATTATTTTTATTACCTTTTATGTGGATACGTATGATAAAAGAATCTTTCAATAGATTAAGGAAACAACCACTATTGAGAGATTTTTGGAAAATAATTCTGAGCGGAGGTGCCAGGAAAAGCCAGCATGATTTAAAAAGGATTCCATCAGGACTAGCTGTGAAGTCATTAGAAGCCCATTAATTTGCTCAACTATATCCTCTTGAGCAATTGTAGGGATTGTAAATGAAGCGTTATAACATTTGTTCATATGAATAAAGTTATTATGTGGAGGTTGGAAGTTTGACGGGGCAAATGCAAAAAATATTAAGACAAATCATGACTACCAGAATTTTTGTATCACATGGTATTGGGGTAGTTGTCTGTCTTTTTTCTTCATATTAATAATCATAAAAAAGATACGTGGCGCACTGAGAAATTTCGTACGCATGCTTTGAATATACTCATCATAGAGTACAGGGAAAGTTCTTTGAACTCATTACTTATAGAATGTGGGGAAGTTGTTCTGAGTTTATAATGTCTTTGTCTCTTATATAACTTTTTCACAATTTATTTTTTTCTGTTTTTCAGACGTTTTAGTTCTTTATTGAATCACGGCGGAGAGGTTGCAGAAAACCAGTGAAATCGAAAAGAATTATGTAAAACTTAGAAACGTATTCATCAAATTGCAAGATAGTAATGTGTTGAATTCAATAAGGGTAGTCTAGTGGAAAGCTCCGAAAAGTCAGCCTTTTTAAAATTGAAACAGTATTGTATTTCGTGACAATTTGTAAAGTTTTCGGGTTTATAGCAATATGTAGTTAGTAGTAGAGTGGTAGTATTTGTAAAGAGTAGACATTATAACTGCAATAGGTTCAAATAATAAGTTATCTGCATCAGTAGAAAGTACCAAGTCTAGCTGCCTACCTATGTCATTATTAACATTACTGAATTGGCTGAGAGAATGAGAGGAGAATGTTTCTCTTGATGTCAAATTATTAAGAGGAAGATAACCACGTCATCTTCATTTAGTACCCACACGCGTTGTTTAACATATTTTTGACTAGGCAATCAAGAAGAAAATTTCATCTTTACTTTGTAGAAATTATATTGATTCTCCAACGTTTCGGTTAATATTCGGCAGTTTTCATAAACACACTGTAAAGGCTCGTGTCTATGAATTTCATCACAACGCTTCATTCTTAATGTTGTTGAATTATTTAAACAGATTAAAAAGTAGTTAATTTTTTATATTATAAAAATTTATCATACTCCTGTCTATGTAAGCAATTTTCTAAAGTACTAACAATAATAAAACCTTATTAAATCCTTACCTTAACATTAGACAATTGCTTTCCTTGCTTAAAAAAAAAGCTAATTCTCTTAAAAGTAGATGATTTTTCTTTTCTCCTCCCCCCCTATACTTACCACTTATATAATAAAATATATCTCATCCGATAAAATTGAATTTTCCTTAATCGAGTGGTTTGGAATCTTTTGTCTGCCTGTCAAAAGGAACGAAATCTCCTAAAAATGCACAGCGTTTAATGGACATGAGAAAGAAAGGAACATGTAAGCAGTTGAATTCGAAGGAAAATCACTGACCTGTAAGGAAATTAGGAATTGAATTCGTACATGAAAGGGTTCAGCAATTTGAAGCAGTTTCCTGGGGAGAATTTTCCGGAACTATACTTGATTCAGCCTCTCAATCAGAATGTTTTTGTATGTATGCTTGTATGCGTTTTATAGTATATATGTATAAGATGTATCTTATATATATCTATCAACAGAACAATTTTCATCTAATTTTTTACAATAAATTCGCTTTTATCAGTGAATTAGCAAAAAGTTTTAATTAAATTGTGACAGATTTTTTTCAATTGTTTGCTAATTGCCAACAAGTTCATTCAGCACTCTTAAATCGCTAAAATAGTCACGAAAGGTCATAATGGTATAATGACAGCTTTCAACGTAAAACTATCCTTCTATGTATAGTACCTACACATATATTCTGCGGATCGATATAACCCCGTCAATGCTAATCCAATTTCTAATTAGATAATGTCTATCTAGCAGAGAACACAAAATTATAGTACAACCACATAGAGAAATGACGATTGTCGGAAAATTATTTTTTTCACAATGCAATTATATGGTTGGTTGACTTTGAAATTGCTAGTAGGATATGTATGTATGCATATATATGTGGATATGTACTATATTAGATCCTAAGTTTCTTATCCATATGTGAAGAAGACTGATGTAATATTGACCAACTTGACGAGAATTTTGTTTTCAGGTTCGAAGAATATGAAAAATAATTGTATATTTTAATTTTCACTCTCTACTCTTTTCAAACACACAATACTACGCTAGCTACATTTTTAATATTTAATCCCGGACTAATATGATTAAATTTCGCCAAATAATTCCTCTCGTCAAGACCAGTAAAAGATTGTATGGTAGGAGGAAGGCAGGTGGCAAAATGTCACCTTACCGAGTTACAGGGTGATTAGTAAAATGTGCACTTTTTTCATTAAACACCTTATATCTTGAAAATTATAGGTGTACAGAGCCTTAAGGTCTTTCTTATGAATGTTGAACCACCTCCGTGTCGCTTCACACTCCAGACTTATGACACTTCAAATTCAAAATTTCGGTTTTTTTTTCCGTTAACTAACATACATTTTTGTTTCAAAATTTCGAAAGCACAGAGTCTCCTCTGTAAGTTGTCTTATTACACTTATGTTCTATTTGTGACAGTGAATTAGTTATTAGATTTAAACCTATTCAAAATCATATTAGCCTGGAACAGACTGTATACTATATGTCACTGCTTTGGATCAACTAACTGACCAGTTATACTAAGATTACTCTTTAATTTTACGAAACTTTACTAATATAAAATAGCTTTACTTTACTTAGCTCATAAATAATAGAATTGCGTCATAAAAAACCGATTTTCGCTGAAACTACTCGTTCTGCCTCATTTACTAACCCGATTTCCAGTTCAAATATTACAGTGGCATTATGACAAACTATTTGTATGACATGTGGTGTCATCTTTCGTGAAATATCCCAACTACACCCACTGGGCATATTAATAATTATAATAATAATATATATTTTCTGGTAAAAGATACTACAAGATTGACAATCTTTTAAATTAGCATCTATGAACAGACGGGCAAATAAAAATTCAAAGACTTACATTAAAATCAAAACCAAAAGTAAAAATAAAATAATTAATTAGAACTAGAGTCAAAATAATTAAATCAAAATTTAAATAAAAACTTAAAATTAAGATCAAAATTCAATTAAAAAAAGGGAAGAGAAAAATAAAAACAATAACAGATAACAAATGCGTGTGTATCGCAGACAAAAATGAGGGTTGCTCTAGAAAATCAACAAGGAACCGTCTGAATGTTCCAAACGAATCTGTCCGCTGAATGTGACCAGGCAGCTCGTTCCAAGAGCGAACTGCCTGAACAATGTAAGAATCCTCAAAGACTGATGTTAGTTATCGACGTATTAAAAACTTACTTAGCCAGATATGAAGGTTTGGTTGTAGTAATAAGGTTGTACATAAAAAATAAAACTCTCTGCTTCAGATACTCTTAAAGCGGACATCTAAGTAGAGCAAACCTAAGATGAGACACATGGTCAAATCTTCGTAATCCAAAAATAAACCTGACGTAGTCGTTGAACGCGACATTTAATTTTCTAGTGCAGCTTGAAACCAATTTCTTAAAAACAAGGCAACCATAAGTAAAGTGTTGAAGGACTAAAGTCTTGATTAGATGGCAACGCAATATTGCCAGCATGCGCATATTATATTCAGCAACATTATTTATCAATTTACATTATTTGTTATCATTGAATCTGTTTGGTGAATAATATCTTTATAGAATGCGATAAGGTGGTTCTTTCTTTGGCTTTTTGGCAATTTTGTACATGACTTTCTAGTAATATATTTATAGATCTTAGTTCGAAATAGATGAAACTTGGCAGCTCCTTCGAAAGATTGCAATACAAAAAGTTGCAGATTTGCACCACTTTTAAAAATGAAAACCATGGTTGGGGAATATTTGGGAAGTATCTAGAGTACGAACACGATACACTGACAAAAAAAAAAAAAAAAACATCACTTTTTTATAAATAAAATTAAGAATGTGGCTATTTATACATACACTGTAAAAAATTAGCACAATTATTGCCACAATGCTTAGATATTTGTTCCTAAAATGTGTGGAATATTCCCTAAAATGTAATGAATATTCCCTACATTTTTGAGAATATTCCCTACATTTTAAGGAATAATCCCTACATTTTAGGAACAAATATCTAAGCATTGTGGCAACAATTGTGCACATTTTTACAGTGTACAGTCTGTATACGTAATTGTTGAAAGTTTGGCTGGGGGGGGGGGGGGGGTGGTAGTCGCGCACAAACCAGTGCCGCACACACACATGCCCCCCACATACACATACAAACACACACACACATGCAACCACACACACATACACCCGCACACAAAGAGACACACACACGCACTACGCGCGAGTTAAATATATATATATTTTACTTTTAAATTCACTTCTTCTATTTGGGATAACCAAAGGGAAAGGTCTTTTTCAAATCAAAAAATCTCACTGGAAAGTTATTAATTATTTTATTATTCACAATCAGAGATTTGACAGAATTCAAATACTTCGTTATAATTTCACGACGGATCACTAATGACTGATTACCTTATTTATACATTTCATATCATCTTCCCTGATTTGGTATGAACGTGACTTTAAATTATTAACAGGTAAGCATTTATCGTGGGAACGGAAAATGCACTTTCTGATGGGACATGAATTAGTTCAAAGCTTTGCAGAAAACAGAATATATTTTATGTGTGGATGTTTACCAAGCCATTTTTTTGTCTTTTGTCTTGACCTTGTATGAATGCGGTATATCGGATATCATGGAGGTATCTGGGAATTTAATGTATGTAACTCGCGCGCGTCTGCTACTGTGTGTTCGTGTAGTGTGTGTGCGGATGTGTGTGTGTGCCTGCATGTGTGCATGCGAGACGTGTTTGTGTGCGTCACTGATCTGTGCGCGGCCAGAAGCACCATTTTGTTTTACAATCCACATCTTTGTTTTTCCGAGTTGATTTTGTCACGGTTTTATGTATTTCTAATGAAAATTACAAATGAGTCATGTAATTTGTTATTTACACCTGTATTAAGCATCAATTTTCTACTATTAACAATAAATGAGTTTCGCAAATTATTTCGTTGTAAATTGTGGTAAATTATAAGCTCTTCGGCAGCTGTCAACAAGTGATTATTTGTTCACGTTTTGCTTTGCATAGAAGAGGACAATTCAGTTTGTTCATTTTTAATTAAATTACATAAATTTATTCCTATAACGTATTTTTGTTTTATTTTCAGTTCCCTATTTGCAAGAGTTCCCACATGGGGTACCTCCATATTATGGGTACTGATGATAAAGCAGATTTTAATTCCATTTAATTTGCTTTTACGATTCTGACGAAGTACTATCAAAGTAAATACAAAATACTTTTTATTTTTCATTACATATATTTTTTTTATTTATCATTACATATATATGTAAATTCATTTTACAAATTACACATGGTACACTGCAATTCTCAAAAACCTACATAATAAATAAATAATATCTGCCAATACTTTGAATACAATTCATATTTTTATTGAAATCCCTAATAATTTTTAATATAACTGAAAGAGGATGGTGGGTTTCATCATTTTCGCGATATACCTACCTATACTTACCCGCGTTATGTTATATTTCGCGTTATGTTATATTTCGGCCTTCCCTTTTAATCCACCGAATTTCTAATAAAACAGCTAAAAGTGTGTATTCAGAGCAAAATTCTCGAGAATCATTTCATGAAAATATTATAATTTCATTGAGTCAGTAAAACGCGAAGCTTTTAAAATAAATTTTTATGCTTTCAATAAATTTGCTTCATAAATATAATTCGAAAGGAAAATATAAGGATAACGTGTTTTCCCTTTTAGCTCACCTGCTCTTTTACAGCATCAATAAAATTCAAAGAGAAAAAAATGAAGCTTAGAGGTATCGACATCCTCTATAGATATGGATGTTTGTAGTACCAGTACATCGTCCATTTACAGTCTCGGCTGTGCAACTAACGTATGCTTTTAACGTGCTTCATGCGGAAACATTCTAACGATATGTGAAAATATTTAGGTATGCAAAAAATGGAAATTCATGTTTTCTCTGCGATATTATTGAAAACTGTTGAAGCGAAGAAAATAGAATTTTCTTCTTTTGTAAGTGTTTGGGGATAACTTATATTGCGCATTCCATACACGCTCGCGGCGAAACACAATTATGGTTGCTATACTACTGAATATGCTCATATATATATATATATATATATATATATATATATATATATATATATATATATATATATATATATTTACATATATGCATAGTTATGTACGTTGTTATTATCCAACCCAAGATCACATATAAATCCACGAACTCTCAACATTTCCACACTTTCTTTTATTAACTTTTATACATGTTTGCTTACATAAGGGTGAATTTTCATGTTGAAAATTATGGTGAGCAGCCTATATTTACTTACCTTTCTGCCCCAAAGATATAAGAAAAGAATATTGAATAGGAGATTTCTACTCAAAGTGTGTTCTTGATTTATGAGGTTACTTATTAGGAGTTCAATGCGACATATATATTACAGGATATTATTATAATTATAATAATCGTAATTAAAATATAAGTGGAAATAGCTAAATCTGCGATATATATACTATAAAACAACATTTATTACTAAAAGTTTTTGTCCTGAATTTTTTTAATTTTAATATTTCATCTCATATAATTACAGAACTGATTTCCTGAAAACATTTGTTTGTCAATACATATTGTTGTGACTCAGGTACCAATGCCCTAAATCACAACCATAAGGTGAATACATCAATATATTGCCCTATGCAATATATTGATGTATCGCAGAAATGACCCTGAAAAACAAAATTAATTTCATATAAAATCTCATTCAAATTTTAAAATGCATTTAGAAATGCATTCCCATATTATAACAAAATGCAATTTAGCATAAATTGCATTTTGTTATCAGACACACATTCCACTCACACGGTATGCACACTTACCTACATACAGTGTCTTCTTACTTTGTACATACGTACATTACAAACTTCCTCCAATCTAATTGTATGTACATACATACATACAATTATCAGAATTATTCGCGCCCTCTCAAAATTATTATTTCAAGCCGGGCGCACAAGTGCATATCGGGTTGCATTTTCTACATGATGCATATGCATCTCAACATAAATAATTTGCATTCTCTCACGTACGAATTTAAAATCGCCGTGAGAAAGCAAAAAGAAAAAAGCTTTTTCAAAAAGTTTTTCGTGGGTACCTGGGGGCAGCTAGCCCAAACCTCGGGGAGTCTGTTTTTCAATCGCCGGACATGAAGGTAACGTTTTAAAAATCGGCAGTTCCAATAGGAAACGTTCTCCAAAAATAAAGAAAAAGTTGATTTCAAAAAATTTTAGATAAAGAAAGTGATTTATAATTAAAGTTTAATGAAACGTTTCAAAAATCGGCAAGTCCAATAGGAAACGTTCTTCAAAAATAAAGAAAAAGTTGAGTTCATAAAATTTTAAATAAAGAAAGTGATTTATAATTAAAGTTTAATGAAACGTTTTAAAAATCGGCAGTTCAAATAGGAAAAGTTCTCCAAAAATAAAGAAAAAGTTGAGTTCAAAAAATTTTAAATAAAGAAAGTGATTTATAATTAAAGTTTAATGAAATAATTTAGAATCGAGAGTTTCATAAGAAAGGATCTCTTAATTAAAGAAGGATGTACAACAAGAAATAAAGGTGTCCAATAAACTCATATTAAACATGAAAGCATATGTGTGTTTTTCTTTTTTCATCTAAATTCTTACGCGCGCTCTCTTCCTTGGAGCACGGAGCACGCGTCATACAACAATATCTGCTTCTTTCCACGTATCATAATCTACGTTCTTTTCATATCCAACCTCATATTAAATTAAATTAAAAGTTTTCATCATAATTTCAAGTTAGTGTAATATAATACAAAAAAGCTTCATGTATCCGGCTCGAAGGACCAGAATTCTCGCGAAGTTAGAAATCCAAATAAGGTTTTTGGTAAAATTGTGCGTACTATGTCTATAAATATCGGAATCCATTATTGGTATCGAAGCAGTCGAAAAATCCAGGGGCCAGTTCACATAAGTGGTTGTCGAACGAAAACGTATTGAATTAAATTGTTGGTTTTGGTTCAAACAACTTGACAACATTACGAATCGACCAAAAATAATATAAATTAGGTATGACATGAACATCCCATTTTTGTTTTGAAATTTTACGTATTTGGAGGGTTTTGAAATCAAAAATACTAATTAAAAATTTTCCGCTTACATTGTGTATTTTGTGAGTCATAGCAAGTCATTTTTAAT
The DNA here is from genome assembly GCA_963924295.1 of Dioctria rufipes. NCBI lineage: Eukaryota > Metazoa > Arthropoda > Insecta > Diptera > Asilidae > Dioctria > Dioctria rufipes. Next base: position 56,846,224 of record OZ002741.1, read on the forward strand.
TTTAGAAAAACGCTGCCCCACTTCAAAATCTATTTTGCTCTCGCTGGAGCTGCTCTGGAGCGGTCCAGAATCAACTTAGGTCAGGAGCGCTGCGGACTAGCTGTAATTGCTCTGCTCCAAAACCCTGACCTGAAGCGCTTCGGAGCTGATACATCTGATCTGAGGTATACCTTCAGTCCAACAATAACTCTTTACCAATTGGTTAAGATAAAAACAAGTATTTGACCCGTCCACTTACGTGAAACCAAATTCAAACTAACCGACGTCATTTTCATAAAACGTCGATGTGGATTGAGGGTAGCCGATTTACGTTTTATGGAAATAATTATTTCATATTTGAAAATATTTAGAAAAAGCTTATGACAATTTTCATTTGTATTTTGACCAAGGATGACAAGAAAAAGGTTTTTTTATTTACAGTTTACTTATCGGAATAAGTCGTGTCACTTATTTTTCTATATACGAAAATCACCGGTCACTATGCTGGTACACGCTATTCTCCGAAACCGCCAAACCGATTTCAATGAAATTTTGCAAATATTTATGTTTGGTTGGTTCCAGCTTGAAAGATAGGATAGTATGGGATACGATAGATGGTGCTGTTTTCGAGATCTAGAGGATTGCCTGATAACGCATCGACGTGGAAAGCTGAAATTTTGTACATGGCGTTTACATAAAAATTGCAAATAAAAGTTCAAAAATGGACTAAATCGGGTTGCCATACAAATATTTCGTTTTTTGTATATATTTGGATAGTGCATGATAACCAGTATACGTAGAGAGCTGAACTTTAGTATATAGTGTTTCCATAGCAATAATAAATCAAATTGAAAAAAAAACGGACTAAATCGGGTAACCCCTTCTTGATGTTGCTATACAAAATTTTGGTTTTTCACTATATATTTGGAAACTAAATTCAATTCAATTTATTTATTTAAGTTCAAGTATACACAAGACTATTATGATTCTTATAATTAATACACAAAAATAGTGGCAGCCAACATCTAAAATAAAACAAATTTAATAACTAAAAGTAAAAATAAACATACAAAGAAAAGAATAAAGAATGAAAACAAGAAACTGATAAAAGAATATAAATAAAAGATAAATATAAAAGTAAAAGATTAAAAATTAGAGAAATGAAACAACGATAAAAAAGTAATGAGAAAAATTAAATGTTCAAATGAAATGTAATGTAATGAGAGAGAAAATAAAATAAATTTAGAACCAAATTGTAAAATTGATTTACATGAAGGCCCTGCGTCGCCAACTTACGAACCACAGCCCAACCTCTGACATACTTGCACTTTGCACTTGCACTTGCATTTATATTTTTAATAAGCTTCTTGAATCGAACTAGTGCGCTGAGCATTTGTCGGAAGGCGATTCCATAAATGCGAAACTTGAACGAAGTAAGAGTCACATTGAACAGAATAATGGAAACCAGGAATAAGTAAAATATCGTGCAGAATTCAGTTGATGGCTAAGCTACTCTGGTTTGGTTGAATACAGGGTGTCCCGTACGTATCGCATTTCCTTTATACCCCGAATTCCTCACTCAATTTCGAGAAATGTATTATATGGAAGGAGAGCCGGAAAATGCACGGTGTGGGCGGTAAGGGGTTTTGTGATTTTGGGTGCTTATTATCCTAATACCATGTAACTTTCTTGTTATACACTTTATGAAGGTGACTTTCATCTCAGGTGATATTTAACTCTCTACGGTTCCCAACCACCTCTATAACCCCTTTCTGTCGGCAGTTATAGGACATAAAAATCAAAAAATTGGAAAATTTTACAAATTATTTTTCAATTTTAACGATTTTCCCGCTATAAGGCAAAATAAGGATATCACTTTCTTGCAAGATTTCGAGACCTCCGAGTTTTACCTTTAATTTCACTATGCAGATGTACCTACCTAAATGCTACCGTTTTTATGATGCATAATTTCATTAATTTTGCTAATTACAATAGAAACCGCGCCTAACTTTATGCAATTCCACGCAAATTATCCTAGTAGCCTAGCTTTTATATAATTTTTTTATTTTTTCAAAAATTCTCCATTACTTAAAATGAAATGAAAGCATGAACAATTTATTTTAAAATTCTGACGTCTTAATTTTTGGTATTTAAGAATATTTTTCAAATGAATAATGGCATAACAATATCCTTCGATTACATTTTGTATTGAAGTTTCAGATTTTGTTTTCAAGCTATCAAGCACAAAAAAAAGCAAGTTTTGAATCTTGCTGTGTTATTTCCCTAGATGTGCAATTTGTATTCATGGCACTAAATTTCGTTAATTGTTCTTTGGAATTTTTTTACATTATTTGCAAGATTTAAAAAAGTTAATTTGCTTTTTAGCAGATAAATATTAAAAATAGTAGTGGTGCAGTATGAAATTTAACAAAAATATGCAAATGATTTCAGGAAATCCTTTAATGCCATTCCCGATGGGATATAAAAATTCAGTCATTTGAATATAATGAAGTTTTAGTTGACTGGTTTTGTGCAGTTTATACCACCTCTATCTCCATGCTGTTCAGTTAGAATACTACCGACTAAAATAGCAGAAGCTTTTCTCACCGATTAAAATATACGTCACAACACAACCGAATGGGTTAATTTCTGAAGGCACTTAATAAAATTTCTTATTTCTTAGTATAAATTTTTAAATTCAAAAATCCTAGGGCCATACTTTTCAAGCATCCTGGAGGTAAGACTCCAGTCTCGTCATGTGTTTAATTATATAGGTTTACTAGTGAAAACATAAAGTTTTCAAAAAATAAGCTAAAATTAGTAAATTTCGGTGGTGTTATCGTAGTTAGGTAATACATTTTTGGGTACAGAAAAAGATTTTTGAATGATAAAAAGCTTAAATATACTTAAATTATTTAGAATTGATTATTGCGCTCCGACATAGTTTTTCCATTTTATACACATTCATTAGACTGTATAGAATTAATGAAGAAAGACATATGTGTACTTTATTCGATTCAGGATTGTAAATGTTCCTTAAGAGGAGTCAGTACTCAGCAAAAATTTCAATTTAGATACCAGCAAGCCTGTAGGCAATAAAATTTACTATACGTAGGTTTGTGTCCTGAAGGTATGGAATTTCATATAAAATTAGCCTAGACCTAGAGCACAAGTCACATTAGAGACATCTAGCGTAAAAGACAGAAACCCAAGATGCGACAATTTAAGACGAAAATGAAAATTTGCAGTTCAAAGAAATTGAAAATGTTTAACGAGAATTATTAACTCTTCTAAATTTTATTTTGCACTTAGTTGTTAAATATTCTGTTTTGCTTTGTATTTGAACAACTTTCAGCGGAATATTGCAATTTCTCGTCGGTGAAATATCGGGAGAACAAGTATTAATAGAGTTAAACAATTAAAAAAAGCGCCACTAAAAATGAAAAAACTCGACGTTATTTGCTAGATTTAGGCTTTATCTTTCTAAAACAGTCACAATATAAAGAAATGAGAATACCTACTAACAGGAATTTGATTTGAAAAAATCATTTTTTACCATTTGTTACAAGTCTCCGAGCTAATATCTCCATCCCAATACATTTTTTTAAAATTTTTCTCGACGTTAGACTAGATATCTTCGCTACCTTTAATTTAAGATATGAATCGTTATTCTGGTATAATAGTTTGCCAGAAATTCGCATTGAAAAATGTATGAAACTTGTAAATCTTGGTACTGACTAGATTTTTTTGTTGTAAATCTATTTGTATTTTTTTGTTCATCCATATTTGAAATTTGGTTCCAAATCGTGTTTTAATACAAAATATAATATTAAATTAGTTTAGTTCTGAGCGAAATTTTGACGATAAAAAGTCTTAAGTTCTTACTTATCGATTAGGTCCGGTACAAAGTACAATACCTAAAACTTGATAAGTTTAGTAATAGTAATATATTTCTGTGTAGAAACATATTTCATGAATGGATTTTCTGCAACATCCATGCATATTTTCTAGCCTTCGCACTCAAACTATATATATGTATGTATCTGGTCAAAATGTAGTGTAAGTCCTTCTGGACCATACAAAATTGTATACAGCCTTCTTTTGAAGATATCTGCAACTGTATTTATTATAAATCTTATCATCAACATTCCATTAACAATTCCAATTTTGCTTGTAAAGTACCTACTTATTTACATAGGTACCTACCTACTCTCTCAGCATATTGTTTGAGGGAAGTATCCAAGCATGAACTACCGAATTTACTTGAGTTGCTTAAACTTGAATTGCAAATATTCCCAGAGTGTCTTCCATTTATTATGTCATTGTCACTGTTATCAGTAGCATTACTACACTCATTGCACTTAAGCCAAAGAGCAGAAAAGTCAACAATAAAAGGATTGCATCAATGCATAATATACATTTTACTGGACTCCTTGGATTTTACTTAATTTTAATTAATGCACCATCAATTACTTGTCTCGCACTTCATCCCCAGTTTTCTAGTCATTCTATTTGATGGTATAGCGAATAATTTCCAGACAGATAATTAAAATGAAATTGGAGTGCATTTAAGAAATTATTTAGTCCATTGAGAACTTAAATTTTCTTATAAAACTTATATAACCTGTGTTGGGTTGGTAACTGCTTGCATCCAAATTTGTGTTAATTGTGAATAACTGAGCTGTGTTCCTTAGCAGACATTCATGTACATAAGAGAAGGAAAACTGTAAATTATCGAAACATAAGTATATTTTATAAAAAAAAAAAAGAACAAAAAAAAAAAAAATAAAAAAAAAACAGATCTGTATATGAGCGTAGCTTCTGCAGTAGACATTTAGTTGTGGAAATCGGGATAGAAATGTAGAAGGATAGATATATGTGGGTAGAAGTAAGCCACAACCATAGCGTACAGTATAATAGAGAAGTTGTCTTTAAAAAAAATTTTCAGTTAAATTGTATGTCTTCATCTTGGACGAACTTATCACTTCTCTAACGAAAGTATATTCGCGGGACGATCGGAGCATTAAAACTAGCATGTACATAATAAAGTATGTAGGTAGAAGTAAGCCACAGCCATGACGTGCAGTTTTATAGAGAAGTTGTCATTAAAAAAAATTTTCAATTAAATTGTATGTCTTCATCTTGGAGGGACTTATCCCTTCTCTATCGAAAGCATAATAATCACCCTTTTTATACCCTAGATGAAATCATACGAGTATACTAAGTTTGTCATTCCATTTGTAACACCTCGAAATAATGATGGTAGAGCAAAATGGATTGGACACCCATTCATAATATTAAAAGTTATTTTGATTTTTGCATGTCCGTCCATCCGTCCGTCCGTCCGTCCGTGCGCACGATAACTAGAAAGCTGAAATTTTGTACACGGACTTAAAAAAAAAAGTAAAATTAAGTTCGAAAATGAAATAAATCGGGCAACTCCTTCGTGGGGTTCGTTTCGTTTCGTTTTCCGCTATATATTTGGACACTGCTTGAGAACGCGTCGACGTAGAGAGCGTGATGTTTTTACTAAATTAGCAAATAAATTGTCAAAAATGGACTAAATCTTGCAACTCCTTCTTGGTGTTGTCATATAAAAATTTCGGCTTTTCACGTATACTTTGAAAACGATCAGTCCAAGACATTTTTATTGTACGAAATCCTATAAAATTGGTTATAATAATTTTTTCTGTGCGACAAACCGTTCTAGAAATATATGCGAAAAACAACTTCAAAATCAGTACTTGAATAGATCGGTGACCATACGAAATTTAATACGGGCATTCATCTAGGGTATCCTAAGAATTGGTCTTAGACCAATTCTAACTTTTTAACTTGTTTATAAGAAAGAACCAATGACCGAATGAACAATTTTACTTTAGAATGCGCCAACCACTATCCATGCCCGTCAGCAATCTAATCAACTACTCAAGTCCTTTCCCAAGCAAAACTGCAACGCATCATACACAGGTATACTTCGTCACTTGCTACCTAAACCCTAATTTATGCCGGCAATAAACCTAGCTACACTCGTTCGCATTTATGCACATATTTTCAAGCATTCAGTTACCTTGAGATGTCGATATTATTGCTCATAGATAGGGGAAGGTGCTTATGCATCTTCTGGTTTGGCTCCAGGAGGGCTTTTACCTGGGTTCTTTATTATCTTGCCCGCCATTTGCTACAAGAGTATATTCGCGGGATGATCGGCGCATTAAAACTAGCATACATAATTAAGTCATCTTATTCTGTCCGTAGAAAATTCAAGTAGGTCTTTTTGGGACTCTCCGGTACAAACGTAAAAAAAAAGATAAATATATGGAGAGATTGTCTCATATAATACATATGTACAGAATCTGTTCTGAATTTATACGAGGTTTGATCTTTTTCAAGTGTCTACGGCAAGCAGAAACCGAGCCGTACTGAAGATTATTGAGGTTTCTGCTGATGTATAATGCTTGCTTTTTCCAGCTCATTGTTGAATTATTCTGGATCTATTTCATTGTTCCAAATTTTTTAATTTTTTATTTTTTCTAGTCTCGTTATTTTTCTTTGTTTTTTCCATTCTCATATTTTCATTTGTTATCGAGTCACTCAATTTTGTTGCTTGGCTTGGGGCTTGTTGATGAGTCGAACCAAGGCTTGAAACTTGGCCGGTCTAAATAAAATGATTGTATGATAAAAGAAAAAAAAAACACAAAATCTTTTTTTTTTGATTTTCGTTTTTACCGACGAAGACTATACTACAGCACACGACACCACAGTATTTAAGACCGTATAAATAAAGGGTCACCAGTGCAGTGAAGACAGATTGGTGCTTCTGATGAAACCTGCCAGTATAGGAACTTAACTTCCTAAAGATCCCAAAACATATCCAATCCTCACTCCCACCAGTCCCTCCAAATTTAACAACAAACTCTTGCGAGAAAGTCATTAACTACAGTTGATGTGGCGCAGCAGCTGTAAGGAAAAGGACAAACAACAACACGAGAGGTGATAAAAACCAAACCAAAGATCAACAAGAAGGAAAAGCAAAACATCTGATCGAACTGAGGGCCAAAGATAAGCCCCAACGCCCTAAAGAAGACAAATCTGAAGGATGTGAAAAATCATCTAACAAAATCCAAAGAAGGAAGACAAGGAAGAAGTTTGAAAGCGCAAAAGCACTTGACTTGACTTGAAGACAGATTTCCATCGACCGCGGCGCCGATCAGAACTTCTGTACCATACCAGGGAAGTTGCAGAGCCACTCATGCAATTGTGGACTGACTTTAGCAGTCTTTTCTAGTGTCACCATTGAGGGACCTACACGCTGAAACTATCGATCAATGCAGAATTAGTCCGACGTTGCACACTTTCCACTCATGCTAACGATATGGCATATTGTCCCTTCTTGCTTTTCTCTCTTGATGCACTACGTGGTATTCTCGCCTCTTCCGTATATCACCGTTAGAGCAAGCTTTATCACGTTTACTACATAAAAAACATGTAAAACTCAACCAATCAGATGAAATTTTACACCCGAAAATCGAATTAAATTAAAAAAATATATTTTCTTTGCCCAAGTGATATTTTAATCGCTTATAAGGAATTAAACTCCTTCCGACTTTAATTTTCAAAAATTATTCTTACCTGAATCCTGCGTATGGTCAAGAGAGACGGAGCATGGTAAACACTACCTTTACCTTATTCTTTCTGTTGTGATTGCATCTGTAGCCAACATGAAAACGTTGAATATCATAAGAAAACATTCAGTAAGCGATATTTTGTGTTGGTAGCTCCAGCTCTGGCATAGGGCGAAAGAGAAAACTATAAAACTTGAGCCATTCTTTCTTATAGGAAAATTGCAATACGCTCAGTACATTGTTATAAGGCAGTAATTAATACCCATTGTGACGAAAAACCATCGCTTTTGAAAGGATCACCTCTCTAGCAATCATTTCGTAGCTATTTAGAAACATATTCACTGATCTATCCAGAAAAATAAGCAAAGGCGCAAGTAAGTAAGTCAAGTGCTTCTAGAGTCATAGCTTGGAAGCTCTATAGAAGAATATTTTATGACCTCCAGCGAAGTGTGAGAAGGGGTGATCTCATCTAATTTTCTGCGAATTTAAGCTGTGGATTTTGCCACTATTGTGCGAAGAAACGCACTTCTCATTTCGAGTGTGAAGTTCAGCGAGAATTGAAATTCTTATTTCTTTTAGGTAATAAAAGTGGGTGTTGTCAAGATCTTCAATAATTTCAGTACGGGAGATTATTGGCATATAATATATGTATTCAGGGTGATTCAGATCAAGATACATTCTGGTATACCACGTGATTCCTTGAGGTAAGCTGAACAAAAAATTGTTCCACATACACCCCCCCCCCTCCCCCCACTCCCACGACCCTAGAAACCTTCCTATAGGAGTTGTGGCCAGTTGAAGATTTCGCCAATATTCGTGCACCTTGATAGGAATAAATGAGCATAATTTTTGAACCGCACTATAGATTTTGGTTATTGTTGGCTTATTAAATAGCCAAGAATAGTAGCTGTCGAAAAGTGTATTAATATATATTTTTTAATTAAGCATCTTCAAATTATTCTCTAATAATTCCAAAATTTTGATTTTTTTACACGCAAATTTCATAAAAAAGGTTTTTGAAACAAATAACGGTATTTATGAAATTTGTGTGTAAAAAAATCAATGTTTTGGAATTATTAGAGAATAATTTAAAGATGCTTAATTAAAAAATACAGAGTAATACACTTTTCGATAGCTACTATTCTTGGCTATTTAATAAGCCAACAATAACCAAAATCTATAGGGTGGTTCAAATATTATACTCATTTATTCCATCAGGGTTCACGAATATTGGCGAAATCTTCAACTGGCCACAACTCCTAAAGGATGGTTTCTAGGGGGGGGGGGGTATGTGGAACGAACAATTTTTTGTTCAGCTTACCTCAAGGAATCGCGAGGTATACCGGAAGGTATCTTGATCTGAATCACCCTGTGTATACAGGATGCTCCCTCCATGATTATCAATAGAGCCGGGGTCATAGTACTCACATAGGCAAGCAAAATTTTGTAAGGTCGGTGGGGCATTTTTATAGTTTCGGAGTTACAAGGTGATTAAGAAAAATAGATGGTTTTTCACAAAACACCCTGTATCTTAAAAAGTACAGGTCGTAATGTGACACTAAAGAATTTGTATGCAGAACTTCATGACCTTTCCAGCGACTGCTCAACCAATACCTCACCCTTCTCCTTTCAGGAGTTATACGGGTCTAAACTAAAAATTTCGGATATTTTAACTTTTGTTTTAGTTCGACCTCATTTTTTTTTACAAAACAGTTATTGACATAACTTTTTTTATAAAAATTGTAAACTGTTTACTCTCTTCTTTAATTCGACCTATTTCACCTATGTCCTAACTGGAGCCGATATACAGTTATTAGCTCATAACCTATTCAGGTCATATCGAAATTAGGCGATATTTGTTTTAAATGACGTATTTTCAGTCACTAACGGAACAAATTAGCTTTGAGAATATTGCAATACAATGTTTAATTGTGATTTGTTGTGCTTCGCTGAAAAATTTATTGACAGCTGACGTCCTGAAAACAAGAATATCTGAAATGCTCAATTTTCTGAACTGTACCCAATTTCGGTGTTCCTCTTATAGAATCGAAATTGTGTACGTTCATAAGTTAGAGCTTTGTTGATGACTACTCAGATTTGTCACCTGTAATGAAACGATGAGTTGACTTTCTAACGTTTACGCACTAGTGCAACTTCCTATAAGTTACTGCTAGTGTAAACGTCTCTTATGAAATAGTAACTCAAACACACTGAATCTGCAGCGTGTGGACTATAACAACGAGATTTAAAGAATCCACCTAAAAACTTCCACGTCTGGGCGATGCGTGTGGTCTATAACAACGAAATTGAAATGATCCACCTAAAAACAGGCACGTCTGGGTGATAAGTGTGGTCTATAACAACGAGGTTGAAATGATCCACCTAAAAACTGCCACGTCTGGGCGATGTGTGTAGCTTCCAATAAGGTCTCACGTTACCAATGCCAACTGTCTAGTGTCAATCAACGTAGAGACCTAAAATGAAAATGATGGCCGAGCACAATCACACTTAGATGGCGGTAGTGTAGCGGTAAATGAAAAAATAATCCGGTTATTCATTCATTTAGATTTATTTAGCAAAATTTTTCTATTATTAAAATTAGACTAGTAAAAAATAACTTCATAAAAAAAAACTAACCTAATTGCAATTCAATTTCACTATTGTATATTTTTTCTAATTCTGCTCAAAATTTCTTAACTAGACTTATATTAAACTATTTAAAATTCCTTTCTAATTTTTATAATCTATTTAATGCTGAAAAATAAAAAAATTATTATTAATGTCAATCGTGAATCAATTCTCATGTGGTGTAAAGGTGACCCGTGTGGGCACAGTTTTATACCTTGATAAATTGATTAATTGACGAAATTTTATGAAAAGAAAACTGAAATCACAAGAAAATTATATTCAATAAATTTTTAGTATGCGGTGATGTTATTTGTGTAATATGTCCAATAAACAATTGGCATGCAATTTTACACCTTCATCCCTTCACCTAACCAAAGATTTATCTGAAATAAATACCTTGAAATGACTATGTGAATATGACCGTCAAACCTTTCGCACGAATTGAAATAATTTTTTAGAAAACATAAGATTAAGGAAATTTGATTGATTTTACTGTACAAAAAAAGGCAAAATAAACTAAGATGACAGAACTCTAATAAATTATGAAAAGAAAACCGAGAATGAAACTATATGAAAATGAGAAACTAATGCAATCAAAAAAAAAACTGTAAGTCCAAAATGTCACTGATGAAACCCGAAATAAAATTTTAAGTCGAAATGTTGTAGAAATTGCAACTTGAGGATACTATGGCTTACGTAGCATATGTACTCTCTTTGGCAATTTGTTGAAAATAAAAGATAGAATGAACAAATGGCCTCCTTTTTATAGAAAAATTCTTTCCATTTTCGCTATCTGTAAAGTGAAATCTTTGAAAATTTCACTGAAAATGCCAAAGAGTTGAATTTTTCTTGTTGTCAGTCGATAGAAAATTTAACGATCTAAATTTTGATACCTTTGTCGTAAAAATTGATTGTCAATTTGATAATTTTAATCAATTTTTGTAATTTTTGGAACATTTGCTATAAAAATCTCGATTCGTTACGTTTCATTTCGATGTAGTACATTTTCCTATCATTTGTAATAATTTTTTGTCTTCTTCCCACTGTGAGTCTCTTTCGCACTCATTGTGAAAATGTATAACTAAGAAATCGCGAATATCGCGTTTCCCGTGGAAAATATCGCGAAACGAACGCGACCGGTAGATATAGATTTTCGGAAATTGTTCTTCTTCATTTCAGCTATAACAAATTTTTAAAGTCCGTGGATGATAGTTGGAAAAATTTTCAAATTCACTTTAAAGTCGGATATTTGTGATAAACTAATTTCATTGCACATTTCGCGAAAAAACTACCAATCCAATCCACTACTTTTTACGTTTATGTTACACTTTTTTCATTTTACTCAAACTCAAATAACTTGCGGCACAAATAACAAATTATCAAGACGCTAATAACACATGCTTCCGTTGGGAAGTTATTGAGCATTCAAATGGAAGAATATGTTAAATTTACCCCCCAACAAGCTCACAATATGTCGTCGAACAAGTTGGTACAATTAGTATTAGGGGAAACGCGGGTTAATTAGTATCCAACCCATTTTGACAAGTGAAATTTTCCAATATTTGTTTGCTCAATAATTTGCGATAATGGAATCATTTGGCGAGGCGTATTTATTATGTAAGTCGGTATTGGAATGGAGTTTTTTTTTTTCAATAAAACCGAACAAATTAATTTCAATATTAATATTTTCGTATAACATGTGTAAAAAATGTTTATAATCGTGCAATGAAAATACGTTTATCTTAATATTTATAGGTCCACAGAGGAAATTAATTAATGCGATAAAGCTTCCCAAAGAATTTAGGAGAGGACAATGGAGGATACCTAGTAGTAAAATCACACCGATAAAATAATGCCGAAATGAATTTTATTCTCAATCGCATTATATAACATTTTGAATATAATTAAATAAACCAATTATTTATTTAGATAATTCCGAACTTACTTGAATATACATTATTGGTGTATATGCATATGCCTATCAATTATCTATTTTATAGTGTAGCCATTTAAACTGACACGCCCTATCATTTAATTTCATACTCTGTCGAATCGGTCTTGTCAACAATTGTCTCGTGTTTTACATAAATAGGATCAAATTTACAATTACGAGTATATGAATTGCAATTCAGAACTGCAGGGGCACATTATTTGTAATACATATAGGAGAGTTTTGAGAATTTAGGGTGGCAGTTAGAAAATTAATTAACGAAATGGATACCGACTGATCAAATTGATTATATTTTGATACATTTGATTTTACCCGTTGCTGCATTCACTCACTATAGGTTAGATACTGATTGTTATATAATGCTGTAAGTAATTGGTAATTAAATTGATTAGAGTAATCAATATTTTCCAATTGATTATACTAATTGATTATTATTAATTGAATTCTTAGGTGCAGCGCATAAATGCAATGACATGAGATTCTTAGATAAATATGAAAACATTACCGTTTATGCTGATAAGACAAATATAAATATACAAGATTGATTACATCAACAACTTTACTTAGAGGAGTCTTAGAACTTGCCAAAACTGCATGCATTCAAAATAAAAATTTAGTATTTGCTGTTGATGTCATACCAGAAGAATGTGTTTTGCACACGTTACTTCCAGCTAGAATTCCTTTAAATAGCCGGCGGTCAGTAAAGGAGCCACTCAATCTGTTGCCAGATACCAACGAAAGAGCCAGACCTTTCGATACATCATTCCGGCAACAAGAATACCAGCAAAAGAGAACTCTAGCCAAAGGAGTTCATCACAACCGATAGACATGTAATTGGACTGACTATAAAAGCCAATTCGCCACGATAATTTTGTCAGTTGGCTCACAGCAGCTCGAGAGATCACATCTCTCGAGCTCAGTCCTTCCTATCCATTTAAGTCGTGTGGCCTAATCGACGGCAAGCGCACGCTAAAGTTTGAATTACAATTACGACTGATTAGTTGACAGCGACTTTATCCAAATGGTAAATTCATGTGACAAGATACAATTGCTAACTCTACAATTCGACTGCGACTGTGACTGAAATTGAACTTTGCTCAAAGTGCCAAGTTGGTGTCGCCTGCGACCAACTTCAGTTCAATTACAATAGTCGACAGTTCTGGATTGTTCAAGCAGTTGAAGCTTTAATTTAATTACAAATCGCACTTCAGCGTCGACTTTAATTGAGAATCAAGTTCCAGTCGACTGATGAGTTGTAATTGTAATTCGAGCGTAATCGTGTTGGCCTGATAATTGGTGAGCGCTCGTATCAATACCTTCCTCGTACTCCCCCTGTTGGCCTATTTGAAATCAAGCGCACGTTAATCGTGTTCACCTGAAAAGCGGCGAGCGTATGCTCCTACTTCGTTCCCATCCGCTAGGAATAGTTACGCGAGTGAATGAATCAGTATAGTATAAAAATCGTAAATTGTTTAGAATAAGTAATCGCTAGTAGTAAAGAGAACTAGAAAAGCGTTCTGAATCACAAAACTGGTTAGTTTACTGACTATGCGCACAACAAGATCCGACGTTGCACCAAGTTAAAAATTCTGCAAATATCGCTGAACTTTAAGCAATTTCAAAAATATAAAAGTTTCTTTTTTGGCAGTTCTGGTTCAACGTGCAATCCATTTATATACATAAATATGTCAGTGACCGGGCTCCTCAAATTCAACCCTCCCGCTCAACGCATTTCAGAAAAACTAACACAGCCTACAGTCTCTTGAGTCCACTACATGATACCCGAAACGGGTTTTCAGTTTAGACCAACCCCTATTGTACAAAAAATTAATTCGACCAATCATAACTTACTGCTTCTCAGTCTGGCAATGAATTTCGCCAAGCTGCAACCGCCATTTTTTATTACAATATACATTCCAATTATGTGACTGAACCTTTAGCTTTACTCGAGCAAGTTATTATGAGTATAGGATGTAGAATTTATAACACACTTTCAATATGAATATATAAAACTTTAATCCAGTATAAGAAACAATTATGTACTTGATTATACTCTAATCTTATTATAAAAACAATTAATTATTTTTTGATTTTAGATAAAGTTGAGCGCACACACACGACTTGTCGATCGAGAAGCTAATAAGAATGTCAATCAATCTAAATTCTGACATGTCAAATTTGTCTCGTTCCTGTGGCGTTGCCATATCGTAAAATGTTATGGGTGCGTGTGCACTACAAAAGTTAATAGAAGTGTCATGGACTTACTTGAAATATTTTATATTGCTAATTTTCTCATCTATAGCTTGTGTTAATTTTCTGAAAATTTTTATTAAATTTTGATTTAGCAAAACTGATATCTAAATACATATTATCTCTCGTTACTGTCTCTTTCTCTCTTTCTTTCTTTCTGTGCTATCCATTGAGTAAACAAAATTTAACAAACTATTTATAATAAGTTTTAATTAAAATATTTAATCGACTTTTGGTAATATCACATCCATTCCGCATTAAGCTGCTATCATTTGAGGTACGTAAATATGCATACCTAGTAACACCTCCCAGAAATTTTTTATCCACCAATCAATGACAATCAGAGTGAAGGCTAAAATCTGATATAAAATGAGAGAAAAAATGTTTTTTCTTTCGAAATTCCTATAAGTGGAAAAAATATATTATTTATATATTCGGTAAGATCATATCACTAATTAAAACTTCCCCTTCAACCAATCTACTTTTAATAACAAAGTTCCATCTGTAAAAAAAAAAGAAAGAAAGGAAAAAAAATCGAATCCGTACCAAATTAAAACGAAAGCGAAAAAATTGCCTCAGGTTATTAAGACTTAATTTAAAATCAATAGGGAGTCGGTCTGCATACAATTTTCGAATGATTCCAATTTTCTCATCGGGCCTGTGTAATATTGAAAGTGGGTGGAATTTACCATGGAATATAGCTTTGGCGATTAAGGTTAATTTTGTGGCCAGATTTGCTTATGGAAATTTCCTTTCAAAGAGAATAGCCGATCGTAATTACAATTTCTACCTTGCAGCATTTGTGGCATATCTATCAGACAGGGAATATTTAATGCGGGTTAATCTCTTGCAGACGCGATCCTATAGTCTAGCTTCTACTTTTTTTTTTCCTTTAAGACATTTTTTTTTGTCTTTTCTTTCAAATTCGTTTAATAATTTATTATCAAAACTTTACCAGACTTGATTATGTGAAGAAAAATTTCCACAACTGCTACGAAAAAAATTATGAAAAAAAAAAAAAAATCTGTACCTACTGCTGCTATTAAAGGATGAAAGAAGGGGATGTAGAGGAGAAGAACCTTGTAATGTTACAATTTACATAATAAATTAAACATTTCGGGAGTTTTCTACTTTCCGCTGTGTTTTGTCGGAGTTTAAAAATTCATTTGAAACATTTTTTAACAAGGATATCTCCTGAGGGTATACCTGTTGTACAAAAAGATGTAGGCTAAAGTACATAAAAAAAGCTACAGAGTTAAATTACCTCCCCTGAGAAGTGCTCCTTCCTCTTGAAATAGTTTCTTAACTTGGAAAGAAGTTTTTAAAAGTTAACAGAAATAGAAAATTGCAGAAAACTGTGGTAGTAGTAAAGTGCTGTAAGAAGAATCTCATCATTTACCCAGAAAGCACTATACATACAAAATCGGTAAGTAATACAATTCTACATATAAAGAGTTGAAGGAGTGGAATTTTTTACATTGTTTTCAAGAAGAGCTAGATTTACAAAACATATGTAGAAGAAATTGTCAAAGAGAATATGGAATTTGTCTCATACATTTAATGTATGTAAAATGGCATTTGGTTTAGGCCTTAGAAGTATTCTGGTTGCATGCGTTGGTACATATGTATGTGTACATTGTCCAATAATACATATTAATAGATGGTAGAGCAGGTTGAGACAAGCTAAAAGGTAAAGAGATATGGTTGCTTAGTTGGTTACAGTACGTGTTGTATATGAACTTCTTCGTATTCACTTTGTATTTTTTATTTTATTTTAGTTATACATATTTAAAAAGTAATATCATTTAAAAAATTAAAAAAAAAAAAAAAAACTTCCTTCCTTCTTAACACCAACTTTTTATATCCGGACAGCTCCAGTATTTCGGACACTTTTCATTTTATTTAATAAAAATAAGAAAAGTACACGCATTAGCTTTATATGAGCGTCTAAAATTTGGGTAACATACGTGTCGTTTTTGAGAAAATACTTATCAGTCTGTGTATGTACTTCACGTTAGTAAGTTCAACACGTGTTTTATGTACAGTGCAATTAGTGCATTGGACATCAGAGAAAGTGAGACAAAATTATTAATTATTGCTTTATTTAGTTTAATATGAAATATTTTTTATTAAATTCATAAAATTTTTGCATGTCCGGTAACTAAAACAGATAAAAAAAAACAATTTTGTTTAGTTTCCGGGCAGGCTATCCGGACACTTTCAGTGCTTGAAAAGAGATTGTTTCCTGCGTACTCTCTAACACAATTATAAGAATGTTTTCAATAGGACAGAAAAAATTAAACATGTTTTTTTATTACACTTTTAGTAATCGGACACATTTTAAGAAATTCCTTTTCTGCTGTCCGACTACCAAAATGGCAGTTTCAGTATCCGGACAAAAACATCTAATACGTAATCGATTAATTAAATGTAAAAGATACCTAAGGTAGTAAATAATCATAATAACTTTCAAAATAATGGATGACGGTACTTATGCATGCACACAAAAAAAAACGTATAAAACGATCCGCTAATGATGCAGAGATGACTTAAGCAATACTACATCGATGTCAGAGAAAATAAATTGGGCATTATGAAGTATCCTTAAAAAATAATTATGGAGTGTTGTTTGCAAGTGTGGAAATTCACTTAAACAAGATAACTCTGTCAACACTTTGCAACATATTAAGAAGATGGTCGCCGAGGATGAACATGTCTCAATTCCTTTCGTTAAACGAAACACATCATTAGCTGCAAGACAAGTATGAAGTATTATCAAAGGCAGAGCAGTGATTACTGTTTTTGAAATGGCTCGAGAACTGGACCAATATTTAAAAATTATCGGCTAGGAAAACATATTAAATGATCCTGCACGAATACTAAATGGGGATAAAACGAGTTTTTTTCTTTGTCCGAAAACCAGTACATGCCATGGATTCAAAAACGTGTTTATCAAATTTCGACCGGAGAGGAAAAAGAATTTTATTTTCTGCAGGCAAAAAAATATTTCCCAATGGTTGCTTTTTCATATTTGCGGCAATAAAGGATATTGTAAATAGCATCCCACCGAAATTGTTTTTTGGAACAGAAAAAGGATGGATGAGGAGCAATATCTTTTTCGAATATATAGTTAATTGCGGAGTTAATGGGTACTTCGAGGAGTAATGAAACAACCAGACCTGAGACCCTTTTCGAAGACGGCCACAAGCCACACTTGACGTTAGAGCTGAGTGAAAATTCTAGAAAAAAAAGTATAATTTTATATGCATTGCCACCAAACACCCACCACTCATATGATGTAGTCAGTTAACGGCAGTTAGAAAAACTCGTTCGAGAATGGCAGTCAGGAATGTTGGCCAACTAATAAAAAAAAACAAAAAAACTTTCTGTCCTTTGCTGGAAACAGCAATAATCTTGCGAAATCTACAAATTTAGAAACACAATAAAAAATACTTCAGTAATTATGGGCTTTACCCTTACGACCCGAAAACAGTTGTTTTCAGTGAATGTGTGAAACATGTTGTTGAAAATTTTGCAGCTACTCGAAATTCTGATATACGAACTACAATGCAAGAATCAATTCCACTATACAGAATATTCACACTGCTATTAAAGTTATTGAGCTAATGGATCATAATAGTACATTTACATTGGCCCTGAAATCTCATCATTTCGGTGATTTGATTTTGAGATCTTCAAACCGTTTATATTAACATCAAAGGGATTTCGTTTGACGTTTTATGTCAAATGGATTTCGTTTAACGTTTTACATAGGGAGTAAAGTTTAAATAAAAGACCCGAGTGTATAGTGTTGGAAAAAATTAATTATTAACTATACTCAATGGACTGGAGTAAATGGGCATTACATTTAAATTCTACGCAAGAATTCACACTCTTGTACTAAATGATGTGTGATGAAGTACAAATATAAAATACTTTTACATCTTCAAAGAAAAAATGCGATTTTATTGAACCATATTTTGAAGCTTAAAAATAACAAAACTGTTTGGAGAAAGGTATTACAAGGAGTTATTAATTCCCGTAATAAAGTCCATACATATTTATAATTCTCAGATTCGGCAAAGTAAGTTTTGGGAAGAAGAGGTACCTGAACAAGACGAATCTTTTTTTGAGGAAAATTTTCGCATGAGTAGGAAATCATTTAATATTTTATGTTAAAAATCAAATGAAATGGAAAAATGTGCTTCGAATTTTGGGAAAGCAATTCCCATCGATAAAAGAGTTGCTATCGCTTTATACGCATTAGGATCGTCCGCTGAATATAGAAGTATCGGCATTGGCGTAGCCAGCGTTTTGTTGTGGGGGGCAGTAGGGGGGGGGGGGCAGACTGACAAAATATTGAAGAAGAATATTCTTCAAGCGAGTATTGTTTTTCAAAAATGTGTATATCTTTCTAAAACGTTAATCAGTGTTAAATCCAAGTTTCCTTACATGAAGCAAACTATTTCATTAATTACCATTGTTTTTTTCAAGCAATGTATGCTTAAATTAAACAACAATAAGGATATTTCCTAAAAACAAGAATAAAATAAGAATAATTTACTAACATATAATCATATGGTTTTCTAAAAAAAAGTTATTTCAAATTCATGAATGTATCCCAATAATAGCCCTGAAATTAGAAAATTATTTCTTCAATAAAGCTGAAAATTGTTTTTTTTTTTTTTTTTTTTTTTATTATTAAGCCAAGCTCAGGGGATACCCTATGATGCAAAGCACAGCGTGGCAGGAAGGAGATAGGGAAAGGATTAAGCGATATGAGGAGAGCGGCGGAGGTGCCTATGTATGTCGCCCTTAAACTTTTGCAGGTTGTATGCCGGAGGAAAGACAGAAGATGGTAGACTGTTCCACATTCGCACAGTTCGGGATAAAAAAGCATCACGGAATTTTAGTGTACGGCCGAAGGTAATTTCAAGGGTAAAAGGATGAGCGCGGGATGCAGCGCGGGTAAAATGGCCTAAGACCTATTCTTATGATACCCTAGATGAATGCCCGTATGTATATGTGCAAATTTGATTTTTGAAGTAGTTTTTCGCATATATTTCTAAAACGGTTCGTCGGATATTAAAAATTATTGTAACCAATTTCATAGGATTTCATAGTCTGAAGAACTTTTCAGTACAATAAAAACATCTCGGACTAATCGTCTGTACGTAAAAATCCTAAATTTTTATATGGCAACATCAAGAAGGGGTTGCGGGATTTATCCCATTTTTGAAATTATACTCATCATTTTTATGAAAACGCCGTGTACAAAATTTCAGCTCTCTACGTCGACTCGTTGTCTAAATATATGGTGTCTAAATATATAGTGGAAAACAAAAGTTTTGTATGGCAAGGCAATTCAACGCAGGAATTGACCGATTTATTCCATTTCCGAACTTAAATTTCCTTTCTTCTCGAAAAGCTCGTGTGCAAAATTACAGCTTTCTAAGTAAATCCGTTCTGGAACTATCGTGAGGACGGACAGACATGCAAAAATTAAAATAACTTTTAATGTTATGTTTGGGTGTCCAGTCCATTTAGCTATACCTTCATTATTTCTATGTGTTACAAACGGAACGAAAAACCCAGTTTACCCAGAATAAAGCGACGCGAAGTACACTGTTGTGGTGTGCAAGATATTCGTCTGTTAAGTGGTTGTTAGATACGCTTAAGTGGATGAAGATACAGCATCGAATTGATTTAAATGTACTTTTATTCATTTTTAAAATAAAGAAGAAATATTACTAGAGATGCATATTTACATATCCATTTTTTTTATATAAATGACGTACAAAAAAAAAAAAAACTTTAAACAGATTTAAATTATTTTTGCAGAATCTATCGCTGTTCAAACATATTCAACAATTCTTCAATAAGTCAATAGTGCTAACTTCAAAGTTCAATTCCTTAAATTCATACAAAATTCGCAAATAATTAATATTCCCAGTGAGATAGACGAGATTTAAGCAGATCTGTATTAAATCATTACACGCCATATCTATCGAAATATTTATTCGATTCGATTAATGAAACATATCCATTGCCAGTTACCATCCCATTAAGGTTGCAGATCTGCTGAATCAGCTCTTTATCTTCAGATTTGCAAGGCATGGTATTATTTTCTTGATGTTCGGCATTCTAGGGCTATTATTCTTGGATCTCCCAATTGAAATTCCCTTGTAAAAACTATGGCTGCGGCAAACCCAGGTGCGACAAGTTCTTTTAAGATGTTTCCATTGCCACCATTTCCTTGTAAATTAAACAGGTATTAAAAAGACAGAAATGAAGTATTCGGTCAGTGCTTGCAAATATAAATTGGATTGTAAACTAGGGATATCCTGTTTGAGGCAACTGCACTATCTAAATTATCTTTTTTGTTAATAGAAGCTGAGATTTATATAAATTAATTATGTCATTTATTTCAAAATAAAGTAGAAAAACAACATTTTTTTATCACAGACGCTCCGCACAAAACCTTTGTTTACTTTTTGCAAATTGACATTTTGCTTAGAATAGGGATGGCGGGTAAATCCATGTAAAAATGGACTACCAACATAACCCAGAAATTCATTACGCAAAATCTGGCTTATCACCATTCCTGTTTTCTATACATTCAAAGGAGTGAGCTATTACTGCACGGCTGTAGCCGGCCCGTTAAGGCCTTTTAATTTACAGTTTTCATGATGTCGCTTTCTGGTTTGACGAATAAAGACAAAAAATGTGATTTCGCAGATTTACATGCAACGAAACAGAGCGGCAAATTGATTAATTTTCATAAATAAATGATAATGACAAGTGGCGGAATTTTCAGATTTACTCTCATGTAATACCGCGCTTTTGTGAAAGCACTTTTTTCTGAGATATTGAAAGAGGTCACCAAATTTTGTTCCAAAGTTGTTGCTGTATAATCCTATGTTATTTGAACAGAACGTGCTTCTGTTTACACGCTTTGCTCTAAAGAGGGTGGGTGTTATCAGCATTGGGAGATCGTGGGAATAACAAGAGAAAAAGTTATAATTGATCGAATAAGACCAATAAAATTATTTACTCATCCTAGATTAAAATAAAAGTTAACTAAAGTGAAAACCAAAAGTTTTGTATGACAACAACAAGAAGGGGTTGCCCGATATTATTCATTTTGAAATTTTATTTACTATATTCGTATACAAAATTTCAGCACTCTACATCGATGCGTTCTCAGGCAATGTTCAAATATATACATAGTGAAAGCTCAAAAGTTTGCATGGCAACATAAAGAAAGGGTTGCCCGATTTGGTCCATTTTTATTTTTGTATTAGTAATTTTTATGAAAAATCCGTGTACAACATTGGCGCTCTTCACATCATCTACGCGTTTTCACGCAGTTTTCAAATATATGTATGTATAGTGAAAAACGAAATTTTGGTATGTCAAAATGCAAAATTCATCTACGGTATAAAAAGAAATTTTTTCTTGTGCTTTATACCAGTGGAGAATGAGGATGGCATACTGGACAAGAAGGACATAATATGACAGGTAAGTATAGTACATGCACTTATCTTAACTTACTTCACTAGTATTCCATTTCCAGGTTCAGACATCAGGAAGCACTGGCGATGCGAGACGAGGCGTATCAGACGATAGTACAATCTTGAACAAGAATACGATTTTTAAGATAAGACTATTACGAAAATTTAAAAACAAAGTGATAATGTTTTTTTTTTACATTATCCTCACTCTTATCAGTCGACTAAATATGAATCAAGTACGAAATAAATAGTCAGAGTTCGAATGAATATCCTGTTCCGCCATGTGATTAAAAATTGTCCTTTAGTTTATAGAATAAAATTATAATAAAAATGTTCGCATTATTTGTAAAATATCTTGCTTTTAAAAATGCCTTCATTCATGGAAGTTTCCTATAACGTAAAATATATATAAAACCATGAAGAAGAAGATGGAAAAAAAAACGAAAACTGCCATCAAAATGGTTCTTTTTCCGAATCGATGGAAGGAAATTTTCATAAATTTCCAATAAAATCCATCCCTAGAATTGGAAAAGTTGTTCAAAGTTACAATTATCTGCATATTTTGTCGATAATTTAACACAAAGTTATTTCTCCCCACTTTCACCGTAACAACTTTACTTACAAGTAGATAACAGATAAGAAGGCGGTAAAGAATCTTAAGCAGGAGCAGGAGCAGGAGCAGGACCAGGAGCAGGAGCAGCAGTAGCAACATCAGCAAGAGTAGCAATAGTAGCAGAAGTAGGAGCAGTACTTTTTGGATGTGCTAGGTTCATCCAAAGTCCTGATGGTGTGTATACATACACACATACTTACATATTCATAGGGCAACGTATAGACTAGACAGAAATGGGGTGTTCTTCAGGAAGAACGTTTTCGCTAAAGTTGCAAAATCACTTAAGCCCAAGTTATTAAATTATGCAAATTGCAATAAGGCATTCAAAGAGATCAGTTCCAGCCAGGACTGCTATCTTCCACGCACTTCCATTTCCTTTTAAAATTTCAGTGTAAGTTACATTCACGTTTTGCTTTGGCGTAATGTTCTCATTCTCAATGCTGTTTGAAATGTCTTTAACTTTTCCTTTTTTTTTTTCTTATTTAAATGTTTTAAGATGTGATTTTATCTGTGCAATTATTTTGTAATTTTATCTTAAATGCCACTCTGAGAAAAGTAATTGGGGATTTATCCCTTGGTTGTTTAAGCAATCTGCTGTAATCAATGCTATAATTGAAAGAGTAGGTGCGGGGATAAAGGATCATTATTTTTCAAATCAGATACATAGTAATTTTTTGTAATAAAAGTGAGCGAGGCTGGCAATTGTATCGTTTATAGGCTCACATTTTGGTAATATACATTACATACCGTAAAATGGTCTACATACAATGGTAAATGATGGTATCCAATGACTTAATATGGCACACCAAAAAAATACCACTTTAAAGGGGAACTACAGAAACTGAATCTCTTCTAGTATGGCGCACAAGCGAAGGAATCCTTACCCCATATCCTCACGAGACGGGTAAAATAATTAGTCTTAGACTTAGTAGACAATTGTTTAGGCAGTTTATTGCAAACAGCCCCTTTCGGTATTTTCTAAAGAAGATAGGCAAATCAAATAGCAAACTGTGTCGACTGTATGAACAGGAAAACCAAACATCTAAGCATATTATATTTGAGTATCCTGCACGTGGAGCTTTAAAATTGTAAATAACTGGAAATGAATTTAATCTGTCCAAATAAATTTTTACAGCTAACCATCAAGGAAGTAATTGAGCTTGTAAAGATGCTAGACTTATCCTAATCACCTAAGAGGAAGGAACAATAAGATTAACCAAGATCGCGGTGTTTGTAGAGTTCTAGTGGTCTACTTCCCCCTATTTTTAATCTTAACCTTAAGATTGCTCCATTGGATTTAAAAATTTTACAAAAGCATCGAATGAAAGAAGATGCTATGTGCTATGGTTAAATCTATCGCACAGTATTAATGAAACAGACAAATCTAAATATTTACATAATAGATTAAGAAAGAATATTGTAAAAGAATGTTTGAAACAATAAATTTTTATTATTAATCAATTGCATATTTTCAGAATAATAAACTTTCCCTCGAAGTCTATGGAAACTTGCCATCCCTTAAGAGGAGTCATTACCAAGATTTGCAAGTTTAATACATTTTTCAATGCGAATTTCTGGCGAACTATTTGTACCAGAATAATGGCTTATATCTTAAATTAAAGGTAGCGAAGATATCTAGTAAATAACGTCGAGCAAAATAAAACTAATTGTATTGGAATGGAGATATTACCTCGGAAACTTGTAAAAAATGGTAAAAATTGATTTTTTTCAAATCAAATTCCTGTTAGTAGGTATTCTCATTTATTTAGATTATGACTACTTTAGAAAGATAAGGCCTAAATCTAGCAAATAACGTCGAGTTTTTTCATTTTTAGTGGCGCTCTTTTTAATTGTTTAACTCTAATAGTATTTGTTTGCTCTCTCGATATTTCACAGACGAGAAATTGCAATATTTCGTTGAAAGTTGTAGAAATATAAAACAAAATGGTATATTTAACAATTATGTGCAAAATAAAGTTTAGGAGAGTTCATTCTCGTTAAAAATTTTCAATTTCTTTGAACTGCAAATTGTCATTTTCGTCTTAAATTGTCGCATATTGGGTTTCTGTCTATTACGCTAGATGTCTCTAATGTGACTTGTGGTCTAGGTGTACTCTAATTTTATATGAATTTCCATACTTTCAGGACCCAAACCAACGTATAGTAAGTTTTATTGCCTACAGGCTCGCTGGTATCTAAATTGAAATTTTTGCTGAGTACTGACTCCTCTTAAACATCTTAGGCATTGAAATATGCAACAATCTTAGTTCATCTGATCAGATTTTTGGTATCGCCAAAAATCCGATGAAATTTCTAGAAATATTTTACACTATCAGACTTGACGCAAATCTACAAGTCTCATATCAGCCTTAGATTAGAATATAATCCCCATATTTTGGTAGGAGCTTGACGCACTGCACTGTCCTCAGTAGACAAAATCCAAAATCATGCCTTTGGCTTTATTAGCGGTTACATAAGAATAGCAAAAATTGATTACATGAAGCACCAGCGTAAAGTCTCGGATATCTACAGAGCCGGACTGCCAGTACGGGTGATCGGCATGTGCGTAGCCAGAGTTTTGCTGTAGGGTGGACCTAGTAGGGGCCAGTTTAACACAAAAATTGAAAAAGAATATTTTCCAATCCCTGTATTGTTTCTCAAAAATGTGTAAAAGTTTCTAAGACGTTAATCAGTGTTAACACCAAGTTTCCTTACAGCAAGCAAACTATTTTATTGATTACCGTTGTTTTTTAGATCGAATACAAAATATATATGATTTTTTTTTTCAAATCTAGTAGCATTACGATTTCTACTGGAATGAGAAAACTTTTATAGAAAGAAGAAAACTCTTTTTAACGGCAATAGAACCGTAGATCTAATAGAAACCAAATTTAATTAAAATACACAGAAACACGAGAAAAATCCTCTTATTATTAGAAAATTATCGCATGAAGTCTACATAATATATGCCTACTAAAAATTAATTTGGAACATTTAAAATAAATCTTTTTTTAGAATAACGAAAAGTAGACTACATTTAACTACTTCTATTCCTAGGGTATATAACCTTTCTCATATTCCGTAATAAAATTTTCTGCAATTATCATAATCGGAGATAATTGAGAAAATATATTTACTACTATAAATCTAATTTTTCTATATTCATTTGAATAAGACGAAGAAATTTGCTTTCTTACATTCAGGAAATGTCTGCTGAGCTCCAAAATCGCATCAAATTTTCCTTGATACACATGGAACGGAGCTTATTCTCAGTGAAAATTTCTCTCAGTGCATTATCGTTTAATTTGAATTCGTCACCATCCATCCTTCTAAATTAATATCGTCATAATCCTAACAGAAATCACCAAAAACCAATTAAATAAACATTAGTTTACTATTTTTTTTTTTGCAAATCGGCTCAATACCGTTTCAGCTGTAATTTTTTTTTAAGAATGGCATTCTCTGTGTTGAGCAGTAACATGCGTGACATGGGAGAGAATCGTGCTTGAAGCATTGTGCTTTGTATCCGCCTTATAGCAAAAAAACTTCTCTCACATCCGGTGGAGTTCACTGGGAGTAATATTGCCGCTTTAGAAGGTTTATACTCTTCTTTAATAGTTTTTCTCAAATTTTTAGCATTTATCCCATAATTTTTTAATTTATGCATGTTTTACATGACCAAATTTTTAAGATTTTTTTTATAATTACTGATGAATTTAAGAATTTTGTCATCATATTTACAAGAAAATTGAGAAATTTTCAAGAAATTACCCTACCTCTGTTAATTTTCTCCAGTTGTTGTGAGGTTACGTTTTCCAATTACTGCAAGGACTGGGGGTGCTTTTATGCAAGAAGTTCACCAGCCTCGATTTAGATCTCTTTCTTGACATTTTGACCTTCTAAACTCAGAACTAAGTTTTTCTTATTACGTTTTTTATTTTTGACTTAATGACTTAACATTTGTTTAGTTACTCCTTAATTTTCCTTTTTGTTCTTTATTAGGGGTACAACGGACCCTCTTGCTTCGTTTTTGATTTAGTTTTAAAAAATACTGCCTAAGTTACAGGGACACACCGGCTTTTTACTTAGGATCATCGACCGATTTTCTTCGATAATTGGTAATCCAACAAGATTTAGTAAAGGGGTGAATATTTATAAATTAACGTAAGTGAATAATTTTAGGTAAGTCTTCCGATTTATATATTGATTGAATATTGGAAATAGTCTATTTCGCTTATACAAGTGAAATGAAACATTTTCCCCTATGCATAAGAAAATTAAACGCAGGCTGTTGGCTAGCATGATCAATAACCAAAAAGATCATGGGTCAAGCATTGAACATATTGCGCATACTATTTTCTATATATGAGCAAAGCGAGCGAAAATACGAAAGAAACAAAAACAATATACAAAGCCCAATTTGAAGGTCAAACATTAGGCACATTGCGCATATTTCTTCACATATGGTTAAAACAAGCATACACTGGCTGTATGGTAAGTCAGGGACAAGTGCTACTACATGACCAGAATCGGTGCGTTGAGGAATTTGTTTCTACGTAAACAGTGTAGTGCGTTGTCGCATTATGCTAAAGCCTTGGTTTTCATGAGAATACGTCACCGCATTCTGTTGGAAACTAAGGCTTTAGAATGGAAAAAATGTTGAGTTGACAATAATTCTGATGGTTTTATTATCAGTCGGTCGAAATGGAGAAAGTAAAATTATTGTTAAGGTGAGTTTACACTTAGATACAAGTATCTGGATTGGTATCGGCAATTGGATAGCCACTTTTTCGACTTTTATGTTCAATTAGTCACAAAAGTATCCGCCCATCTGAACTTCCCGACAAACTGCATGTAATTTATAAGTTTGTTCATTTGCTAATAATTTATAATCTTCTCACATTCAAAAATAATATATAATAAATAAATTCCAGAGATAAACGAACAATGATGAATCAACTCACAAAACAAAGGTACAAAGTATACGCCCATGAAGTGATCATGTACGAAATAGGGTAAATTTCCAAGAAATTTAGATAAATATGTGCATGCAGAGTATCGTCCTAACATAATGATTGGTTTATCATATTTTTCGTTTAAGTAAGTTTTCTTTTAAACATTTAAATTTTCAAAATGCCAAAAAAGCGTGAAACGAGTTTAACAGAGAGAAAATTGGTTATTTCTTTTTCGAAAAGGGTATTCGCAACGAAAAATTTCAATGGAGATTGAAATACCGCGAAGTATAGTAAAAGACATTATTAATAAGTATACAAGTGACGCTATATTAATAAATAAACCGCGTACGGGGCGACCAAGGATACTAAATGAGAGAGGAGAAAGAAAAATGTTGATGCTAGTGCTAAAGAGATATGCGGACAAGTTCGCGAAAGTACTGGCAAAAATATAAGTGTTGAAACAGTGAGCCGAACGATAAGGAAAAGCGGATAGCGTAGACGGATTGCAAGAAAAAAAAAAGTGGGTAAATAAAACAAACAGGAAAAATAGAGAAATGACGTTCAAATCTTTTGGGGTACTGTTATTTTTAGCGATGAGTGTAAATTTGAAATATTTAAGTCATCTAGGAAACAATTTGTCTGGAGAAAGCCAGGAACTGAGTTCAACAAAGAAAACCAGCAGCCAACCGTTAAACATGGAGGTGGTACTATTATGGTATGGGGATGTATGTCGGCGGCTGGGGTTGGAAGTCTTCATTTCATTGATGGGATGATGGGTCAATATGCTTATATCAATATTTTAAAGCATAATTTAAAATCCACTGGAGAAAAGTTAAGATTAAGAAATCTTCCAAAAAGACAACTTTATAATATACGTAAATACCTGGGAACACCTCCTCAGTCGCCGGACATGAATCCCATAGAACATTTATGAGCAGAATTAAAAAGGTCCTTAACTCAACATAACATTTCCAGCAAAAGTATGTTAAAACAACATCTTCAAGAAGAGTGGAACAGAAAAAGTCCCGACTTAACAAAAAAAAACTTTTGCAACCAATGCCTAACAGACTTTAAACCAACCAAATATTAAAATTTAATTTATAGTTGTTTTTTAATGCGACCAAGTTCCTTTACTTGACCGCTGGTAGATGTGTAAAGGTACTTAACCCTTGCACTAAAAGTTGCTTGCAGGTACTGAACCAACAAACTAGATTGAAATAACGAAAATAGTTGTGATCAAGGTACTTAACCTGTATCACTAGCTTGTTTGTAGGTACTTAACCAACAAACTAATTATTGTCGATGAGAATATAATTAAACGACTTGATTCACTTAACAAACTTCAAAGACTGAACTTTATTTAAAAAATCAAAATAATTTATATAAAGAAAAGTTGCTGCAACTTACTTAATAAATTCACATTAACATAAAATTGATTTTGGTCAGTAAAATATAAATTTCACAACGCGTAAGCAATTTTTTGTACGATAATTTCAGTTCTCACAGAATGTTTTCATTCTTGCGCAACTTAAGCGGTGTACTATGTCGTCTGAAGACGTAATCCGAGTAGGTATGCACATTCTGTGAGAACGGAAATTATTTTCGCTATTTGTTGACTGAAGAATTTGTCGATGTGATATTATAGCGTAATTTATAATTTCGAGAAATTATAAATTACGAACGTTAGATAAATGCTTGATTTAACATCCTCCCCGCGTTGAGCGGTCGCTCAATAATTCTGGATCTATTTGGAGTCTGACATTACATTGAGAAGTTGTTCTCGGCAATGGAATTGGAGATTTGGAGAGAGCATCACGTCTTCGTGTTGATATGAATCTATAGGTTAAATAGCCAGTGGCAGCAATAATTAATAACAGGCTCATGTATCCGATGGCAAACTGATGAATGTCATGTTGCGTTAAACTATGGAGAGGTACGTGTTCACTTGTCAGAAGAGATTTGATCCTCCGTTGAAGATCTTGAATGTCGCTCGTATAATTTTGTGTAAATTTAGGTTGATACAGAATGTCCTCCGTCGATTCTGCGGGTGAGAGTTCTGTGAAATTTGATGTGATAAAACGTCCTGTTATGTTGCTATAGATTGCATTATGTCCATATATCGTTGATGTTTCGTCTTTCATGATGCACTGCGACTCTATTTCGAGTATTCCTGACCTTTGAAGCGTTATCTGGGTAGCCGAATTTCCACATACAATGTTGATTGCTGTAGGTTTAGTCACTGTATAGATCCATTGGTTTGGATTGGTCAGTTGTATCCATCTCGGCTTGTGAGATGCTAAGATAATCTCGCAATTTCTGGGTGTTGAGTGTGTGATAATGCTGATCTCACACGCGCTTCTGTTGGAGTGCTTATTATACAGTGGATAGTGCTGTTTACAAATGACACCTTCTTCTCCCATTGTACAAGTGTTAAGATCTGATTCTGACAATGGATAATACTGATCCCTGTGCAGATTAATAATAAGAAATGGTGTTGAAGAGTTTATAGCCATGAGTGTTTTGTTTGTTACAAATGGTACTGAAACTATGCGTAGCATTTCAAGGTGCTCGTATGAAAATAATGGGATCTTTATACGGAAAATCATTTGATTAGGAGTAATGCGCCCTGGACACTCATGAGCTTATATAAAGTTGTTAAGTCATCTGGTTTGGCGGGTAATCTCAACGACGAAGGAAGATGCTCCTGTATGCGGGTCAACTCGCTACCTAGTTGGCTTGGTGCTAACAAGTAGGGATTGATTTTGCCATGATGAGTATCAATCAACACATCCCATAAGTTTGATTGCATGCGTTCGAAGCGATTGATTGCTAGAACTAGTTGTAACGACAAGTCTGTGAATGTCTCACTGGATCATTGCTGATGTAATTCATGGTTCATGTTGTTGAGTTTAGCTATTGTTAAGTTGAGATATTTGTCCAGATCTCCAAGACGACCTGCTATTGCTTCTTGGGAATTTTTTATGATATGAGAGGTAGAATCAATGATAGAGGTTTGATTTCTAATTAACTGCAAGAGATGATTTTCATTATGATTAAGGTCTTCTATGACTTGTGCCATTTTATCAGCATATTCTGTATCCAAAACACCAAAAAGTGAGCTAGCCAGATTTCCTATGATATTGAGAGGAGCTCTTTTTCTTCTTGCTCGTATGTTTTTATGGTTTTGTAGTAGTAGCTCATTGCCATCTTGCAGTTCCTTGAGTATGCTCTCAAATTGTTTTAGGGTGGGATCACATGATTGTCTGTCACTGATCATTTCACATAGATCCATTAGCTTGTGTGCTCCACTTGTGATAGTGTCATACTCTTGCCAAAGTGCGCTCAAATTGTAATGTACTACAATGTTCCACTCGTTAGATATGAGATGAGCATTTCCCATGGATTCAAAATACAACCCTGGTTTTGACTTGAATGGTTTAATGTTGACTTGGCCAAGGATTGGCAAGATTAAACAGGTGAGTAGAAATGCACTCATAGCTGAATTTGAACGATGTTTTCTTTTGGACGGTGTAGTGTATTCAGCATTCGATGCTGTGGATGATGACTGAGGCTCATTTGATGTCATCACCTCGTGTCTGGATCTGGAGGCAGAACGAGTGTTGATTGCTTCTCGTTTGCGTTTTATTGAATGTACCTCTTCAGCTGATGTGGATTCTTTGGTTGAATCGGTAGCATTGGTTTCTTCTTCCATTGGTAATGGGGTTAGTTTGTGTATGGGCCTTCGAAGGACACCAGATGATGTTTTGATGTCTGCTACGCGAACTAGGCCATCGTGTCCTTTTATTGTTTGGATGATTCTGCCTAATATCCAATTTGTTACAGGTACATTATCTTCTTTAATAACAACCAGCATCCCTGGTTGAGCATTGTTGCAGTGTTGCTTCCACTTATAACGGTGCTGTAGTTCACTCAGATACTCCTTAGACCACCGTTGCCAAAATTGATTTTTTATATAGGATACTAATTTCCATCTTTGTAACGAATTAAGTCTAGATGGTTGTGCCGCCGGTTCTACGATTGCTGTCAATGGTTCCCCTATTAGGAAATGGCCGGGAGTAAGAGCACTTAAGTCGTTTGGGTCAGCTGATGATGGCGTTAAAGGCCTCGAGTTTAGTATTGCCTCTATGTCTATCATGAGCGTCTCTAGCTCTTCGTAGGTTAGAGAGCCCGATTTTAAATTCCGCTGCAGGAAATGCTTGGCTGATTTGACTGCAGCTTCCCATAGGCCGCCAAAATGTGGCGCTCGAGGTGGTATGAAATGAAAATCAATTCCCTTGGGAGTGCAATATGTGGTTATTTCTTGCTGAGAGCCTTCACTATGTAAAATCTCCTTGACTTCGGCCAGTTGGTTTTTGGTCCCCACAAAGTTTGTAGCGTTGTCGCAGTACAGGTTTCTGCAGTTTCCTCTTCTGACTACAAATCGTCTAAGACATCCAATAAAGGCAGCTGTGCTCAAGTCGCTTGCAACCTCGAAGTGTATTGCCTTTGTGACAAAGCAGCAAAAAACTGCAACATATGCTTTCTGTGGCCTCTTGCCTCTCAGTTTGTAATGAATCCAAACAGGTCCGAGAAAGTCAACTCCTGTGTTAACAAACGGCCTTTCTGGTTGTACTCTATGCTTGGGGAGATTTCCCATGAACTGGCTTAAAAGTTTTGGTTTGGCTCGAGCGCAGCGGATACACCTTCCAACTATTGACCTTGCTGTTGTTTTGCCCTTGATAGGCCAGTACTTTTGTCGCGTGGTGCTCAAAAGTGTCTGTGAGCCGCAATGTAGATTCTGCAGATGAATGCGTGTCATCAATAGCCTGGTGAAAATATGCGCGTACGGAATTAACATTGGATGTTTTGCATCTGTAGCTAATTTGGAAGCTTCTAGACGTCCCCCGACTCTTATTACGCCCTTGTTGTCAATAAAGGGACTCAAAGAGCTGAGACTATTACTGTTGTCAAGAGTACCTGTTTGATGAAGCTGTTTTATTTCGTCTCTGAATTCTTCTCCTTGAATTGTGCGGATCATAACGGGAAATGCATCTTCAAGTTCGTTGACTGACAGATATTTTTGTTTTTTGCGAGAGCCTTTCGGAATTTGACAGTTTCGCACAAATCGTAACATATAGCTGACGATTCGTTGCCAGCGACTAAATTTGTTTTGATGATCAATTGTGTGAATAAAATGTGGGGTGTCCTCTGAAGCTGCCAGAATAACCCTTGGAGGTTTCTTCTCCAAATCAATGCTCTGCTTGATGTACTTGGAAGGCCATGAGTTTTTTGGACCGTGCAGAAATAAAGGTCCATAAAACCATGTACTGCAAGATGCCAATCTCTCCGGTGGCACTCCTCGCGATAAAATATCGGCCGGATTCTGTTTTGAAGGAACATGTTGCCAGTGTTCAGGCAGTGAGATTTCCTGGATGGATGCAATGCGATTTGCAATGAATGTATGAAATAATGCTGCTTCTGCGTTTATCCATGCCAATGTTATCTCTGAATCAGTCCAATAATAACATGAAAGGTCTTTAATATTTAGATCTGCTTTAACCCGGCTGACTAGTTCAGCTGCGAGTTTAGCTGCGCATAGTTCTAGCCGTGGAAGCGTAGTTGGCTTAGCTGGAGCTACCTTAGATTTGGCACAAAGAAGACGCACAATTCTCATTCCATCCTCATTGTTAGCACGTAGGTAAACGGCTGCTCCATATGCCTTCTCAGAAGCATCAGCAAAGGCATGCATTTCGATTGATTTTGGTACCCTTCCAGAAAACATGTGTCGAGGTATCTTTATGTCGGCAAGTGCTTTGAGACCTTGGCGGAATTGGAGCCAAGAAGAGTGGAGCTCCATTGGGAGCGCTGCATCCCAGTCAAACTTGAGGCGCCACAAATGCTGGAGAAAGATCTTAGCTATAACCACTACTGGACTCAATACACCCAGTGGATCAAATAGATGAGCAATATCAGATAGCACTGTCCTCTTTGTTACATTGTTTTGCTCAGTGTATGTTACCTTGATGCAAAATTCGTCTGATTTTGGGGTCCAGATTAACTCTAGTGTCTTAATGGATTCTTCTGTGTCGTGTATGTCGAGTTGTATGGCCTTATCTTCTGTAGGAATGGGCTTAAGTAACTGTGGGTGATTAGCACACCATTTTCTAAGCTTAAATCCCGCAGCATTTAACGCTTCCTGTAGTTGCTTCTGTGTTTCTATAGCTTCGACAAGACTGTCTGTGCCCGTGATTAAGTCGTCCACATAAAAATTGCTCTTACTGACTGCAGCAGCCAAAGGATATCTGGCTTCTGAGATCTTTGCTAATTGTAGCAGACATTTAGTTGCTAGGTATGGCGCTGTTGTGGTGCAATAAGTCACGGTGCATAGCTCAAAGCATTTCATAGGTTGTGTTGGCTCATCTCTCCACCAGATTAGTTGATATCTTCTATCTGCTGGGTCGACCATGATTTGTCGGTACATCTTCTCAATATCAGCTGTGAATGCAAATCGTGGCATTCGGAAGCGAAGAAGGATAGTAAACAAATCATCTTGGACAGTCGGGCCTGTACACAAAATGTCATTTAACGAGACATTTGTTGAGGTCTTACTGGAGCCATCGAACACCACTCGTACACTTGTCGTGGTGCTGTCCGGCTTAAGTACAGCGTGATGTGGTAGAAAATAGTGAGGACCCTTAACAGTGTTGAGATCGATTTCGCGCATGTGTCCGAGACTTATATACTCTTTCATGAAGTTGTTGTATTGTATGGACAACTCAGAGTTTTTCGACAGTCGTCGCTCCATTGCCAGAAATCGTCGGAGTGTCTTTGGATACGCCAAGCTTATGTGGATCATGAAGAAATGGTAGCTTAACCACAAATCGCCCAGTGTGATCTCTTCTTACTGTTTGCGAAAAGTGAGATTCGCATTTTTCTTGTTCGGCTGTGAGTCTTTGAGAAGGTGCTGTTGCCTCTTCTAGTCTCCAAAATTTTTCAACCTGAGCCTCTAAATTGGTTTCCTCAATGGTCGAGACACCACATATTCTGCTTTGATGTGAGTTTCTGGGTGTGCTTCCTGCGACAATCCAACCAAAAATAGTGTTTTGCAGCGTGGGTAGGTTAGTTCCTAGCCGTATTTGCACAATTGAAAGTAATTGATAATAAATTTCAGCACCTAAGAGCAGGTCTATCCGATCTGGTTTATTAAATCCTGGATCGGCCAATTTTATGTTTGTTGGGATTGGCCAGGATTGAATGTTTAGTTTATATGCTGGCTGTTGAGCAGTTATTTGAGGAAGGATAAAGGCTTCTATGTGGGCTGAGAAGTCATTGATTCGAGACTGTACTCGCATGTTTATTCTGTGTTGAATGAGTTGCTTGACTTCCCCAATACCTTGAATATGCAGCGAATCTTCCTTCTTCTGTAAGTTTAGCTTCTTGGACAACCTTTCGGCGATGAAATTTAATTTTGATCCGGAATCGAGGATGGCTCTACAGTTCACGGCATCTCCCTTGTTGTCTAGAACCTCGATAAGTACAGTGCCTAATATGACATAATTTCTTTGCGACTGTCTTGCCTCTGCTGACAATATTATTGTATTGGTTCTTGTATTAGTGTGACTCGTGCTTGGCTGTGCGTTAGACGAATTGACCTTATTTGATGTTAGGTGAGTTGTCTGATCTTTGTGCAGCAATGTATTGTGTTTTCGCATACACTTAGCACAGCCTCTTGATGGACAATCTACTGCCAAATGAGTGCTCTTGAGACAATTGGTACAAACCTTCAACTGATGAGCAGTCTTAAAACGTTCTGATGGCTCTAGCTCGAGAAATTTTTGGCAGGCGAATAACCCATGATTTTTGTGACAAAGTTTACACAGTAAGGTCTGAGTCTTCATGTTTGAACTCACTAACGCAGATGATCTGCTGAACGCTCTTAGCTCAGTTTTATGTCTTCCTAAGGTTTCTAAAGACTGAAATCGTTGCTCTAAAAATTTTAAGAATCCCGCCATAGGTTGAAGCTCTCTGGGAGTTTGTAGTCCCTGCTCATATAAAGTATGAGTAGGTTTGTCCAATTTCTTAATAAGCAAGTGTAAAAGAATTGGATCCCAAGCAGTCGTCACTATTCCAAGATTATTAAGTGCCATTAAACATTCCTTCGTTGTGTCGTGAAGTTTCTTTACTGCTGTGGCTGATTCTGACACTATGGTTGGCTGGGTTACTAATCTGTCCAGCAGAGCTGTCGTTAACAGCCTCTTATTATTGTAGCGCTGATTTAAAATTTCCCATGCGGCTACATAATTTTCTTCGGATACTGATAAATGTCTAATCAGTAATTCAGCCTCTCCAGTTATGTTCGTTTTAAGAAACCACATTTTTTGAGAATTTCCAATAGGTTGCTCATGCACCATTTGTGTAAACAGATCATGGAACTGTGTCCATTTCAAATACTCTCCATCGAATTTTGGTAGTGCTATCTTGGGTAGCTTCATTTGTGGTGTGGATATTGTGCTGCTTTGATTAGCATTCTCCATTGAGAGTTCATCGGATTTTTTTAATAACTGAATGGTGATATCTTGCGTAAAATCCTCTAAATTGCAATATTCTTTATCACTGTATGAGGTCATATCTTCGGCTGTCTCCCAAATTTGTTCGTTGATTGCCTTTATTTGCGACCAATACTCGTTGATTGCATTGATTTTGACTATGCAATACTGCTTACTCTGACCTTCAAGATTAATATTTGAAAGTACTCGCTTCAACAGTGTCATTATTCCCTTCTGTCGTCTATGTAAACCTTCTGCCGTATTTGAGGAGGCCATGCTTTGATTGCCTTGGAATTTTGTGGGTACTGGTTGCTCCGAGGATACTTGAGATGGGCTTGAAGTGAATTGCTTGGCTTTTGGCTTGGGTGGGTTTTCTTTCATTCCCTGAGCCAAATTTTCTGATGCAGTTTTACTTTGCAGATTTTCCATGATCTCCATCCTGTACGCCTCATATATATTCTTTATTTTGTCATAGTAACTATCCTTGTAGTATGCTTGATCGAGATGACTACTGTACTTGTCACGTATGCTGCTATCGACGACATCGAATGCTTCCCATTGTTCGTCCAGTTGTTCCACTCTTCTCTGTAGGAAGGTAGGGCTTCTCTCCTGCTGGGTTTTTGATCTATAATCGTTGATAAGCCTCTGGATTTCTGCTCCAGTCTGTTCCTGTTGATATACCAACTGCTCCATTAGTATGATTCGTCTCCTGATCACGTCGGGGTCACCAAATGTTTTTTAATGCGACCAAGTTCCTTTACTTGACCGCTGGTAGATGTGTAAAGGTACTTAACCCTTGCACTAAAAGTTGCTTGCAGGTACTGAACCAACAAACTAGATTGAAATAACGAAAATAGTTGTGATCAAGGTACTTAACCTGTATCACTAGCTTGTTTGTAGGTACTTAACCAACAAACTAATTATTGTCGATGAGAATATAATTAAACGACTTGCTTCACTTAACAAACTTCAAAGACTGAACTTTATTTAAAAAATCAAAATAATTTATATAAAGAAAAGTTGCTGCAACTTACTTAATAAATTCACATTAACATAAAATTGATTTTGGTCAGTAAAATATAAATTTCACAACGCGTAAGCAATTTTTTGTACGATAATTTCAGTTCTCACAGAATGTTTTCATTCTTGCGCAACTTAAGCGGTGTACTATGTCGTCTGAAGACGTAATCCGAGTAGGTATGCACATTCTGTGAGAACGGAAATTATTTTCGCTATTTGTTGACTGAAGAATTTGTCGATGTGATATTATAGCGTAATTTATAATTTCGAGAAATTATAAATTACGAACGTTAGATAAATGCTTGATTTAACAATAGTGTTGTACAACTCCGGATATTTTTGTGTGCCTTATTTTATGTACATAATTGGAAATGCTTATTTTTTTTTTAATTTTTGAATTGCTCTTTTTTTATGCCATATTAAACAGT
Source organism: Dioctria rufipes (assembly GCA_963924295.1). Classification (NCBI taxonomy): domain Eukaryota; kingdom Metazoa; phylum Arthropoda; class Insecta; order Diptera; family Asilidae; genus Dioctria; species Dioctria rufipes. The sequence continues at coordinate 56,883,733 of OZ002741.1, forward strand.
ACAAATAAATCTAATAGATATTATTTCTTAAAATCTTTTCTAAGCTGTAAATTCTGCCTAAAGTTTCTCGGGGGGAGGGGGGGGGGCACCGGTGCCGTTTTGGAAGCCGTGTCTACCCCTGTCCCTATCTAGCGACGCGCATGGTGATCGGGTGCTAGCCCGATAAGCCGGTGATCTCCACGTTAACGCGACCACACGTATTTTACCACGTATTTACTCTGGACGATTGTTGCGGCTGCGGTGAAAGGAGAGGTATGAAATTGAATTGAAATTGAAAAAGTACTACATTGCATAACCTGAAAGCCTAATAAAATAAAGCTATTTGGCCTTCGGCAACGGGGCCATCTGGGCAGAGGAGAGCTATGAGTTAACAGAAATACTCAGAAATGTCCCACAACTTATAAACACCGACAGGACCCCGGTCCAAGAAAGTGTTGCTAAGATAGCATTATATATGGCAAATTTGGCATTCTCGTGGCTTCAAAAGCATTTACTTTTTTGCAAAGCATTTTACATTATTTTTTGCATCATATAATTATTATTTCAAAAAACGCACGGAAATGTGTTTTTTATCAGAAGGCTTTCAAAGGTTTTCTATACCTATTTGTACTTTTAAAACAAATTCGAAATTAAAGAACAAATATAAAAACATTATTTTATGTAAATCAATTTTGAAGTAGAGTACATACGTCATACCCCGGTTAACGTTGCCCCGAACAACGTTGTTTCGCTGTAACGTCGGACAGCTATTATAACCATACCCCACTGTAACGTCCTGTTGCTTCGATGTACCGTTTTTTTTTTAAAACCGTTTTTTCTATACTAATGCTAAGCAGGCGGTGGTATTTGAAAATTTGTTTTTGTACATTACTTTTCATTTGTTTTAATTATTGTTTGTGCAAGAATAATTTAGCTAGTTGTGTTTTGTGTCCTTCTTTTCATATTTAGTTGGACATATTTTGTTTAATTTATATATATTTTACTGTACCTATTCACGTAAGTATATTTTATATATGTATGTAAGTAGTCACCACTACTCAGTTTCATATTTTATTGACAGTATATATCATGCCCAACAATAATGTTGCTAGTGCGAAGAAAATGAAAAGAAATCATTTAACTTTAAAGGTTAAACTAGATGTCATCAAACGGGTTGAAACTGGTGAATGAGTAGTGGATATAGCAAAACATCTTGGTATTCCACCAACATCTATAAGAACCATTATTAAAGATAAGGACAAATACAAAAAATATGTCATAGATGCAGTACCCATTGAATGAAAAACGATAAAATCTAGAAGCACTATCATGGTAAAAATGGAAAAACTTTTGTTGATATGGATTGAACATCAGACTCAACATAACATGCCTTTAAGGCAAATGTTAATTCAAGAAAAGGCTCTTCATATTTACGATGATTTAAAAATAATAATGGGGGACACTTCCGAAGGACAAACCTTCAGTTCAAGCCGTGGTTAGTTTGATAGATTCAAAAAAAGATCTGGTATTCACAATGTTAAATTGTTAGGAGAAGCAGCTAGTGCTGACAAAGAAGCTGCATTCGAGTATCTGAACAGATTTAAAGAGATAGTCGAGACAGGTGGTTTCAGTCCCCAACACGTATTTAATGTTGATGAAACTGGACTATTCTGGAAAAAAATGCCAACCAGGTCCTTTATTGCGCTAGATGGAAAGGTAATTTCTGGACATAAGCCTGCAAAAGATAGGCTTACTTTACTGCTTGGAGGTAATGTCACAGGTGATTTTTAGCTTAAACCAATGCTGGTTTATCACGCCCTAAATCCTAGGGCTCTGGAAGGGTGTATTAAGAACAGATTACCAGTATTTTGGAAGGCAAATAAGAAGGCTTGGGTTACTAAGTCAATTTTCCATGAATAGTTTGTTGAATATTTTTGTCCTACAGTCAAAGCGTTTTGTACCAATAACAATCTGGCGAATAAAATATTACTGATACTAGATAGTGCTCCTGGCCATCCAAAAGACTTAGATGAACTGTCTGAAGGTATGGTTAAAGTTGTATTTTTGCCCCCGAATACAACATCAATATTACAGCCTATGGATCAATGTGCAATTGCTAATTTTAAGCATTATTATCAAGTTTTCATTTTCCCAAGCTCTAAATGCCACTGACGGTGACACTGGCATGAATCTCCAACAGTTTTGGAAAGAGTTTAATATATTAAAAGCAATCAATTTAATTGAACAAGCATGGAATGCAGTTTCGCTAAATTCCATGCACGGTTCTTGGAAAAATCTATAGCCAGAATGCGCTGATGATTTCAGAAGCTTTGTAGAAACTACTGCTGATATTCAGCAGGAAATTGTGTCACTGGAAAGACGTCTGGGTTTTAACGATTTGGATCAAAATGATATTGTGGAGCTAGTTAAATCTCATAATACTGAATTAACAAATGAAGAACTAATTGAATTGGACAAAAGCTATTTGGAGGATAAAGAAGATGATACGGATGGAGCTGAGGCTAAGATTTTTAAAATGGAGGAACTTAAGGATGCATTAACATATCTTGAGAAAGCTAAAGATATATTTGAAAGGTGTGATCCAATATTAGAACGATGCTCCAAAGTAAATAGAGAAATTGATAGTGCGGTAAGATCTTATAGAGAGTTGTACGATAACAAAAAGAAGCCTTCAGTACAGGTTACATTGCATCAATATTTTAATAACGCGCCGAGGAACGTTGATCCAACGACTAGCCGTGGGTCATCCGCAATAACTATTTTTCGTTATTCATGCGAATCGTCTGAAGAGAGCATGTAAGCTCAATAAATGTTTTTTTATTACTTTTAATTAATTTAATAAAAAATTTTAGTTTTTGAATTTTATATTCTTATATATTTTCCCTATAATAATAATAATCAAGTGTTTCTTCAAATGAATTTAATAATTTTTTAAGGTTTGAATGTACATACCTACTAGTACATACTATTTTTTTTTTGTATTTTTATATTTAATTAAACAAAAAATTGATTTTATTATAAAATCATTTTATTCTAATAAAGAATTTTAAATCTCTAATAAATGCTCTAATATTTCTTAATTATGTAAATTGGTATATTAGCAGTACTTTTTCTAACACGATATTTAATTGTCCCGTATAACGTTGTTTCGGTTAACGTCGCATTTTTCTGGAACCATTTAACAACGTAAACCGGGGTATGACTTACATGGTTATGTGTATGTATTACAGTCAGTTTTTACTTATGACAAATTTCCAGTGTTCGAAAGTACCCAATTATTAAAAACTGTCTTAATTTCTCCACATTTGGTGTAGCAGTGGCATTCTTTTTTGTTACTATTGTAAACATATAAATCTAATCACACTTATAATCAGTATACTTCATTGTTACATAGCTAACCCGTTGCCGAGTCTCCTGTACCGTCGCAAATCGCACGTTTTATGGCAACCTGCCCACTCGCGAAGTGTCGACCACTTTCCACAAAGATTATGAATTGACTGCCTTTTGGTTCTTTTATCACAGCTCAAGAACAAATTAAAATCCGTACTTTTGAGAAGGGGGAGTATATTTGCGAAGCGCTCAACTCAAAATTAATCCAACCGAAAATACTTTGCGAAGCGCACACCTATTGTTAAGGGATTATACATTGTTCTAGCACGTATTTTTACCTTCTCTAAGTAATATACCTACGTAGGGTGTATTTGCGAAGCGCACAAGCCAGATAAAAACACTTCAGCCATTTTTATACCATAAACACGATAATTTTTTTCTACGTATTTGTTTATAAATTCTTATATACATATTAGTGGTTTACAAAACTTAGCTTAAAACACTTTTTGATAGTGCGTTGATACGTTCTTTATAAACACACAACGTGTGATGGATTTTTCGTTATATTGGTCAAGGTTTTTTAATATTCCGGCTCTTTTTCGGATATAGGTATGTATATAGGGATATTACACAGATCAGGTATAGATTTTTAAATTTATATGTATATGGATATTACAGAAATCAGGTAAAGATACGTGCTAGAATAATTCGTTGTCCTTAACCATAGCCGCGCGTTTCCAAAACAATGTGTAATCCATTAACAATAAGTGTACGCTTCACAAACTCCTGCTTGTGCGTTAGGAGAAGTGTTTTTATATGTATGGCTTGTACGCTTCGCAAATATACCCCATTATGCCATTTGCGGCGACGGGCTGCCCAAGGTATTTCATAAGACCAGTCTTATGTTTCTTTTGAGAGATTGAGGATTTTAGTCAGTGTTCTGTTAACACTATATTGGGTCATATAAGTAAGTGAAGGAGCGATTGAATTTCTAAGCGGTTACAAAAAAGATTCCAAAAATAAAGAGTAGGGGAAGGGGTTAAGAGTTCACTTCTTTTCTTAGTTTCTTCGTGCAGAGCCATAACAACTCGTTTTGGCGCCTGAAGCAATCGTATAAATTTGCGAATCTGATCCATAGAACTCTCAACATAACCTTACATAATTTTAACTAAAGTGACGTCGTCTATCAACTGACGGTACAAAGTTGAGCAACAATTAATCATGAGAAGAATAGTAAATAATATTTATTGCACATAAAATTATTAGTTTATATTAAATTTTTGCGAGTAAAGTACATTTAAAAACATTGAGGTGAATCAGTTTAATAGAAATATTTACAAAATTTTATATATGTACTTTTCTAGCTTTTTGCGCCATGAATTAGTTTAGAATATTCTCAAAATGACAAGCATTCCTGTCATTTCTTTTTCGGCTTACAAAACAGCCACATTGGACAATCTTTCTTCACTAATTTTAGATCACCGGTAATTTTTCATTAATTTCAATTTTCTGAAACTTCGTTCACATCAAGTTATCGTCATTGGCAATGTCACAAAAACTCTGAAGGCGATTTTAACATTTAGATAGGATTAGTGGTGGCTATAGTCGTGAATTAAATGACGAAAATCCAAAATTGACTTTTCTATCAGGGCGTACACATTGCTAAGAAGATCGCCAGAAAGGAATCAAAAATCTTTTGAAACTTCTTCCAATATTTCGTACCTCCTGGTTAGTTACAATACAATCAAAGAACACCACTTGATTCAAAAATTGGTGACGAAGCTTTTGTTTTGTGGCAATATTGACATCACTCATTATTTTGTGATTCAAAAAATTCGAGTTGCTTTTTTTTCTTGTTTCTTTAACGTTTGCTGGTATAATCATATCTTCAGACAATTTTGTACAACTGACAAAAATTTCTTCCATGTCAGGATCACGAACCAAACTCAGCCTTGTCAAGCGGGTAAATTCAAATCGAAAATAAAAGAATTTATTTAACGTTTACAAATCAAAAATAATTTAGATTTGTCAAAGGCAAATGTTGTTAATATTATTTTTTCTCGCCCGCAATAATTTGGTTTTTCAACGGGCGGCACTCCTCCGATTCAACGTCTGCCCCACTTGCCTAACTCTTTTGTAAGTACTGATTCCACAGAGAAACCCTGTTTTATTTTTAATTTTAATTGTGAAAGGGCCAATCGCTCTTACACATATTCTGTGCATACATATATATGTCCTGTATAAAATTTCTTTTTCCTTTTTTCTTATTTAATTTGGGTTATTTGCCTTTTACAAAAATGTAATTTTTGAAAACCCGTGGGGGCTGGTTTGTTATTATTTGCCGGACCTATTCAAGACCCAGTCCGGCCTTGGATATCTATCTATATTTCTTTGTTACTTTTCTGGTTATTGCTTTGACGAAATCACTATCCTGATCCCTTGTAGAATTATCCCTATGTATACCATACGAATTGGTGTAGGGAACTAGGACTTTTTTTTGGGGTGGGCCAGGTTCCCCAACTTTCAAACATTTTGTTTCGTCATAGCTAATAATAATAACTTTCGATATATTTCCAATCAATGTCTTATATTAATTATAATGCCTTCTAATAATCATTTAGTTCTAGTTCAATTAAATTTCAATTTAAAATTACCGCCAGAAGTATAGATACTATAAAACTAAACTTGGTAATTTGCTATAATTATAAAGTTGTCAATTTGCTATAATTCGAGTTCAGTGAAATAACCAACAAAAATTGTAATCGCTCTGTCCTCTCAAAACCTTTGAACAATAAACAATACGTCGTGCAAGTAAAACTAGTTCTTTTCTTTTAATTGGTTTTTGTTTTCAAGTGCAAAAACTATTGAATTTTAACACATTTTGTTTGCGAACTATACCAGCTCATGAGTATTCCCAGCTTTTGACCGACATTTTTTATGCATTGCTCTGATCAATTACAAAATGTTGATATAATGGCCACAGTCAATGAAATTGCATAGATTAAAAAAACCATACAGAGAGAACAGAGAGTCTATAAACTACAGAGTTCATAAGAAAAATAATCTGAATTCTAGAACACAATTTCCGATAAAATATCTTTGCACACAAAAAATAAAATAATTCTCGTAAAAATAAAAAAATGAAATAATTCTTCATAAATTAATTCTAATTTTACAAGTCGCAGACATCGCTTCACTATTTTTGTAATATGTAATCCTCCTGCGTGAAACCTTAACTCCGCTCCTAAGAAAGATAAAGACTAGATCAGCCAGCACTTTTAATCTACAGCAAATGCAGGTACTTATGCACATTCGGGGTGATTTTTATTAGAAAAGCTTTTGAGATATTACAGTCTTTGTCGAGGTTGCGATGTTAAGGTCAGAAGAACAACGAATAGTTTTCAATTATTTCCCATTCTTTATAAAAATGCTTGTGGAATATTCGATAATTGAGCACCGGAAGATAGAAAAGCATGGTACTTTGCTCATCAGTTAGTATAAGTCATCAGCATTCAATCAATTCAACATTCGGCGATCGGGCGATATATATTGCTTATAGAGACCAACGGCGACGAGTGTTTACCAAATAGTTTTAGTCGGACATTTAAATTATTGTGAAAATAGATAAATATATAATGCAATTGGCGAAAAATAAAATAAAATTTGCACGATTTAAAAATAAAAAAAATAAAAGAAAGTGGTGTAGTTTAAGTTACAGAGACTTTTGTTTTCCATATCCCCTCCTTTGTTTCACTCACGTAAGTGTTAAGGAAGATAAATGAAAATCCTCAAGCTCTATACACATATATTGATAGTCACGCCCTGCCTAATGGCCAGTACTTATTCCAAGTACCAGTACCACGACCCATACTTCGAATCTTTAAAGTACAAATACAAGCTCCGGTATTGGTACTTAAAAATTTTCAAGTACAAGTCCAGGTACTGGTACTTATAAGGCTCAAGAGTGTTCCAGAACTCAAATCAGAAGTATTGAAAAATCTATAGCCAGTTAAATAACTGGATGAGGTTTCCATTTACGAAGTATCATAAAATATGTTGGAAAATGATAGGAAATGAATTCGAATCATATAAGGTTTTTGCTGTTCAATTTCTACATAGTTTTGGAAGTCTTCATACAGTACTTGAGTTTGCCTTTAGCAAAACAAATGCCACATCAGATAATGATTGCCTTTGTTTCATTTACAAGACCTGCAAATGAAAATCAACGCTACACGCATGTGGGGAGGAAGGGAGTGGATTGTGGCACTTGATTGCCAACCTTCTCAATAAAGGATATCGATTCAGCATGTCAATTCCTACAGTTACTCATATACTTCGCTAATATTATTTCTATTTTACAGAAGGCGGCAAGATTTCTTGAGGCACTGTCGAGATGCAGATTACCTCCATTATTAGAAGGCGTATTTAAATAATTTACAAGAGCTGAAGTACTTCACGTTATGGCGGTATTTGTAGTAAGCCCGTTAAGTACTAACTACTAGTACTTGAAAATTGTTTGCGTACCAGTACTGAGACTTGTTCTTGTACTTAAAAAATTTTAAGTTCAGGTTCTGGTACTGGTACAAATACTTGAGTACCAAGTAACTTACAGGTCTGAAGTTAGATATGCATTTTAGAACAATTATTATTTACGTTCTTATTAAGAACTAATAAAGAGATAGTTAAAGTCTGTATACGGTTTAGTTAACGGTTGTGCTGTTAGTTTGTTCTTAATTATCTCATTTCAATGTTTATGAGTGTAATGTTCGAATACCTTTTCTGAAGTAGTTGCTCTTAACCAAGCTCCAACTCGATGGAAAAGCTCCGTTCATAGCCAGCCGAGCTGACAGGAAGACCCAGAATGACTTGCCGCACTTAGTATAAATTTGGGCAGAAGTCTTTATTAATTTCAGTTTTCAGTCTTTCCAAATTTACTACAATGTTCTTGCTTTGGCACATATTATTTTATTGTTAAATTTTATTTTGTTTCAGCCTATATGGTGGAAATGTCTACATTAAAAACAGTTTTATAATTTTCTACAAATGCCTCTCCATGTTTCAGGTACAACTTTATAAATGAATCAACTGACTGTACCTATGGTAGATTTTCAAACCTATTGTTGAAGTTAGTTATAATGTTGTCCATCAGTTGGTTGTAAATATGTACCGTCCAATATTCGGATGGCCTTGCATCTCATTGAAAGTCTACTAAATTACTTTTACCTATAGGGGTCTTTACCAGAAAGTATTTTGCTCTCTTCGGTTGCCTTCTCCTTTTCGAGTCTGGACTAGGTTCTAGACGAATTTATGTTTTTCTGTAAATTTCTCGGATTCCCGAAGTATTTATTGTCTGGAGTGCTAATATATTTTTTTTTACATATTATTGATTTTTTTATTTTCGTACATATTTCTTCCTTATAAAGATAATCAGCCTTATTATTGAATCAGTTGGGATCGGAAGTAAAAAAGCTTAAAAATGTGTTTTTCCGAAAAATTAAACAAAGTTTTACGAAATTTTCAAAATTTCATTGATATCAAAGGTTAGCAATTAAAATTTCCGCATAAACTGCCAAAATACAGTAGAAACTTGATTATCCGGGATGCCTGGTTTCGAGACCTTCCCGGAAAATCGAAAATCCCGGTTAATAGAACGAGCTCAGTAAAATAAAGGAAAAGACGTTTTTTTTTTTTTATAACAAACTCAAATTATATTTTAATACAAAAAAATGTACATAACACAAATAAAGTTTCCACTAGAATATACACATACATAAGTATATAAGTAAAGTTGATATTTATTTTTTAGGCAGATACATTAATATGTATTTGCTTTCCAAAAAAATAATTTATACTTGTTTGCCCTGAAGTTTGTTGCTTGTTTTTCAATAAACTCTCTTGGATCCTGTATAATTGAATCGAATCTTGCATAGTGATTCCCTGAAGATTTTGGTCTTCCAGGAAGTTAATGAGTGTAGTACATGCTGTTATGGCTTGTGAAATCGTAGTTTTGTGAGGAGGTTCTTCACAACTAGAATCTGAACTATCACTGTCAACGTCATTTTGAGGATTCAGGATTGTATTTAGAATTTCATCGTCAGATAATGTAGCGAATATTGGAGCATTATGATCGCTCTCAAACCAGTCTGAGATCTCTTCATAACTGAACTCAATAGTACTTTGTGGTATATCTGCAAAAAAACGTTCCATTTTATTATCTTGAGTTGGAGTTTCTGCTTTATCTCCCAGTAAAATATTACCCCAAGTGTTTTTTAGGACGTCAGTAGTAACATCATCCCATGCATTATAGAGACACCAAATTGCATTTTTTATATTAAATAATTTTTGAAAGGAGCATAGATCTAAATTAGTTTCGTTATTTATAAATATTTTCATGACGTGTTTCCGATAATGACACTTCAAACTTCTTATTATTCCTTGATCCTGAGGCTGAATCAATAAAGTGCAATTCGGTGGTAAAAACTTCACGATTACATTGTCTCTTTGAAAATCAGATTCTCCTGGGTGAGCGGGACAGTTATCTAACAATAGTAAAATTTTACTGTCAACGGCCAGACCAACTTCTTTTAAATGATTCTCTGCTTCAGGTACAAAATTATTATTAAACCACTGTAAAAAAATTTCCTGTATGAGCCACGATCTTCGGTTTGACTTATATATCACCGGGGGATTTTTAGTATTATTCTTAAAAGCTCTTGGTCGAGCACTTTTTCCGATTACAAGCAGCTTGCATTTGTGGGTTCCCGCAGCATTTGAGCAGGTCAAAACAGTGATATGCTCTTTACTTCCTTTTAATCCTGCGGCTGAACGCTCGTCATTACAGACCAATGTTATTTTTGGCAATAGCTTCCAAAAAAGTCCCGTCTCGTCAGCATTATAAATTTGTTCTGAACTTAACTCTTGTTTTTCAATAAAATTGGACAGTTCATCAATGAACATTGTTGCACTAATATAACCCGCAGACAATTTTTCACCAGTCGTTTTAAGACTATGAATACCGTGACGGCTCTTAAATTTTCCAAGCCATCCTTGGGAGTATTGACAAGCTGATCGTATATTAAGTTTTTCGTGAAACTCTTTTGCTTTTCAATTATTAAATCTCCAGATATAGGAGTGCCTTGAAAAAGTTCCTGTCGGAACCATTCATAAGTCGCCTTATCTACCTGCGGATTTTCAGAGGTTTTCAATACTTTGCGGTTTTCCAGGCCCTTAACGGCGTCACTCTGTGCATAAAATTTTAGGATTTTGTCCTGATTTTTTTAAAAATCATACAACGTTTGTTCTCCCACGCCGTATTTTTTTGCTAATGTCTTTTCGGTATTACCAACTTTCAAAGAATGAATTATTTGCACCTTTTCCTTAATTGATAAAACTTTTCTCGCTCGTTTTGTCTCCGAAATTGTAAATGTATGCAGAAATATCTACGTATAAATTTGTTTTAGGAAAACAAGCTTAATAGTTTTATTAAATTAACTTACCTCAAAAACCAATTAAAAAGAGAGTGCTGGAAACGCTCAGCACATCAAGAAATTTGTGGAACAATTATACACACTTTTACTGAAATGCAACTTTTACAAAAATGAGTTTGTTTTCCACAAACGCGATTAACCCAATAGATGTTTTCCTTTCCTACTATATGACGAAATGCACTTTAAAACTGTAATATGACACAAGTTGTTTCTACAACAGGCAAATTTTTCTACGAAAATTAGAAGGAAAATAAATAAAACAGAACAAGCAAAAACAAATTTTCTACAAAAGAGAGAAAAACAAGCATTAAAACAGATTACCAGCATATTAAATACGACCAAGCCTTCTGCATATGTGAACGACACTTCGAATTTACGTAGAAATACCAACCAACTTTTCTCATTTCTCGATATTACCGGATTGTTCATCCCGGATAATAGAGTCTTTGCCGGATAATGGAGAGAAATCAAAATAGTAGGAAATATGATTCATGCCGGATAATAGAGTTTCCAGTTAATCGAATCACGGATAATCGAGTTTCGACTTAGTTCTGGATGATTTCTCCTACGAATCACGCCTTTGTCAAAATTCAGCAATCTCAGAATAGTTTTTAAAAATTTAAAAAAGATTTTAATAGCTTTTCTTGAAGAAAAGAACTGGTTAAAACCTTTTCGATTCGGATCCGAACGGAGTCAGTTTATATAGGCCTAAAATTGTACCAATTAAGGAATGTTTTTTGGAATTTTTATAATTTCCTTGGTGGTGGGGGGGGGGGGGGGGGGTGTCCGCATTCTGGGGGAGGCCGGGCCCACCTGGACTTCTATCTAGTTACACTCCGATAATGACCATACGAGCTAGCTCCCACCCCCTTAAAGAGTAATATTCGACCGTATAACCCCCCCCCCCCCCCCCCCCCCCCACCAGGCCGACCCCCAATTATGAACTGCAAACATTCAAGGGAAACTGACTTAACCCAATAATCCTCAATTCGATACACCTTCTTACTTTCCTGTGCTACGGCATCATAGGGCATTCCCTGAACTTTGGCATCACCATAAACAAAGAATATCCTCATCGGCTGTTTTCTTAAGTTACCCATACAGTTCGTAAGTTAAGTTAGTTTGCAGGGGTGCCGCTGAGAAGAGTACTAGCCTGCAGCAATTAGTCCCAGGTTCATTGTTCTCCATAGATTCATAGGAATCTATCTTTCTAAAGTCAAACCTAGGTTAACTTTACTTCCCTACGGAACCATAGGATACATCTAACCTGTTAACCTTGCAGCTTTTCTAAATCACAGTGGATTCTCGCATTTTTCAAATTCTTCTTATCTTGAATACTTCTTTCACTAAAGAAAACTATGAAGGAGAGCAAGCTATATCAGTTAGCATTTTCAATAAAATGTTACTTATTATTTCCATTAAAATTTGTAAAACAAAATCAGGAAGCTTTTCGAAACGTCAAAGTTGACAACTTACTCTCGATTCATTACCAAATGATTTTGAATCATGAAAATAGTAACTGCAGAAATTTTGACGTTTCCGTAATCTCGACTTCTGCTTCTGTCTCTGTCGTTGTATTCTGCTCTTAATGAGTTTCATGAGTTTCGATTTTTAGTCTCTAGAACGAGGTAATGCAGATCTTCTATAAAGTAAAAAGTGATGAGTGAAAAACATGAAAAAGTCTTTGGTATAAAAACTTTTATAATTATTGCTGGATTTTTATCAAATTTCATATATTGATAAAATATATATTAAATTTTTCTCCTATCGGAATATTTTTTCGAAATTCGAATTTTAAAATACCTTTTATGATGGTTAAAGTTAGACATTTTCGAATTCGAATAACTTCTATTTGAATCGTACGATTTTTTAATTATAGCACTTTTTTCAAAGATCTTTTTATTCTGAACCAATTTTTTCAAGCTTCAATTCATTTGGACTTTTGAGTGGGGAGAAAAATAGGGTGGGGGGAATTTTCGATATTAACTCTAACTTCAGTAATTTAAGGAGTAGGGGGATGAAATTTATACACCTTATAGATCTTTTGATAAGCTATCTTTTGGTTTTCGAAAATATTCGAAATTCGAAATAGTTTTCGAAATTCACGCAGTTGAAGTTTTCAAATCGTCATTTCAGATTTTCCTTTATTTCTCCACTTCCTGAGGGTCTAGCGAGATGTTTTAAGATTCGTTGGAAAGCCTATGGGCGTGGCTATAAAATATCAAAAATTTAGAAAAACGATATTTTCGAAACGCCCAGAAAATGGCGGAAGGTGGAGCAATAGCGTTTTTTTTAAATCGCTCTAGATTCGGTATTTCTTTTCGCAGGGGGATGAACTTTTTCACAAACATTAACTTTATAATTTACCATATCATGATGTTATCTTTTTTTCGAATTTCGAAAATTTTTCGTATAAACTTGATGATTTTCGAAAAACTTAAGGGTCATTTGATCGGCCGATTACAAGTGAAATTCCGACTCCAATAGGTCGAGTGGGGTATCCTTGGAAAGAGAACACTTCAAAATTTACGAATCTGAAATTTCATCCCCCTCCACCCTTCCTTGTGGGTGGGGGGAGGTAAAACGTAACGTAAAATGTTAAGGGGCGCAGCGGGGGAGGGGGGTGTCCGAGGAAAATTTTCTGTGCGCCAAATGAAAGATCCATTCGAGGACTATCCATTTGTGCACTAATATCGCTTAAGGGTGGTATTGGGTTGATTTAACAGGGTATTCAATTTACATCTACCCGATGTTTTTTCACACCCCCAAAATCTGGGACTTTGGTCAGTTGGCTCCTTTTTTAGCCGAAGCCACCCAAAAGAATGAAATAAACCAAATCATTATCGAAAGGAAACATCTTCGTGGTTGTAAGTAGCTATGTCTCATCAAAATCGGGGTGGTTTTGTGAAAACGGTGAACAAGGGAAGTTCACCCTTTGAATCTAAACTAAAACCAGCTCTGGAGGGGTGAGGAGGTTACGGATTAAAAAACTAACTTCAGATTCGTCTTTAGTTCGATAAGCGGAATAAAGTTATTAAAAAAAATTTTTGGGGTGGGGGAATTTTAGGGTGGGGGTTGTTACCCCCAACCCCCGACACACCCAAATATACTATATGGGGTATCAAATTAAAGCCCCCGCTGAGCTCTATCGAATGGCGTCTTTTAAATTTCAATTGAGTATACTTCGTAGTATATTTTTTTCACCCTCTTACATTTTACCTGAAAGCCACTTTTTCACTTTGTCGGACCCTGCATCATAACGGATGCGCCTACAGAAAAAATTTTACATTCAAATTAAAGCTAACAAAATTCTCTATCTATTAGTAAGTTGTTATTTTCAATTTGACACATTTTCTCACTGAACTTTTCCGCCCGAAGTTCAAAGTTTTTCCTCATCCGGGTCCCATATACCCCAATACTACATATGAGTTATTTTTCAAAATTTTTTTCAACCATAGGCATTAGTGTTCGATTACTAAACTTTTTCATCTTTACAAAAAAATTCCTCCGAAGCACCGTTATTCCGTAAAGAGAAATTGTAAATTTTTACATCATCTCACGGCAAAAAGCGGCAAAAAGCCGTCGTAAAAGGAGGTTGTTCTACTATTATTAAGTTTTCTCCTAAACTATCACCCCTAGCGGAAAACTAATTAGAAATAAACGTTTCCAACAAAACAGGCTTCATTTTATCCGCTGACATTATACTCAAAAAGTGTATAATTAAGTAGTAATAGTAGAAATAAAAACTTTGAAAACGACCAAAACGGTCAGAAAACGCCATGAAAAACCGGCATTTCCTTAATTTAAGCCGTTTTGTTCAGATACTTTTGTTTTTATTTTAGCTATTTTTAACCAGATCTTCATAGTTCATAGTTTCTGTGATAACTACGACTCCTGGTAATCTTGAGGATTTTTTTCAATTTTTTCCGGTGCCGGGCAGGGCTCCTACGGGCCAATTTAATCACCCTGTTCCCAAAATAACAAATTTCATTCCCATAAATTACATTGCGGGGCAAGCTAAATTAGTTTGATGCACACACATGCGTACATAGGTGTGCTACTGAAAACTACCATCCTTTTTATCTCGGCCAAATTCCAACCGATTTTCAAAATTCTTTTTACTAAATTCATCTTAGTGAATTTTTTCTGATTTTTTAAGCCTATTACGAATTTCGTAGGGTGCCGGGTAATAGGGTTCTTGCCCACCCCCTCATATATTATAAAGCGAAACTAATTTTCATTTGTGTATGTAAGCATTTGTATATGAGCTAAGAAGTACACAATTTCATTGAAATATGCATTTATAGCGCAAGCCACGTAAGATAGTTTGGCTTAGTCAGTAGGGCGCTAGGTCAGAGAATTTAGGGATTGTGAGTTCGAGTGTTGAGCATGAATTTTTTTAATATTTTATTTTTTATATATACGGCGGGTTCATTGCTAAAGTGAACCAAGCACAAATCCATTTCAAGCTTTTGGTTTATCCCTTTCTTGACGGCTACTTAGAATTGTATGATATTCAAGTAAATTGGTACTCAGTACCAGCACTTATACTGGAAATAAATTTACCAGTAAAAGTGAGACTTGATGCTTATTATGAGGATTTTTTTCAACATAAAGCAAGGTTGGCCTATTTATTATTAGAGTATGATATATGAGACGGATTTGGAAGATTGCTATGTAGGTTTCATATCATTATGTGAAATGTAACATTCAAAGTTAACTTTTTTTTTTTTAAAAGCCCATGTGCAAATTTTTTCCCCCGGATGGACGGACATGCAAAACTCAAAATAACTTTTAATAATCTGCGTATAAACCATGATTACATAACCTGTATATATACCCTGATTTACATATTTCCACGGCAGGAGGTTGTTCTACTCTTATTAATTTTTCTTCTAAACTATTAGGCCGATCGGAAAACTAATTAGATTTAACTTTATGTCCTAAAAATAAATCTTTTTACTAAATCTCGATGCGATTCTAATTACCGCTTCGCCGATAAGTTTTGTATGATACTATCTTTCATCGGTCATTACATTATATTCAGCGCCATCTTTTTTGTATATCCTGAAACAATTCAGCCACTTTTTTTCTCTTAACATTATCTAACCAAATAAGTTTGCATGGTTCGCTAAATTAGATTCTAATTAGATTCGTCCCTCATTTATATGGGGAATTTCACGTATGTTTGAAATGTTTTAATTTTAACGGGACTTACAGAAATCCTGTAAGTCCTGTTATAAATTTAAAAGTAATATACTACTGTCCCTAATTTATTGTATTTTTTTTAACGCTATCCGACTAACACTTTAAAATATTGTCATACATAGATTTCATATGTCATTTAATTTGCATGCTCATATCAAGGAATTAATTTAAAATCACGGTATTTTTTAATTAATATGCTAATTTTGTTGGCTTAATTGTTATTATGATTTTTTTCTGATTTTTTGAGCATATTTTCAAACTCCTCCGACATACGTGACAAAATCTGAATATTTGGCGTCCGAAATCAGCGTCCTGAAAATTGATTTGGAAATTTCGTTATACGAAATAACAATTATTCCAATTTTTAATTTTTTTCTACAATTGTGATCATAAAAGGATTGTCTGTACCGAATTTTAGCATTCTCTGATTTTATTTTCCTATTTAAAAAAATTAAAACGTCCTGGAAATGTAAGGTCCATTAGACGACTCCTGGTGGGGGCCACATAGAGCAACTGGACAGTCTATTTCAAGAAGTGGCTTTTGACATTCCTGCTTTATCGTTTAAAATTTATTTGAGCCAATTCGGTTACTTCCTTCAAATTCTACAAGAATTTCACTTCGACAAGTCCAGCCAAGATTTGCGAAATCAAGCATTTTGTAAGGGGTTTGCCCATCAAAAAATCTCAAAATATCACGATTTCATTTTTTGAGCCTACCCCAACATGTGGGGACTCATTGGAAAGGTCTCGATGAGTAGATTACAGAAATAACAAAAATTTCCCCCCTCCACCAATTTTTCGGGTGATTTTAGACAAAAAACCCGTTATTTTTGCAGTCTGCGCTTCCTAGCGGCGCCCCCTTGAACTACATAGACTTGCAATGCAGAAGCCGAGTATAGCTTATGTCCTATAATTTTTAAAATTTATTTGAAGTCATTACCTCTTATCATTCAGGAGATATCGAATTTCAAAGTATTCAAGTCCCAATATAATTAGGGAATTCCTTGGTGCATGTAGGTATGTATGCATGAAAAGTGGTAAAGCATCAATTTCCTATTTTCATCCTATCTTAGCGATTGACCACTCATTGGAAAGGTCTTGGCGAGTACATTTTGAATATGTAAAAACATTTTACCCCCACCATATAATTTAGTGAAAATGAAGGCGGGGAAAGGAATTATTTGTACTACGCGTACAGTTTGAGCACGTGTATCTCCTACAATTATTCACTTATTTCAGAAATTTTTCGATTTTCTGTTATTGTGAATTTTTCTGATTTTTTGAACATATTTGCAAACTCCTGCGACGAACAACGTGGCGTAATCAGAAATTCTTGAGCGCCAAATTTCCACCTTGAAAAGTGATTTGAAAATTTTATTGTATGAAATAACGGTTATTCCAATTTTTAATTTTTTCCTACAATTGTTATCATAAAAGTATTGTCTGTACCGAATTTTAGTATTCCTAGATTTTATTTTTCTATTAAAAAAAAAAAATCTCACGATTAATTTTTACGCATCTGTATACACCCGTGAGATCGAACACAATTCGGTCTAAATATGCATTTATATCCCAAACTGAATAAGGAAGTTTGGCTCAGTCAGTGGGGCGGTAGGTCAAAGTCTTCGAGTAGGGCGGGTATGGGTTCGATTGTCGACAATGGCAAGGTTTTTTTTTTGTTTTTTTTTTCTTTTTTAATTTTTTTTTATATATGACGGGTTTATTTCTTTTACAACTGATAGTAATATTGATTAGAGTTGGTCCATTGTGATTTTATTTACTATTTTTATGAAAAAGGCCGTCTGCTAACTTTCAGCGCTCTAAGTGAACTATGCCTATAAAAAAATTCGTATACAAAATTTCAGCTCACTACGTAGATGCATTCTCAAATATATAGCGAAAAACTAAATTTTTAAAGAAAGCCCTATGAAAGAGATACCCGATTTGCTTTTTTTTTAAAGCCAGTGTGCAAAATTTCAACTCAGTTAATTGGAAATTTTTATTTTTCCTGTATCTTACTACGTTCATGCGTCAGTTTCCAAACAAGATAAACAAAAGTACCAAAGTGCCAAGTTCCCGCTTTGAAATTTGACAGTCAGGCTCTAATATGGCCGAACTTCACGCACAGATAAGCCGGCATTTTGGTTACGCTGAAGGTAGATACACGACAAGTATTCCCATTAGAATTTTGACACATTGAAGCTGATAGCCTGTGACGTAATTGTGTGACTAATGTACTTGCATGTTTATAGGAAAGAAGGAGATCAGAGAGCGTATTGTGTTCCCTGTACCGTGCTTTCCTATACATTTCACGATATGACATCATCTAATGGTGGAACATGGTTCGTAATGGGAATAACATGAATTCTATATACATTGGGGTACGCTCATGTACCTGAGAAGACGGCCTTATACCGGCGCGGCGCTCCCTTGAAATATCGAGACTTCCAATATAGGAGAAACTTATACTCACTTAGCTTTTAGCTTTCAGGAGATATCAAAATTCAAAGTATTTAAGCCCCTATCTAATTGGGGATTGGTGTACGTTCCATACATTATGTATGTATGTAAGTGGTAAAACATTAATTTACTATTTTTCATCCAATCTTATCGTATGACCACTCATTGGAAAGGTCTCGATGAGTGTATTATGAACATGTAAAAATATTTTACCCCCTCCATATAATTTAGTGAAAAAGATGGGGAGGGTGGGAGTAAAAACCAGAATTGAATCCACTCTTTTGGCTATTGCTCCTCACCCTCCTTACCGTTTCTCTTCATTCTTTTCGCATATGGTAGCCAAACCCTCTCTCTACAAACAGGCAATCATCTGTTCCTCCCCTCACACCCTCGTGAAGCACACCATGCCAATCTACAGTCTACATTCAAAAAAAATTTCCGACATGCCTCCACTCTTTTGTCCATTGCTCCTCACCCTCTGGACCGTTTCTCTTCATTCTTCTCTCAAATGATAGCCAACCCCTCCCCCTACCTATGGGAAAACGTCGCACCCATCCCCACCCTCTCGCCGGGCATCGCCGGCGGGCTCACCCTAGTTATTATCCTAACTAGAGAGAGAAATTCAATTTAATTAATTGCATTGACCTAATTCTTATTAATTAAAAAAAAGAAAAAGATTTAAAATGTGTTATCCAAACGACAAAGTTATTAAATTTTTCTCTTACAGAAAAATGTGGTACAACCGGAAATTGGAAAGGAAAACATTCTCTCCTTTCTTTAGAAAAGATGACAGCAGCAGTGATTTTCATTATAACTTAAATATGTGTTCCGTACTTGCATCCTCAGCTCATGGTAGTACCTATAGTATGTATGTACGTATGTTTGTGTATATATATATGCCAAAAGCAGGTATATTATTCTGCTCTAGAGTTTTGTATTTGGCGAATAAATAAATGTGAAAAGTTGTCGTTTTATATATACAAAACGGAAAGCGGAAATTGAGAGTCAATATGCGGAAGTTTATTTTATATTTGGACAAGTCACTGAATTTTAGTCGTTATGCGTTTGAAATTTAATAAGAAGAAAAAATTTCTTTTCTTTTGACCATAATGAGGTAGATTTCTTGGTAGTTAAATAATGCCTTTGCTAAAAATTTATTCTTAATTTAAAGTTGGGTATCCCGTGTTGAGATATATACTACAAAAGTAGTAAAGGAGGGTAGGTAGTTAACTTTATTATGAGCTCTTATTAGCTATACTATAAAAACTTTCTTATTCATTGAAATATTTTGGGAATAATTATTTCCTTATCCCTGCGGCATCATAATCTTTCTCGATTACGGATAAACATCTCAAATCTATACGAGGAAGAAGCCATTGTTTTCACTGACTTACATATGTGTAGTATATGTACATAATGTAATGTATGTAGGTGGTCTCATCTGGTTTCATAAAACATCTTAAGTTTACTTTTTCTATACATTTCTGCTATTATGACTAGATTTAGTTTACTCTGGGGAAAAATTTCTTAGGAATTTTCCTTGTTTTTCTAGACAATACTCTTCTTATGAGGTTAAATAGCTTTTTCTTAAGAGTTATGTATTTTTTGCTGAAATGTTTGTATGTAACTAGAAGAACTAGATCTAAGTACAAGTAATATACTCAACCGACCATTTTTCCTGCATAAGTATTCTTCACTTTTTAGATATAATTTACTAAGAAATTATAAACTAGCGAGTAGGACGTGTTTTAATTTGCTAAAAAAAAAAAATAAAAAAAAATAAAAATAAAATTTTCGGTGTTCCTACCATTTGTTTTCGTACCCTAGTTATGATAAACTTTGTTGAATTGTGTTTAGATTGAAATATTCTAGTAGTGAATTCTTTTCTGCGACTCGGTATAACCACCTGCCACCGAATCTGTCACTTCCCGACTCTCTCGAGAATGGTCGATGGCAGTGTTAACACCGAACAGCAGGGGCGGATCCAGGATTCTCCTGAGGAGAGGGCGCAACTATTTTTTAAAAACGGTATAGCTTGGAAACATGTCCTACATTCCTAGACACTCGCCACTACTCGCAAATATAAAATACACAAAATTTATCATTTAAAAGATCCAGGTCGAACAGATAAGCTACCTCTCTCAACGAAGAAAGTTGATCAACGTTCAACTTTAGCCACTCTAGAAAGTCAAACATGGTGTTAAATTATTTATTTTGCTTTGGCTTGTGAATGACGGAAGTGTCAAGCTTCCGAACCAACTGTGCGACCAGTCCCGGCTCAGATATGGGAATTGTATTCCAATTTAGGTCTGATTCGATGGAATATTTCTTACACATTTTCTGAAATTAAAGACATTTTGATGCTTCTTTGGAAACAGAGAAGATGTGATCTGTCCAGCTTAATTTATAGGAAATATTAATGCCAAGAATGCATAAAGACGGTGTACCGTAAGTCAGTGCTCCATAAAATAAATAGAAGTGTCAAAGTTATGATTTTGTTTTAAAGACATTAGACAGCTTGGAACTTAAATGCCTTGAATTCGATGCGATTCGCTTTGCCTTAAGCAATAAAGTTATCAAAGTCATTAATCAATGATATAATCATGCAAAATCGATTAAGAGATGTGGCATTCCCTTTGGAGTCCGTAAGAGTGTTAAAGCAGTAAGCGAAATCAAGGGTACTGTGATAGGCAAAACTATAGATAGGCTTAAAAGTAAGGAAAATCTAAGCATTAAAAAAAATTAAGAAGAGGGGTGGAGACGCTTTCAAACTATAATGGCAGAAGTGGTAGAGACCAGGTGCTTTAACTAAAAGTGCTGGGTGCCAGACTCTACCAAAGACTTTTGAAATATCTAGGGTAACGATTTTGGACCACCACAATTGTGAAGACTAGTGCTCCAACGTTCCGTACCGTAAAAAAATCTAGCAATTTTCCAGACGATAGTCCAGTCCGGAAGCCATATCGGAGATCATTGATGAGTTGTTTGGTTTCTACATACTTCATTAATTTGGAGCTAATAAAAGATTCAAAAACGTTTGAGCCTTTGATTGCAGTTGGTTGATAATTTTAGGGACCGCTACCCTCTTCTTTCTTGGGAATAGGTTGAACGTGAGCTAGTTTCCAACCACTTGGAAGTTTTCTTTTCGAATAAGACAAGTAGAATAGTTTGCGCAGAGGTTTAGCCAAGAATGACGCACAGCTCTTAATTAACAGGGGTGAGAGCCCATCAGGACCTACGGCTTTAGATAGGCTTATCCCCTTAAGGATCTTGAGTACAGCTCTCTTACGGGGAGATGCAACATAGGTGTCTGTGAAGTGAATAGAAAAGAAGAATATGAGGCGAATATACCAAACAAAATATTAGCTTTATCCAGGGATGCAACAACCACTTCACCATTGATATGTAGTGAAGCTATATAGGAATTGGTGAAGTTGTTCCTGATGATTTTGAGCACGGAGCAGGTCCTTTGCTATCCTTGATTCCAAGATTCTTAGTTTAACATTTCTGTTAAAAAGAAAGTTTTCTCTCCGGATAATGGCCTTGGAGTGTTCTGTAGAGTTTTGTCGACTTGTTTCAATTCTAGACATGAATACAATTGATACCCATGAAAAGCAGACTCGTTCGCTTTTATTACTTGGTTGAACTTATCGTTAAACCAGGAGCGATCATGCTGTTGGTGATACCTTCTGTAGGAATAAGGAATTTATTCCTGTATGCTAAGACTTAAAATGTCACTAACCTCTAACGTGCATTCATCAACATCGCTCGAAGCAAAACAGACCGACCAATCAATTTCTCTAAGATACGGATTGAAAATTTCCCAATCAGCATTAATATTTTCTTTTTATTTAACGTGTGAGCTATGTATTCTAGTAAAACTATTGCAATTTACGAAATAAAAAAGAAAAATATTACAAAATATATTGTTTGCCTTAAATGGAATAACTCGTAGTGTATACAATGGTTTGTTTGCCGTTGTGTAGTTTCGCTGAATTTTTCCAATTGAGAGTCGTAATTATTTTACATCGAAGACTCATCAATTGGCAGCTGTTTTCAATTGAAACAAACCTTCCATCGCTTTTACGCGAATAAGCTCTGGCCTGCTTCAAATACCCCGAAAAAGGCCACGCCGCTCATGTACATACATGAATTTGACAGGTATCAACACTTCATGTTTCCTCTATGGGACTCAACAGCCACGACTTAAGGTGGAGCGAGGGGCTGCGCTCTTATCAAATTGAACGCTTCCAAAAATTTTTAATATTTTTAATAAAAAGGGCAGTAGAATAGATTTTGTTAAGAAAACTTCAGAAGATCTGCTGCAATTCTTTGTTAGTGGTCTTCAGGGAGGGGCGCGCGTCCCCCGCGCCCTCTAGCTGGATCCGCCACTGCCGAACAGCAGAAAAGAATTAACTATAAATTTCTGAGCTATCTCTTATGGCTATTAATGGCAGCAGCAGTTAAGGGCGGGGTAAGGTTTTAAAACTTTTTTTATTTTATTTTATTAATTTTTCTGAATGTGCAATATGTCCAGAGTATTGTGTACTAATTTCAAGTCAATCGGAGTCAAACTAACGGAGCTACAGCGTTTCAAACGACCGGCCTTGATTCTCGATTTTTATACCTGTCCGGCAGCTGTGCGATACCCCTATTAGGAAGCAGTATTTTCACTGTTTTTTCATTTATTTTTATTTTTTTAAATGAATATATAACATTTCAAGAATATCGTGTCCAAATTTCAAGTAAATCGGAGCAAAATTGACGAAGTTATTAACGTTTGCGTATCCGTTGCACCGGCCGACTTTGTACCTGCCGCGCAGCTGAAGCACACCTGCCCGCATTCCCTCCTGCCGTTCTCCTGTATTGTATTTATAGCCCCAAATTTTTCCCGCTATTAAAGTATAAATTCAGGTGGCGTCGTGCATATTCGGTGCATGGAAATTTACTCCAATCGGTTATAGTATGCCTTGCCGAGTAGTAGCTGAAGACGCTTAGAGTTTGTTTCCGTTTTAATTCACATTAGTTCGGAAATTCCTGTATTTTTCACTGTGTTTGGACTAAATTATTGTTGAAATGCTTCGAAAAGTCAGCAGAAGTGAGCGCAAGGAGAGTGATGCGTCGCTGTTTCGGCCGAAGAAGATTGCTCCTCTTCAAAAGCGCAAGCAGGACGAAGCAACAACTAGTAGCACGTCGTCAAAAAAAATCAGGAGTACATCAAATCAAGAAATTGAGGAAGATCTTCAAATGCACTATAGAATAATTGACTTTGTACTTGTATTTTCAACAATTGCTACTCTAGTAAAATGTGCAGAGTGTAGTGGAAAAGTATCGTTTCAATCGTGCAAGAAGGAAGGACCCGGATTCAGTGTGAAAGTGAAATGTGAAAACTGTAAAAATCCTCGTTACATTCCATCAAGTGAAAGAATAAATTCTCGTGGATACGATGTGAATTATCGATTTGCATACGCGATTCGAGTGTTAGGCTTGGGTTTAGCAGGATGTGATAAGTTTTGCGGTCTAATGGACTTAGCCAGTATCTTTATTGCCAAAACGACGTATAATTCATACGTAAGTAACATATGTGAATCTGCGAAAAAAGTTGCCAAGAAATTTTTCACATCTGCAGTACAGGATGAAAAAGATGCAATGAGTGAATCAGAATTAGGTAATCGAGAAGTCCCTGAATTGACTGTGTCAGGCGATGGTACGTGGAAGAAGAGAGGCTACTCTTCGTTATACGGCGTTGCTTCGCTCATCGGATACCATACTGGAAAGGTATTTGATATTCTTGTCAAAAGTGTATACTGCCATCACTGCAAAATTTAGAGCAGCAGATTAGACTCGGAAGAATACGAAGAATGGCACGAAGAGCATTTGAGTACCAACAGTTGCAAAGCCAATCACACTGGGCCCTCAGGCAACATGGAAGTTTCAGCAATCGTAGAATTGTTCCAAAGGTAGATGTCGAATTTCGGAGTGAAATATCGTAATTATATCGGGGATGGTGACTCCAAGACGTACACTGGCATAGTTAATGCAAAACCTTACGGTGAAGATTTCGTAATTAATAAAAAGGACACGTTCAGAAACGCATGGGCGCTCGTCTGCGTAAACTAGTGAAATCAAGCGTCGTCAATACTACAACCAAGACTGGGAAGACCGTACAAAGAAAAAGCCTCTACGGAAAAGGAAAACTAACTGGTAAAATGATAGACAATTTGACTGTTTATTATGGATTAGCTATTCGACGTAACTGCGATTCTATTGAGAAGATGCGAAATAATATATATGAGCGACGTACTATCACTACAGTTCAACCGACCAAAAGCCACAGCACGAAAAATGCCCGAGCGGTGA
Source organism: Dioctria rufipes (assembly GCA_963924295.1). Lineage (NCBI taxonomy): Eukaryota > Metazoa > Arthropoda > Insecta > Diptera > Asilidae > Dioctria > Dioctria rufipes. The sequence goes on from OZ002741.1 coordinate 56,908,578, forward strand.
AGAGTCCTGGTACGCTACAATCTTTCAAACATAGTTATACAGCTCTTCCTGATGACGTTATCGAAGCTATGAAGCCAATTTACCTGGACTTGAGCAAGGATGCTCTTTTGCAAAGATGTTTCGGTGGGTTCTCGCAAAATAATAACGAGAGTCTGAACCAGGTCATCTGGAAAGTCTCACCAAAATCTGTTAGTGGCACCGCTACTATTGTCCAAATCGCAGCTCACGTTGCTGCATGTACTTTCAATAAAGGTAATTTTACATTATTATCCTTCATGCATGAGATGGGAATCAGTACAGGACCCAGTTCTCAAAAATGGGCGCGTCAAGCCGACCGCTCACGCATTACAAGAGCAGAGGAGCGAACCACTCTTAACAGCAAAGAAGAGAGACAATTACGTAGGCAAGGTCAGAAGGATGCTCTAGACCATCTATATGGAAGTAATTTGCTCTATGGACCTGGGATAGATGATTCAGTGTGAGCATAAAAGAATTATAGTATTTTATTCCGCATTTTCTACTGTGCAAAACTTTAAAGCGTTCTCCTGAAAAACATCATTTTCAAAGTCGGTGCACACGATTACTCAAAAACCAATTGACCGATCGTTCTGAAATTTTGCGCAGTGCTTCTTCATATTATTCATCAGGTACACGCTGGGAGCTCTTTTCGTTTTTTTGAAAATTATCAATTTTACAATAACAAATAGGCTGATTTTTTCAGCGAAAATCGCATTTTTGACTGCAAAGTGACGCCAAAAAATAAAAAAAAAAAAAATACCCCCGGCGTTTTCTCGACAAACATCTCCTTTAACGAATGCCGTTTGAATTTTTACTTTCAGGTAATCCTACTTCGAGAAATCGTGTCCACGGCAAATCAACTTTTTTTCGAGACGCCTCCGGAGATTCCCTGCCAATCACTTGTTTATTAATTATTTTCCATAAAAATTTAACATAATATTCTTGAAATATACCACTATTATGTAGAAAAATATTTGGTAAATTATCGCTATTTATTTCGCCTCAAAAAATCCTCAAAAATATGCCTTTTTTCACTGAAAATACCCTCCCCCCACCCCTTAAAACATCGTGGCAAGCTAAAACTGAATCAGTTACAAAGTTTTGCATTGAAAGCAGTCATTTATGTTAATCAACCCCTTAATTTTGAGGTTATTTCGTGATGCACAAGAGTTTCGTGTATATGGTAAAATTCATACACTGAAAGAAAAACCTTAGTAAAAATGACAAAAAATCAAATTGAATTGAATCAACAAAAAAGTTATCTATAAACATTTAACAAAAACATTAACCAAGTTGAAAACCAACACATTTTTGTAGGAGAAAATCTCACCAAACTTTTTATTATATTAAATTTATTTTTGGATATCTTATGCAGCATTCATAATGCAGACTGGAGTATGTAGAGTGTGGCAGAGTGGAAGCTGGCATCCTTTTTTTTCGAACGCAGCAATGCATATATGGCCATCTCTGGTATGGTTCAGAGTAGCAAAGAGTGGAGATACATGAAAATAGGTTCTATTCTATTTTCACGCTGACATTTCCGAAAGATTACAACCTGGAATTTCGAACTACTGGCATGTAGATGGAGTGGAAAAAGCCTCATACTTCTTTTTATCATAACTAATATCTTTTCATGTTATTTCCTGATTTAAATTTTTTTTCTATATTTTCATTCTAATAAAAAACAAGAGGATTTTCCCAAATTTCATGATTTAAAAACCAAAAAAAGTACATTAATTTTTAGCTAGTTTCGAAGCAATCGGATGGTGTCACAGGTGTTTCTTTTTTAGAATTAATTTTTTTTTGACAATGACAATAAATTGAATAAATAACTAACAAGGAAAGAAGTTTAAAACCGTGTATGGATTCGTTTCGTTATGACAGTAATGAAATCGTGACATTTTGAAGAGGGAAAGTTTTTATAATCAAAATTGCAAAGTAAAATAAACAAATCGTTAGCGCCCCCTTTCTTTAGGTAAATGGAATATAGAGCTGCCATTGAAAGGAAGAAATCATCTGTTTCTATTGCATGTATATGTTTACCACCTTTTTTTTTATGAGTAACTTTAAAGATATATTTTTTGAAATATATTCACTTGCCAAAAAACGATTTTCCACCCGAATTACGGAGATTGCTTATACAACATTACACCGCACAATTCATAACGTTAAACTGATAGCTCAACAGTTTTAATTTCATAAACAACTAATCTCAATAGCATCCTTACACTACAAGCTTTCGAAATAATAAAACTTAAAGTTTCTAATATTTATTAAAATGATTAAATATCACAAAATTTCACGGAACTCTGAAATGTTTACTTTCAAAAACGTCAAAATGTAACAAATTTAGTTAGGTCTGAACGTCAAAGTGGCACAATACCCCGCGGCATTATCAGAATCTAATTTTTCAGTGACATTTATAAGTGATGAAAGAATATTAAAAACTTTATCAGTTAAAAAAGAGATGTTTTTATCATTATAACTAGCTTGAGTAATTATATGTATTTGTTTCCAGTGCTTTCTGAAACTATTCACATTTTCAAAACCTTGTGAGACGGATTCTTTACAACATTCGTATTTGCTTTCAGATTGAAGTGAATGAAAAAGTTTAAGATTGGCCACCAAAGTTTTATAGGAAAAGATTTCTGCTTTACGTAAAAAACATATAATTTATATTACGTCGAAAAGTAACACAAAATCCAAACAGAATTAATTTTATGAACTTAATTATTAAAATACGTTTATGGTGTTTGCACCTGCAAGTATAGTTTCTATAGCATTTGTATAATATTTGACGAGTTATAATTAATTAATTACCTGAAGCTTCTGCCAAACAAAAACGTATTGTTCAAAAATAATTTGAATTCCAAGTGGAATATTGAACATAGAAAAAATCTCCCATATTACTTCTTTGTTATATATAAAAGAGTTTAATTATCTATTTCACACTCTAAAAGTTATAAACGGTTGTAATATTGTATCATACTCATACTCATACTATTGAATGCAAAAATTTTAATAGATTTAAATGAATAAAAAAAAATTTTTTTTTTCAGGCATTGCTGCAGCTGAGTCTTAGGGCATGGCCACAACAGCGCACCGCACGAAGCATCGCACATCGCATCGCCCTGAGCTTAGTGTGCGATGATAAAATTTATCCCTTATCTCAAATAGAAATGGCCACAGTGGCGCACCGCACCTTGCATCGCCCCCGCACCAACCATTGCAATGAGCCTAGCACTGCACACAGGAAATGAGCTGTTATTTCTTTTGTGCGGTGCGTTGGTAACATTTATCCCGACGGGGGTGAATTTAATAGATTTAACGATATTTTAGAAAATTTTCTTCTGTGGAGTACCTTGATAACAACAGTAAAATATGAATCCTCATTGTCCTGTTTTCTTGAATGAGAAAAGAGAAAAACTGCAACACCTTACGTGAAAGGAAAATACTCTAAAGATGCGGATGGAGAAAGATATAGATGACAACATCACATTTTTTAATAGTCTGCTAACATTTTAGATCATTAGCTCCTTGGCAAAAGATAAAACTTCGAAATAAGGTTATGCAACTTCTCGTGGAAGAATTTCATGATAAAGATATGGAGCCTAGTAAGTGTAACCACCCCTGGATCTTGTCTTTCAGCCAAATGTCATGGGGATGATGGGAGGACTGCTGGACTGGCTCTTCTCATTACTCTCTGACGTATGGGGTAGACTTGGAAAGCCTTCTGGCCAGTGTGCTACTTGATGCGTTGATGGGCGTCGCTTATCTGTGAACTTTCCTTTAAGGGAATCGTGGATTGAGGGAAGTGCCTTATCGAGCCTTCCCAGATCCGCCCTAAACATTTACACCAACGACTCTCTTACTAATGAGGGAGCTAGGGCTACTTTCCTGAACCTGACATTGGAATGGAGTACTCACTTGGTAGACACACCACTGCCTTCCAGGCTTATTTCTCTTACACTTAATTTAAAGAATTCCACTTACGAGCTTCACACAAAATGTCGTCCTCTTCAGAGGAACTGCAACTAGAGTATTGAATTCTGTCTATACTCGTTAACGAAAACTGGACTGCGCTTTCGCAATATCTTAACTTACTTAAGAACTCAAATATTCGAGGTTGCTTTAGGCAATGTGCAGTGCTTCACTGTGGCCATTAATTCCGCAATGTGCAAGGAGCGATGTGCTAGGGAATGATTGGTCTTGTGCTGTGCTATATGCGGTGCTAGATGCGGTGCGGCCACAACGCCGTACCGCACCTAGCACCGTATATAGTACAGCACTAAACCTATCACTTCCTAGGACATCTCACCTTGTACATCGCGGAATTTATGGCCCCATCGAAGCACCGCACATTGTCTAAAGCTATCACAAATTTGTTATTTCAGAAGCTAAAATTTTGCTAAAGTACAGTGGCAGTTTTCGGCTTTTCGTTAAAGCGTATAGGCAAAATGCAACATCTAATTGCAGTTCCTCTGAATAGGACGAAATTTTGTGTGAAATTAATAAGTGGAATTATTTAAAAAATTTAAAAGAAATACAAACTGTATTCATGAAATTAACTGCAAGAGAAGTGATTTTGGTGAATTTCATCATTTATATGAAGATCTCCGAAGAGTTCGAAAACGGTTTTATTGAATATATGCGCATGGACGCATTTGACTACATTTTAGGGAAGATTGACGGAAAAATTGTGAAAAATTGGATGAATTTCCACAAACAACCAATAGGAATAGCAAAAAGACCAATAGTCACGTTACGGTAACGAAATTGTTTTCTTTATTATTTTACTGTATAGAATTACAAAAATTGAAAAAACAAATAAAAAATTACGATATTGGATGTTCGAATGCATATTCAGAGTTTTCGGCATTCTGCACAGAAAAATGTTCATCAGTTAACACTGACTCTGAAGTGGATGCATTAGAATGTGCAGTGTTGATTGGAAACCGTTATTATTCGGTAAAATGTGTGGCTTGTTAGCATTACTAGGCTCCATATCCTGGTCGTGAAATTCTTCCTTAAGAAATTGCATAAATTTAATGAGAAATCTCATTTTTTGCCGAGGAGCTAATGACCTAACATGTGGCAGCAAGCTATTAAAAATGAGATATCTTCATCTATGTTACATCTTGCTCCATCCGCTTCTCGCGAGTAGTTTCCTTTCGCTTAAGGTATTGGAGTTTTTATTTTTCTGCATCCAAGAAAGCAAGACCAAGGGGATCCATATTTTGAGGGCGCTTTCTGCCTGTAGGTATTTTTGGTATATTGGAGTAAGATTGAGTGCTTGAAGGTCCTGGCAACGGCGATAGCTCAAACTGAATATCAGCACATTCTGTTACACCTTCACTAATATTTTCATCGATAAATATTTCACAACAAAATTCTTTAATGAAACTATCTGTTGTCTTTCGGGATGTAAATTGATCCTTCAGGAACATCAAATTTTTGGAAATAGAACCACTTAACACCCTCCATTTTTCTACCAGCATCTCTAGATTTTTTGCAATAGAGTGCTGTGAATTTTTTACTGAAAGTTTCACGAAGACGATTACACTTCCCTTTTGCCTCTGATTCTATAAGAAAATTAAAATTACTAAAAATTAAATGACTACAGTGCGAAAATACAAAATAACTATTTTCTAGGTTTTTAGCATGTGGTACATCTTTCAGAGGTTTAGCACTTTCTTTTCGTAAGGGGAAAACAACAGTTTCAAAAATCATAAAAGAAACAGTTGGAGCAATCTTGACTACCTTATATCCAATACATATGAAACATCCATCACAACAAGAATTTAATGATATCGCAGAAGATTATTTTAAAATTTGGAATTTCCAGCATTGCGTGGGATCTCTGGATCGTAAACATATTCGCTTACGTCGGCCTTCACATTTCGGATCAATGTATTGTAATTATAAAGGTTTTTATTCGATAGTCCTTCAGCGACTAGTAGATGCTCACTATAAATTTATAATTATAAATGTTGGCTAATTTGGCAAACAAAGTGATGGAGGAGATTTTAATGCATCTGAATTATTCAAACAAATCTCAACTGAAACTCTAAATTTACCTGAGGAAGATGGACTACCAAATTCTTTCATAAAAATGCCTTACGTTATAATAGCAGATAAAGCTTATCCGCTTATGAAGAATCTTCTAAAGCCGTATAACAGACAGCAATTGGATTCTGACAAAGAATATTTCAACAGACATCTATCACGTGCAAGAAGAACAGTCGCGTGCAATTTCGGTATAATTACAAATAAATGGCAAATTCTGGAAAAACCTATCGCGACCGATATTGAATTTCCGATAGAAATAGTACAATGTCTTTGCATTATTCATAATACAATGATTGAGCTTGAAGGAATGAAACATAATCTACAATACATTAAACTCCATCCTAGGAAAGAATATTCCAAGGGTAGAACATCAACAGAGGCGCAAAATATCCGAGAATCATTTAAAATATACACCTATGTCAGAATCCTAGCATTTAAATTTAAAAGAATTTATTGTATATTCATAAAAGGAACCTTGCAAACTGGGTACATTTTTAATAAAAATAAAATACTGACGTGGTAAGCCGCATTCTTTTGAAACTTCCTTTATGTAGCGTTAAGAAAAATTGTTTACTTTATTTTTATTGAATCAAATAAAATGCAGTTATTGAAATAAGAAATATTACATTGCATAAATGGAGAAAACTTACCTTTTAAATAATCCATAAATTTACACTCCTTTATTAGATCAAGTTCACAGCACATCACATCATATCATTATTTTTGCAGTCGCATACCTAAACCAAAGATAATCTAATTAATTGAGTTAACTTTGCCTAAATCGTCCTATTGGTACAAAAGACGAGTACTAAGTAATATATCACGTTGAGGCAAACCGTTGTCGTTAAACAAAACCAATTATCAGATTGAAAAACAAACAAAAAAAATTTAATTGAATACAAAATATTATCAATTGGATAAATTTATTCGTCCTCCATATGATATTAATTTATGCAATATGGTCATTTAGATATTATGTTTTGAACAAAAACCTGGGTTTGACGACCTTACGATCTTTTAAAGGTTTTTTATATGAACTCTTTGCCTATATTTCGGTCCTTTGTTCAGGCCATATCCAGTATTGCAATAAAATATTATTTTGTCATCATGGGCTATCAGCGGCCCACTGAAAAAAAAAACATTGCACTATATCATTTCAATTTTCCCTAACAAAATAATTCACTGCGCAGTAAATCTATTCTACTGCACTTGTTGTAAAAAACTTAAAAATTTCTTGAAGCGTTCAATTCGATACCTTTAAGAACGCAGCCCTTATAGCTAGAGACCTTGCCATCGCTCTAATTTAGATCAGGGCTTTTGAAGCCTATAGAGGAAACAGAAAATGTTGATACTTGTGAACTTCGTGTACAGTTGGAAATTTTTTTTTCTTCTATGATTTCGTTAAATGTGCAATAGTTTTACTAGAATACTTATCCTAAACGTTAAATAAAAACAAAATAATCTGCTTAGAACTTAGTAAGATTCTAAGTCTTGGCATGCGTGAATACATTCCGTAATCCTACAGCAATTCTCAACAATAGCAAAATCTCTCCTGATTTAGCATTAAATGCAGCCAAGTAATAAAAGCGAAAGAGTTTGATTTTCAGACCTATCAATTGCATCCAAGTCGAGAACTGAAATAAGTCTAAAAGACTGCACAGAATACTTGAAAGTCCTTTATCCAAAGAGAAAAATTAAAAGATAAACAAAAAATCGTGGCAAACCGTAAAGGTAGCAAAGGTTTCTGGTCCCTGGCCAAAACCATCAGGAACAACATCACCAGTTCCTCTATACTTTCACTACTTAATACCCTAGACATACAACATGATCAAATGAATCATTAGTACTAACTATTCATAGTATACACATAGTATACGTCATTATGGCTCGAAAATCAGATCATAATGAAGTGCATTAATGAAGTGTTTCCTTCCTTCGTTATAGCTATAATGAAGAAAAATGTGTTAGATTTGGCATATAATGTAAAGCTGGAGCTCCGCTGTGTATCTGCCGATTTGAAAAATAAGAAGAAGAAATGCAAAAAAATGCAAATCACAAACTTATTCTTTTTAATATAATATTTTGTTCATTTGTAAATTGTTAAATTGCAAAATAAAATAAATAAAAAAAAAGTTTATCGCGTTAATTCGATCCATATCGCTTCTTTAATGTGATAAGTTTATCAAAACCAATTTGACAGAACAATTTAATTAAAGAAATTGCTGTGTGTCTACAGTTTTTAATAAATCCTTATAGACTAATAAGTTGTTAGTTATTTCTTCATTAAGAGCGCTGCATGTCTAGGGTATAATAATGGAGAAATTATTGTTGACTCCTTGGATAAAGCTAACATTTTGGCTGATAGATTCGCTTCAAATTCCCTCCTTCCACCAACTTCATAGAGACCATTTTTGCATCTCCCGTGTGGTTGTGTACAAGAGTTAATACATATCTGTACGAGAGATGTATCCAAGGTTCTTAAGGAGATCAACGTTTCCAAAGATGCAGGTCCTCATGGTTTCTAGTCCCAGTAAATTAAAAGCTATTCCTTATCCTTAGCTAAATCCCTGCTCAAACTGTTCTACTTGTCTTATTTGACAGGAAAATTTCCAGTTGCTTGGAAACTAGCTGATGTTCAGCCAATTCCTAAGAAAGGAGAGGTAGCAATCCCTCAAATTATCGAAAAAATTGCAATCACTTAGATTCTTTCAAAGGTTTTTAAATCTATCATTTACTTAAAATTGATGAAGTTTTTAATGAAATGATCAGTATGTTGTCAGATAAATCCATGTCTTCTCCTTGTGTGTGTTATTGAGGTGTATATATTGGTGATTTATGTATGCTGTGTCGAATTTAAAATTAACTGCCTCACATTTAAGGATTCTATGGTTTTCCTTCTTTTCCAAAATTTTTCCTTCTTAAGAATTATCTGTTCAAACCAACATTAAATAACCACGTGAAAGTGAAATAGTTTCAAAGATTCTAGTTCCAAGTTTTTCTAATCATTGAAAATAGGTTGGGAACGAAACGATGTATACCTACCTACAAGCACATCGATAAGGCAGTTTTTAGTGGAGATAACAATCAACATCATGGCTACATTTCACATAAACAAATCCAGGACACAATCCAATAAGAGGAAAGTAACTTTTCTTCGATAACAGTACGCAAATCAAATGGAATTAGATTAAGTCATTTGTACATTTAAAAGTATCGTTAAAATAGCAAAGTAGCAATATTTTAATAGGTAACTTATTGTATAATTATAATTCTAATAACTTTAGCTAGGTAAAATTAAGAACGGCAATAAAAATACTAAAATTCCAGTTGCTTTGCTCAGCTGCTAGGGTCAATGTACTCTTCTGACCTATGCACAGCTGCTATGGTCAACGGATTTTTCTGTTCTTACCTACGCACAGTTGCTAAGGTCAATGTACTTTGGTTGCTATGCGCAAGGTAAAATAATTTGTTGGTGCCGTGCGCAATTCAGAGGCAATATAAGTCGCAGGCCAACCTGAATCTTTCTCTTTTCGCATCCAGCTTTTACAGATTGCGCATCATTTGGAAATCGACTTGGCAAGTAGTAATAAAATAGAATTATTAACAAATAAACTTTATCTTGGGGAATCGACTGAGATGAAGATCTTTATTCTCGGTATCGACTGGAATAAAATTTATTAACTCAACAACTTTATCTTGGGTACCGACTGAGATAAAGATAGTTATTCTGGGTAGCGACTAGAATAACATAGACTAACTCAAACCTTTATCTTGGGTCTCGACTGAGATAAAGAAAGTTATTCCGGGTAGCGACTAGAATAACACTCACTAATCTCAAACCTTTATCTTGGGTCTCGACTGAGATAAAGATATTTATTCTGGGTACCGACTAGAATAAACACGACTAATACAACTTTGCTTTGGGTCTCGACTGAAGTAAAGTATCTTGTTCCGGGAAATGACTAGAACAAGATAGTCACCAACTATTTAATTACCAACGCCATAAAGTCGATTCCATAGTTTATATTGGTGAGTACATTTGTTGATTGATCATATACTATATTTCATATTACATAACTCATTTATTATTATATTTATATATATATACATATATATATAGTGCCAGTGTTCAAAGTTGTCTCAGCTTTGACAGTATCGTGTTGAAATTAAAATTACAAACATAAGGGAAACTAGTGAGTAAGTGACTTTATTAAATCAATTGAAGTTTAGTTCTTAAGTGTCGTGATTCAAATAATAGAAGTGAAATTGAATTCTGTTAATTTTAGTTCTAGTTGAAATTTTGTACATAAGTTTTACGTGTGTCCAATAAACCACTGACTTTAAAATAATCCCCGGCGTTCTTATTTACAGTCCACATCCTTACTAATATTTTTCTTGAGTGTCCTCATTGGGCAGAACATTATCACATTATCAAAACTAAATTTATGTTGTTCTTCCATCGCATGTTGAAGACACGCTCTCTTGTAGTATCGTTTTTATGCTCCCTAATCCTAGTTTTGATATCTCTACCTGTTTCACCTATGTATGTGCGTCCGCTCCGCATTCATAATCCACCTTATAAACTACACCGCAGCAAGGTGTATGTATTTTTGTTTTGGTGTTACTAAAGAGCTTATCTAATTTCCATGTTGGTTTTAAACCATGCCTAATATTGCAGTTTTTATTCCTCAATATGCTTGTAATATTTTCTGTGACGTTAGGGATACACTTATGTGAATCGTTTGTATACTTTCGTTTCAGTTTTTCCATTTTTAAGTAGATCATGTTCATGCCAATGTTTGTTTTTTATATTTAACTTTATATATGTATATATGTACATTGTCGTGAAGTATTTTATGGATAATCTCCTAATTTTTTGTATATAGGTGAGTATAACTTAATCTAATGATTCTGTTGGCTAGAGCATATCCTATGTTCTGTTTCATTTTTGTTTGGATGTGAAGAGAGATTCTTCCAGATGCCGACGGTTTTATGTACCAATCTACTTCTATGCTACTTGTGCTTCTTTTAAGTGACAGGTCTAAAATGTTTAACTTGCCATCTATTTCACATTCAAATGTAACTTTCATATTTTCATGTGTGTCATTGTAATATTGCATCTATTTTCTTCCTTTTCAGAAGAATAATTAGATCATTTACATATTTCTTAATTAATTTTGGTCTTTCAGTGAATTTTTCTATAGCCACATCTACATATGTGGTTATCCATTAAGAATTCTGCTAAGATGCTAGATAAGCTTGATCCCATAGCGAGTCCGTTTATCTGTTGATTATAATTATTATTATAAAGAAAACGTTTGCTTCTATGTATTATGTATAGTTTAAGTGCTTTTAGAAATAATGTTTTAGAAAGAAGTGTATGGTTTTTTATGACTGACTCTTCTGAATGAGGGATATTCGTACATATGGATACTACGTCAAGGAATATAAGGAATTTATTCAATTTATATGTGGGTGTATTGTCGTACAATTAGTCTTATCCTTATGGGATAGCCTTGAGTACTGTTATACACCTTGACGTTGGCGGATTGGAATTTTTGCTCATTACAATTTCTTTGTCTGTTTTGTTAATGTATTTCTTATTGTGAATTTCAATGATCATTTTGTTGTTGCTGCTTTTCACAAGATCCTGTGTCGTGGGTTGTTTGGTATGATCTGGTACGAACTGTTGTCAGATAAGTGCTGTATCATTTTATTGTGATTAGTTTATCTAAGTTTTTACAACAAGATTTCTATACTAGTTTTTGGAATGAAATTTTCTCTTAAATTTTGTATTTTTGTAATAGTTTTATAATTTATTTTTACTTTTTTAAAACTTTTCTATAAGTTTTAAATTTTTTTTTAAATATTTCAATTTTTTTATAAAATTTTTAATTTTTTAATATATAATTTTTTTTAAATAAATCTCATTAAAAAACAAGCAAGCTGGGATTAGCATTCTTTCGCATTGCAAATAGAAGAGAACAAGCTGAAAATTGGTATAAACCTTTTGTTCAATAATAGCAGTAACGAAATTTATCACCAGATGACATCTACATATAAAGGTGCAGCACAATGTTAATATGTAGGCACAAACGCAATTGTTCACTTCTCAGCTGCTGGGTGTGAACGACCGCTTATCTCACTGGGATCGGCAGACAGTAATAGCACATCGTCAGTAGCTAGTTTAGTTAGTTAGTTATCAGCAGCAGTTCAATCCGGTTACACGCTATTCCTGTTTATAAATATTTAAGTTAAATAAAGTCATTTTGAATTAACCATTTGTCAATTTAATCGAGTTACATTTTTATTTATAACCGTACGAATATTACCCTTCAAACATTGGTGACCCCGACGTGATTCTTGGAGGAAAACAAGAATCACATATACGATCGCAAAGAATAAAGGAATAAGGCCGCTAGCTACAACTGCTCATAACAGGTAACTGTATCGCATTCCATTTCCTACAAATATATTTAATAATTGGATTACACAATAGCATGCAGTGTAAATTAATTTTGCATATTTAAACGGAACTAGAACAAGTGTGTGACAAATCAAAGTGTGTTGTAAAAATAAAAGAGAAAACAAAAGATATTTGGGTTTCCCTTGTTATGTGGCGCGCGTTTTTGATTTAACTCTTATACAAGTGATCATGGTGAAAAGTGTTCTTGCCGTATAACGTGAATTCTCAAGCATCCCAACAACGTTATTTAGGCTGTCATCAACCAAAGGCAAGAATAGCAAAATTAAAAATCAAACTGAATACTGCGGCTGAACAAATAAGCCGGATTAACGAATTTATACAAAGTCGTGCTGCAGAAGCGTCTATACCTGAATTAGAAACCCGTCTATCGGTACTCGAGCGGATTAATGATAATTTTGACAAGTACCAAAGCTCCCTAGAAGAGCTTGAAGAGGGTGATGATACAACAAAAAGACGCGCCGACTTCGAAGAATTATATTTCAATCTTCGCCCCGCCTTGCTAGTCTTTATCAACAAAAAGAAGGCAGGAGAGGCAGATGAAACACTAAATAGAAACTCTGAAACGGCAAATATAAAGTCCAGTGGTTTGAAATTACCAAAAATAATCTTGCCTCAATTTGACGGAGACTACACGAAATGGATGTCATTTATAGAAACATACAATGCACTGGTGCATAAAAATGACGCTATACATAACGTCTCGCGTTTCCATTACTTGCGCTCCGCTTTGACAAATACTGCCTTACGGACTATTCAGTCTATAGAAATTTCAGAGAAAAACTACAGTGTCGCGTATAGTTTGTTAGTTGAGCGATATAACAACATAAAGCTTATATCGCAGGAACATATTCACCAGATTTTCTCAATTTCTCCGATTTCGAAACCCTCGTCTAAGACGTTGAGCTACGTTAGGTCGACCAGCCTTACAATGGGATGACGTAATCATTTACATAATATCGAGAAAACTCGATTCTGCTACATTAGAAAAGTGGGAAGAAGACAGCCCTTCGGACCGAATGCCAACACTTAAAGAACTTTTAAAATCATTAGAGAAGAGGGCACATCTGTTAGAGGCGAAATCGAATTTAGAGTTTTCATATGCAGCCCCTATGGCTAACACTAAAGACAAACCTAAATTACATAAGCCGATAGTACAAAGATCATTTAAGGTCACGCATACTACCGTTTGTCCATACTGTTCTGGTTCCAAACACAATATTGTTAAGTGCATAAGATTTTTGAGTTTAACCCCTGAGGAAAGACTAACTGCTGTTAATTCAATAGGTATGTGTACTAACTGCCTCAAGGCAAAACACCCAATTTCTTCCTGTCCTTCCGGTCAATGCCGATTGTGCTCAAGCAAACACCACACACTGCTTCATAAGCACCAATTGAAATCCCCAATTATATTAGATCCTAGTGCATCAAGCTTTAGGATGGGAAATTCAGACATTGCTCCTCAGGTACATGGTCATTCAGCTTTTAACACTTGCGCACCGCAATCAAAGGTGCAAGGTGCGTATATTCTTTTAGCTACAGCCTTAATACATATACCAGATATAGATGGCAAATTAGTTACGTGTAGAGCTCTCCTAGATTCAGCATCGCAACTCCATCTCATTTCAGAGAATGCTGCCCGTCGATTAGGACATCTACGCAAAGCAGCAGATACACCCATATCCGGCATAGGGACTACTGGAATTAACTCGCATTACAAAGTTAATATTTCGATTCGATCGCGGTGTCAAGAGTTTTCCCAAGATATAGAAGCGCACATTCTTCCTAGCATTAGCGGTCAACAACCAGATCGTTTCATAAATATTCAAGGCTGGCGCATACCACCACATATTGAGTTAGCTGATCCTAATTTTTACAAGCCCAACAAAATTGATCTTCTACTTGGCACAGAGCTATTTAGCCAGCTGATAGATAAAGGTCAAATCAGACTCTCAAATAGCCTTCCCACCTTACAAAATACGCGTTTGGGGTGGATAGTAATGGGGAGGGCACACACTGAGACTTCACCGCCTCACTGCAGCCTTATCACAGGTCCATCGCTGTCCTCATTAGAGCAACAAATCAATCAATTTTGGGAAATAGAAAGACACGATTGCCCTACGACGGTCTTCACGACTGAAGAGCAATTATGCGAACAACACTTTCAGAGCACAGCAAAGCGTACGACTGCCGGTCAATTTGTTGTCCGCTTGCCGTTTCGCGATAACATATCACAATTAGGAAATTCCAGAGAGGCTGCCATCCGCCGGTTTCTTTCCCTGGAACGTCGAATCTCGCGACAGCCAGAGCTGTATGCGACGTACAAGGAATTCATGGCCGAATATCAGCAATTGGGTCACATGTCTTTAATACCATCCAATAAAATTCCGAATCCCAATTATTACTTACCGCACCATTGTATTCAAAAATTGGACAGTTCAACCACAAAACTTCGCGTAGTTTTTGACGCAAGTGCAAATAGCAGCTCTGGTATCTCATTAAATGATGCGTTAATGGTAGGACCTTCAATCCAGCCGGACTTATTTTCGATTTTAATCAGGTTTCGAACACATCGTTACGTGTTCACAGCCGACTGCACAAAAATGTACAGACAAGTGCTAGTTGATCCCAAAGATTGCAAATATCAGCTAATACTTTGGCGCGATGAAATCTCCAACCCTCTTGAGACTTACATGTTGAACACGGTAACTTACGGAACTTCATCGGCGTCTTTCTTAGCTACACGCTGCCTTAAGCAGTTGGCTATCAGCGAAAGTAACGCGTTTCCACAGGCAAGCAAAACACTGGAAAACGATTTATACGTGGACGTCTGCATGACTGGCGCTGATTCCTTAAACGAAGCCCTAACGCTTCAGAGGGAACTAGTCTCGCTGCTGAAGAGAGGTCATTTTGAATTGCGAAAATTCTGCGCTAACCACTCCACTCTTCTTAACGATATTCCAAAAGAATTTCGGGAGAAATTGCAATGTATACTGTGTAGATAAAATGGTAAGCCGGGCACGTATTGAAAGCACAAGCGTTCAGAGATGACTAACTCAACATTTATTGATATATAGTATAAGTTTATAAGAGTAGAGGTACTACACTACTGTCAAAAAATATATATAAAAATTATGAGTACTTAACCTAACAAAAGTATGAGTATATTACATTTCCCCCCCTTTTTAATAGAGGTCTGGTATTAGTACAAAATTATGATTTTCAAACGGTTACAAATTTCCGTAACTATTTCTAGAAATACAAAAAAAAAAATGTAACTACATTCATGGTTACTTTAATTATAATTTGATCAAATTGCGATGTTTCGAATTCATTTTTTATTTTTATTAATTCATTCTCTGCTTTACTTTCTTAAAACTTTTTTTTCTTTGCTAATCTTTCACTTCTTCTTACAATACTTATTCCACTATCTAATGATTTACTCCTTTTCCTAATTGTTCTCCTAATTGTTAAATGCTCACTTGTAGAAGGTTTCTGTTGCTCTGTTCTGGGTTCCTTTTCGACACTTTCTGTCTCCTCAGCGCTATAGTAAGCTTCACCTTCGCTACTACTTTCATTTTTATTTTTATTTAATTCAATTTCATTTTTAAATTCAGATCTAGGGATTTCTCTATTTAGATTTTCCAAAAACTGGTATTGCGCTCTCGGAGCAAAAGTAACCTTCTTGTGGTGATTATGCTTAATCTGATCTCTGTGGGATTTCTTCCTTTGGCCGTTTTCAAGCTCTATAATAAAAACACAAGGACTTAAAATTTTCTCTATTTTTCCAGGAATCCATTTAACAAAATTCTTCGTATCTATTTTATACAATATATTATCTTTTTCTTTAAATCTAACTTGTTGCTTCTTACTTTTATAACAATTCACCTTTCTACCGTTTAAAATACTTTCTACTGTTTTACCTATGTGACGATCCTTCACTTTATGTTTTGTATCATAGCTCTTCTCGCCATTTAGTTTTTCGATTTCGTCCAACTTTTCTAATCGAGGATTGATTAGAGTCATATTGGTCCGCGGCATATATTCAAATATCATTGAAGAAGGCGTTTGACCTGTAACTGTACAAGGCGTATTCCTATATCTGAATAAAAACTTTTGAATTCTTCCTTCCAGTGACAAATTATTTTCTTTTGTATCTACAACTGATTTCTTAAGGTAGGTTTTTACCGTCTTAACTGCTCTCTCAGCCGCACCATTCGACTCTGGATGCCGAGGTGGTGACGTTGTGAACTTAATGCCATTTACTTTAGCAAAATCTTGAAACTTGTGTGAATTAAAGGGTGGACCATTGTCCGACACTAACGTCATTGGTAGACCAAAAATTGCAAAATTTCTTTTAAGGGCTTCAATTGTGGTGTCTATCTTATTATTTTTGATCAATTGAACATCCATATATTTCGAATAGGCGTCGTATATTATTATAAATATTTTATTTACAAAATAAAAAAAATCTATATGAACTCTTTCATACGGCTTTGAACATATCGGCCAGGGAATAAGAGTTTTTCCTTGTACCTTATCGTTCGTTAAGCTGCATGTAATGCAAGCTTTGCATAAACTTTCAACGTCGCTGTCTATATTCAGCCACCAGACACATGACCGTGCCAGGGATTTCATTCGGACGATCCCTTCATGTCCGTCATGTAACAATTTTAAAACTCGGAGCCGTAGCTTTGATGGCACCACAACCCTATTTCCATAAAAAAGCAGATTATCTTCGATCGAAAACTTATACCTCTTTTTAAAATAAGGAACCAGAAAATTTTCCGATACCCCATGAGAAGGCCAACCTAATCGAGTAAAACTCCAAACTTTTTGCAAAATCGCATCCTTAGAGGTTTCTTCTGCGATTTCTTTCCTACCAATGGGTAAATCTCCGGCCGCATCCAAAAATTTTATTTCATCAGATTCAATTCCTGTTGGTACACTCAGGGGCAATCTGGAAAGGCCGTCAGCATTTCCCATTTTTTCACCTTTCCTATATTTTATCTTTAATTTGTACATGGACAGAAAAATAGACCAACGTTGTAAGCGCGCCGCAGCTACGGCTGAATCGTGTTTTTTAGAACCGAATATTTCCCTCAGAGGTTGATGATCTGTGTAAACCGTACATTCTTTCCCATATATGTACTTGTGAAACTTTTTGACCGCATATACCAAAGCAAGAGCTTCTCTGTGTAAGTTGGAATAATTTCTTTCAGCTGGTGATAGAGTACTAGAAACAAACATGATAGGTTTCTCTTCTCCATCAATCTCATGCGCCAACACTGCTCCTACACCATAACTAGAAGCATCGCACAATATAATCAACGGTAAATTTGGGTTATAGTATGTTAAAACATTTTCGGTCAAAATTAGTTTTTTGCTTTCCTGGAAGCATTTTTCTTTTTCATTGTCCCATATATATGGGACATCAAGACGCAACAATTCATACAGAGGAACTAAATGACTCGACAAATTCTTTATAAACCTTCCATAATAGTTCAAAAGACCCAAATAAGACTTCAACTGTGTTTTATTTAATGGTGGTGGGGCAAATGTTATTGCATCTATTTTGTTTCTCAGTGGTCGTATACCATCCCCCGAAATTCTGTGGCCCAAGTATTCAACTTCTAATTGTAAGAACTGACACTTATCTAATCTAACCTTAACGTTGAACTTCTGTAAACGTTCCAAAACCAACTTTAAATTGTTTGTACAATCATACTGCGAAGTGCCCCCTATGAGAATATCATCCATATAGCACTTAACATGATCCAGACCTGACAAAATATTGTCCATTACTTTTTGAAAAATTGATGGCGCGGAATTCAACCCAAAAACTAATCGGGAATACTGGAATAAGCCTTTGTGAGTATTTATCGTGAGTAGCTCACGACACTCATCTGACACTGCTAACTGTTGATATGCGCCCCCTAAATCGAGCAAACAAAAAACTTTACAATCGTGTAGACCGACCATTAAATCTTCAAACATGGGTAACGGATAGTGATCAATTTTTGAAAATTTGTTGAGCGTCACTTTACAATCAACACAAAGTCTGATTCTACCATCCTTCTTAGGCACTACCACAATGGGGGAAGCCCATCGGCTATATTGCACCGGTATTAAGATTTTCTTAAGTACTAATCGGTCAAGTTCTTTTTCGACGTCTGCTCTCAGGCCATAAGGCACCGTGTATGGTTTGTGAAAAATAGGAGTAGCTCCTGATTCTAAGGCAATATCCGCCACATATGTTTTAATTGGTTGTGAATAATCGTCGTCAAACACGATACTAAACTCTTTTAACAGACCACAGGGAATAGACTTTACTTTCTCGAACTCGATACCCTTTAGAAAAGCACACCTCCATTTCGGAAAAAGAATATCTAGCCAATTTCGACCAACTAATGGGCAAAAGTATTTGTCAGATTTAATAATAACAATCATAAGATTTTGAAATTCTTGGAAAACTCTCTCTGCCTTTACCTTAACTGATACATAAATAGCACCCATTACATTTACTTGGTCACCCGTAATAACGTGAAGAGACTTATGTACTCTTTTCAACTTAAAATTGCAAAAATATTTCTGATAATCCGATAAGTGAAGAACCGTCATACATGCTCCCGTATCTACTTCAATTTTAAATATTTTACCTTCAATAAGCATCTCAATATATAGAGGATCTTGTACTAACCTTGAACTTATATTCCCTATCTTAAGATTTGCTAACGTGTCACCTGAACTACAACTGGATTCATCCATTTTTCTAATGCTTCCGCTCTTTTGTTGTTTTTTTCTTGAATCACAATTCTTCTTTGATGTGTTGGCTCTACACTCCGATGCTATATGCCGCCCCCACTTTTTGCATTTGTAGCACTGGATAAGCTTTGATGACGGGCTTTTAGAAAAACGTCGTTGACTGCTACTTCGTTCATCTTTTGATTGCGCTCTGCCTGTCTGAATACTGCTACGTCGTCGAGATCTAAAATGTAACCAATTTGTATTATTAACTGGAAACTGACCTTCTTTTAACATTCCCATATTGCTTTCAGCCATCTCCATCGCTAGCGCTACTGACTCAGCCTCTTCGAAAGTTTTGTCTTCGCTTAGCAGCTTTGCTTGAATTCTCTGGTTCGAAATTCCGCAAACAAAACGGTCCCTGAGAGCCTCATTTAGAAATTGTCCAAACTCGCAAGTCTGTGCTAGGAATTTTATCTCCACGATATACTCCGCAATCGTTTCTCCTTCTCTCTGACATCTTTTGTAAAACTTGTACCGTTCTGCTACAACATTCTTTTTTGGAGCAAAGTTCTTTGATAGAACCTTGATTATTTGCTCATATTCTAGCTTTACTGGTGTCTTTGGCACGGTTAATGATTTTAAAATTCTGTATGTATCTCCTCCTGCTAAACTTATGAACAACGCGACTTTTCTGGCATCTTCCTTAATGTCATTTAATAGAAAAAGTTGCTCCATTCGTTCAACATACGCCTGAAAATCTTCTCCCAGAACATAAGTCTCAATGTTGCCCAACAAGTTTGTAGACATTTTTCACTCAACAATGTGCCTTCATACATGGACATAGATTACGTCTTCGCATGTATGTGGTAGCGATATCGCCTAGCATACAAGTAAACTTTCAACGCTGTGTAAAAGTATGTCCACCGCAATTGATGTTTGCCACTCAATACAATTATGACAATTATGTACTGTTATGTCATATAACTGATACGATTCTGCGAGCTGCTTTCCCTTTTTACTACTTGCGCCAATAATTCTGATAATTATTTTTAACTTTGTTTTATAACCGCGTGCACACCGAATACTTTCCCAAAATTCTCGTCGCCATAAAATGCAATGTATACTGTGTAGATAAAATGGTAAGCCGGGCACGTATTGAAAGCACAAGCGTTCAGAGATGACTAACTCAACATTTATTGATATATAGTATAAGTTTATAAGGCTCAAAACCACGAAGGTGGCGAATTCCGATTTAGTAATTTGCACATAAAATCTTAAAAGGAATAGCAAAATTAAAGAGTTAAAATAATTGCTACATTATTGTTCTTAACAGATTTAGAAGGGGCGCGCACAGATTTCACTTTTCTTTTTATTACAGCGATTTTAAGCGAATTCAGCAGTAAAATTCGTCATATCGGGAACGATACTAAATATAATTTTTAAAATAGAATCAAACTTAAAAACACCCGTTAATTGTTATTTCTTACAGTGTTTTATTATATTAACTAAGCGCAAAAGAAAAATACGGAAAAATATGAGCATGCTTTCCAAAAAAAATAAACTGAAAATCAAAATGATCATTAAGTTTCAAATTTGAAGCATTAAAGTTACTATTCTAGAGAATACGAATGAATTGAAAAGTAAACTTGGTTAGAATCATAACAAGAACTTTATTTTCTTTGTATGTAAGAATTTACCCGTTTAAAAATATTTGAAATTATTAATAAAAAACAAATAAAAGTGGTGTGCACGAAAATGATTTAGTGTTCCCGGAATGACTGAGGCGTTCACTGAAGGATGTAGTTGGGATTTTGTTACTGGTAAAGGTGTTTTTTTTTAAGTAATAAATGCTAAAATATATTTTTATAATATATTTAATCAATCCTTGTAGTAGTTACATTCCATTATAGAATTGACAATTACAAAAACAAAACAAAATAGTCTTATCAACAAAGTTGAAAGTGAATTTACATCACAAATCAAATGAAATTAACAGTCACACATTAGACTTTTAAAAATTATAATAATAAAATAAACAAAATAGGTAACACAACCATGTGAAAAATTAACTAAATTTGCACGTTTCTGCATCAAAAAACACGTTTATAAAATATTAATGGATCATTTTTTTTTTTTTCAAATATATCAACATTAGAGTTGAAATGGTAATACTCGTGGTTTTTTTCAATTTTCCGTGATGGCGTAGCTATAATCTTTAAAATTTGTTCAAGTGTAATATAAGATACATCTGTTGGGTGTAGCTGAAATATCTTCGCAGTATTGCGCACTGATCTCAGGAAAGTAACTTTGAGTTCTCCGTCGTCTTCAACACAAGTCTGACTGATGGCAAGGTATCTATAGAAGATATTCCTCTTTTGGGTAGGCACTTTAACCAATAAAAATGTTCCAGGACCAATTAAATTGGGATGAATATTTTCTTTGTTATTTGTATTATATGACGATCCAGTTTCTTTATCCTTAACGTTGACCTTTAGAGCTTTCTGACGATCAGAAATTATTTTCAAATTTTCGTCATCAGATGACGAAGAGTCATAAATGCTTTTAAAAATGCTTTGTCTGTTATTGGTGTTCGTCAGATCTTGAAAATTTATCTTAGATGGTTCTTGTTGACACGATTCTATTTCTAAAGGTATATCACAATCCGTGGGTTCGAGAAAATCGCTGCATTCATTTCTGGAAACCATTTGCAGTTTTAACACTTTTTGCAAATTTTTATATTGGAACAATTCTATAATAACTTCAGGGCCTTTTTGCCAAACAACATTGGTTATTTTCATTACACCTGGAACAGCATGAATTGATTTAGGGATCATTTTCTTCATGCCTTTAACTTCATCAACAGAAACTTCTTCCACGTGGATATTAGACTCTTTAAACAGATTAACAAATTCTGAGGCAGTCTTGATATCTTTCCCCATCAACACATGGCTATCGGCAATTCTTTTTACGACTCCACCTACACCATCCATGGGGCCTTTTCCATGTCCGGGTTCGCTAAATGCCCACGTAGCTTTTATTACTTGTTTGAATTTGTCATTTATGGTTTTGAGCCATAGATTTATATTTGTACGATTACGATACTGCGACGTTGGTCCATCAGAGTAAATATGCTGGGTGTCAATTTTCTTGTTTTCCAAAATTTTCCTTAAAATTGGTTTCATATGTGCCCACACTGCATGGGCCTGATGATCTAAATTTTCACTCACTGTAGCATACGACGTGGCTTGCAACTGATGGTCTTCATTTCGTGAGTAATAAACTCCAGTATGAATAGTTAATTGATTTTTGACGAAGTGCGACGACTGTATTTCTTTTGAGTATTTTGTCGTGTAGTTTTCCGAAAAGTCAATTTGGATCATGATCTCATTCTCAGTCATTTTTTCTTTCAGCTCTTTTTTTTGTTTATTATAGTTGTAAATGCCATAAAGATGTTGTTTTATTATGGGAATTTCTTCAGCTAGAGTTTTTCTCAACTCTTTGACTGTGGTTGTAATAGGGATTTTACTTGTAATTTTAAATGTCTTTTTTTCTCCCTTAATAATATTTTCTTTATTTACGGATTGCCATTGAAAATATGTCACAGAATCTTCGTTTTCTCCTTCTACTAATGTCAGTTCTTTGCAATTATCGCATAATCCATTCATACACTCATAGAATATCAAGTCGCAAACATATTCTTCAATAAATGCTTCAGTGTCACGGTAACCTGTTTGATGTAAGCTATTTAATTTCCTTAGTTTTAGTTCGAAGTTCTCATGTTTGACACACAGACAAGTTTGACGGTCTTTTAGTTTTGGTGCTACGATCCAAAAAGGCTTCGCTCTTAGTAATGTTGTGTATGGTAAATTGATTCCAGTTTCTTGAACAAACTTTGGATGTAATGCTTTGATTGTTGATAAAAGGACGCGTTTTTGTTTCTTGACACCGTCTTTTTTTACGAAGTCCCTTTTACCTGGGCACATCCTACTAACATCGTCTTTTTGGAAGAAATCCTTGATCTTTTGGCGTACATCCGGTTTCAAAACAACTTCGCGAACTTTCCGGTCAGATCTCAGAATGGTTTGATTATTTTTCTCTTTGGGCATAAATTTCTTGGCCATATGCAACAATTTATATTTCCTAATATCGGTGCCACTGACACATTTTTGAAAAACCTCTCTCTCTTTTGAGTTTTTCTGTAATGTTGTTGCCTTCGTCTTCAGTTGAGTTGATAATTCCTCCCCAAATAACAGCTGCTTGCGTACTTGAGGGGGCACAGGCACAGGTATATCTTTGATTAAGGCATCCACTTTGCTATTAGGAGTCATTGGTATATTTTTCTTCTTCTCTAGTTGTTCCATTCTTTTTAATTTTTTCCTCATTGCTTCAATTTCACGTCTCATTTCTGTAATCATACCTTGTTGCTTTAATATTTTTCGATATGCTTTTGCTCGGTCTTTTTTTACTCTTCACGTTGTCTTTGCATTAAACTGCGAGAGGGTGGTAATGGTAATAATGGTATGTCTAGCTCATTATCTGAAGGCGGAGGCGTATCACTGACTGCATTTGCTAACATCTTCTTCTTGTCTCTATACTTTTTTTATGCTTTTTTCCATTGTTTTCTTAGCACTCGTTTTTCACGTTCAGTCAAATCCGATATTTTATTTACCTTGTTTTCCGCTTTCTTTTTCTGGTAGTACTCCCTGTCTTTAGCTCGTTTAATTTCTTTTTGTTCCTCTGTCATATTATCTAAAAATTTTCTTTTCCTTGCATTGGCTTTTTCTCTGTGGCGTAAATAAGATGAACTATCCTTCTTAAGTGCTTTTGTAGACCTTTTCTTCTTCTTCCCATTTTCAGTTGTTTCCATGTTTACTGCAAGTAAATATAAAACTCTAATTTCCACAAAATACTAGTTTAATATTCCTTCAGCGCTAAAAACGTCATATCGGGAACAACAGAGTCATTTCGGGAACGTGTCATCATGTTCGGGAACGTTGCCATAATGACTGTTCCCGAAATGACGTTTTTAAACTTTCGCGCACTTTATTCCGATGCCCGCCATCTTAGATGCCGTATTTTGAGGTTAATCGCAATCTTACAATAATAATTTTAAGAAATATATATTAAATAACTGGAATCTTAATTTAACAAACAGTTACACACATTCCCGTAATGATTTATAATAAAGGTACGGTCAATATAAAATGGCTACAAAGGTACTTACCATTAAAATTATTATATTTGTGCGAACAAAACAAATAACGCCCTATCTCACAAAACACCTGTTCACTACTACAGCGCACTAACGCCAAAAGTTGCGTTCAGAAATAAAAGCTTTGCCTATTTATTGCTTCGTTCACGAATATGACGTATACTTTGTTGGACAAGCTTTTAACTAATCCTGGGTTTAAAATAAATTTATTTTGTCTATGTTAGTTTAAAAAATGTATTTTTTAGGAACCAAAATACTCACAATGAATGTTGAAAACATTTAAAGTTGGATTTTACTACATTTTTAAGTGAGTTGAAGTTACAAGTTGGTGTTTCGGACGCGTTCCCGAAATGACTTTTTAACCTTGTTTTCTGTTAAATTAATGATAATTACTTATTTTTGAAATAATTTTCTCAAGGTATAGATATATCCAACTACTTTCAATAGTATTAAATGCTTATTTACTAAAATTCATTCAGATTTATTTTTTTATGAGTTGCCAAAGCAAATTCGCCACCTTTGTGGTTTTGGGCCATAAGAGTAGAGGTACTACACTACTGTCAAAAAATATATATAAAAATTATGAGTACTTAATCTAACAAAAGTATGAGTATATTACAGAAATATCTAAATATATGCGGGAATGAGGTCATCAAAACTCTTGGTCTTATTTGGCAGCCCGAGGAAGACATCTTCCAATTTTACATTTCCCCACGAAATACAAGTCTCATAACCAAACGCATTATATTATCAGACCTAGCCCGAGTATTTGATCCTTTGGGATTAATCGGGCCAGTAGTAAAATATTCCTGCAACAACTCTGGAAAATCAAGCTTTCGTGGGACGACCCAATTCCTCCCGAGTATGCAAATAAATGGATAGAATATCGTGTGCAAATTTCTGAATTAAATGGCTTGCGGATTTCGCGCTACCTTCTAGCGCCAGCTGAAGTCATAAGTACCCAGATGCACGCCTTTGCTGATAGCAGCGAACGAGCTTACGGCGCTTGCTGTTACCTGCGCAGTGTTGATAAATACGGGCAGATCCGATCACGATTAATCTGCTCAAAATCTCGCGTTGCTCCTATGAAAAATACATCTCTACCACGACTGGAATTATGCGCTGCACTTCTGACTTCAGAATTGGTTGATCGTTTAAAAACCTTCTTCATAATACCCGGAGAAAATATATTCTATTATACTGACTCGACAATAGTTTTGGCCTGGCTTTCAGCTCCTTCGCACAACTGGACAACATTCGGGGCCAACCGCATCGCGAAAATTCAAGATTTAACGCGAAGGGAGCAATGGCGTCATATAGATTCAGTACTAAATCCGGTAGACCTCATTTCTAGAGGAACAACACCAGCAACCATCTGTCGGTCCGGCTTTTGATATCATGGCCCGGAATTTCTCTCTCATTTAGAAGATGACTGGCCTCCTCAGAGATTCATCCCGAACTCAAACCCGCCCGAACAAAGGGCATCAAAACTGGCTCTCTCTGTTTTCGTCAACACCATAGATTTAGTGTCTTCTGTGCAACATAGCAACTCATTTTTAAGACTGCAAAGGATATTCGCATACTGCTACCGCTTCGTTAATAATTCCAAATTGCCCAAGCATTCGAGAATTTATGGTCCACTTAGAATTCCAGAATTAGACTGCGCACTCACGGGTATTATTAGAAACGCGCAACGTTTATCCTTCGCACATGAGTTAGAGGCGTTGTCAAATAATCGAATAGTTGAAAAAACAAGCCGCCTTCGAACCTTAGCTCCCTTTCTTGACAGTCAGGGTTTGATTCGTGTAGGAGGACGTCTGAAAAACTCTAACCTGCCATATAATTCAAAGCACCAGATCCTGCTTCCCAAATCCCATAATCTAAGTGAATTATATATGTCACATTTACACACGAAACATTTTCATGCTGCGGCCCAAACTCTCTTGACTATTTGCAGGCAAAACTTTTGGCCAGTGAACGGACAAGCGCTAGCACGGAAAATAGTGAACCGATGCATACGATGTTTTAATACAAAGCCTAGAGGGATTGAGCAATTCATGGGAGATTTACCGACGGATAGGATCAACCCAGCGCGACCATTCTTCATCACTGGTATAGATTTCTGCGGACCAGTAAGGCTTCATTTCAAAATACGAGGAAAGGCGCCCGTCAAGGCTTATGTGGCGATATTCGTCTGTTTCACCACCAAGGCCGTCCATTTGGAGCTCGTTGGAGGCCTGTCCACCGAATCATTCCTTGCATCGCTGAAACGCTTCATATCACGAAGAGGCCTATGCAGTAAAATCTTCTCAGATAACGCCACCAACTTTGTCGGCGCTCGAGCTGAACTGGAGGAACTTCGACGTCTCTTCATATCTCCGGAATTCCAAAACACTATCCAACATGCATGTCAGAAAGAGCACATAGACTGGAGCATGATTCCTCCCAAGGCTCCCCACTTTGGCGGGTTATGGGAGGCGGCAGTCAAGTCTGCCAAATACCATCTTGTACGTACGACAGCTAACGCCTCTCTGACATACGAAGAAATGAATACGGTCCTTGTCCAAATAGAAGCTGTATTGAACTCAAGGCCGCTTACACCGCTATCCTCGGACCCCAATGACCTCGAGCCTTTGACAGCAGGACATTTCCTAATAGGAGCTCCACTAACAGCAATTCCTCAGCCAGACATAATCGAAGTCAGTACCAACCGGCTTACTCGATTTCAGCGACTACAGCAAATACAACAAATCTTTTGGCGGCGCTGGTCGGAGGAATATTTAACCTCACCCTTACCAAACTGTTTCCCGGAACGGATGGTGTGACTCGCGTCGCCGAAATTAGGACTAAATCAGGATATTTTCGACGACCTACCGTAAAACTATGTCCGTTGCCTATAGAGGAGAATGTTGAAAATGCTTAGAATTTTCAAGGCTGCCGGGATGTTCAATAATAGCAGTAACGAAATTTATCACCAGATGACATCAACATATAAAGGTGCAGCACAATGTTAATATATAGGCACAAACGCAATTGTTCACTTCTCAGCTGCTGGGTGTGAACGACCGCTTATCTCACTGCGATCGGCAGACAGTAATAGCACATCGTCAGTAGCTAGTTTAGTTAGTTAGTTATCAGCAGCAGTTCAATCCGGTTACACGCTATTCCTGTTTATAAATATTTAAGTTAAATAAAGTCATTTTGAATTAACCATTTGTCAATTTAATCGAGTTACATTTTTATTTATAACCGTACGAATATTACCCTTCAAACACCTTTGTTTGGGCATTTTAAAGACCGGGCAAAAAGTCTCATATCCAAGCTCGTGTCCGCGTCACCAGTTATTCAAGGTCAATGGAATGGTCTATGGAAAATACGTCATTCAAGGTCATTATGAAACTTTTATATTATAAAATTACCTACAATTTTCATTTCAAACATTTTTTTGTATCTACAACCGTTTTCGAAGTACATCGCGGAGAGAGCAAGCGCGCATCCGTATACAGGCGTATATAGCGTATTACGCTATGTGAACGCAGGACCAAGAATTTTATTTTTAATCCATTTATTTTTAAGACCAAATATAAAATGTCGCATTTAAAATTATTCTTGTTCGTCGTCGTCTTCGTCACGAGGCTGCTCAAGGTCAATGTCGAGATCATCATCATCATCTTCGATATACGTTACAGTTGTTTCCCGAAGCTCGAGGACTTCATGCACGCTGTCTCCAGCGGAATAATTTGGTATTGATGAGGCATTGCGGCATACTTGGCCCTTACATGGGCCACAAACTGCGGACCATAGGAACCCTACTTTTCTATTTTTACAGCCGATAGCGACGTTATTGACACCAGCACCAGAAGATTTGTTGAATATGATATTTTGCAATTTAATGGTCAAGATGGCTCATCAATACCAAACGATTCCTATGGAGACTGCGTGCATGAAGTCCTCGAGCTTTGCGGAACAACTGTAACGGATATCGAGGACATGATAATGATGTCGACATTGAACTTGGGCAACTTCATGACGAAGACGACCACGCACAAGAATAATTTTAAATACGCTATTTTGTATTTGGTCGTTATAATAAATAAATAAAAAACAAAATTGTTGGTGCCGCGTTCACATAGCGTTATAAAATATATACAGATGCGCGCTTGCTTTCTCCGCGCAGTACCACAAAAATGGTTGTCGATAGAAAAAAATGTTTTAAATGAAAATTGTAGATAATTTTATAATCTACAAGTTTCATAATGACAATGAATGACGTATTTTCCATAGAAAACTAGATAACTGAAGAAAACCGATTTTCGCTATCTTTAACCTGAGAACGCGTCGACACGCATTTTTATATAAATTGCCAAAAGTTCAAAAATGCACCAAATCGGGCGATCCGTTTTTGGTGTTGCTATACAAAATTTTAGGTTTTCACTATATATAGTTGGGTACTGCTTCACGCGTCAACGTAGAGAGCTGTAGGTTTATACACGGGCCTTTTTTAAAAAAATGTAAATTTAAGTTCAAAAATGCGATCGTAGGATTGCCTTACAAAAATTTCGTATATTTGGGCACTGCTTGAGAACGCGTTGACGTAGAGAGCTAAAATTTGGTACATGGTATTTTCATAGCAATGGTAAATAAAATTTCAAAAATGGACTAAATTGGGTGGCCCCTTCCTGGTGTTGGCTAGAAAACTTTGGTTTTTCACTATACAGGGTTTTTCCGTATAGGTGGTTAATAGAGCAGAAAGTGATAGTACTCACCTAGATAAACAAAAAATTGTATGGTAGGTGGGGGGGGGGGGCATTTCAAACGTTTCGGAGTTACAAAGTGATTAAGAAAAAAAGCTAGTTTTTCACAAAATACCCTGTATCTTAAAAAGTATACGTCGTACGGTCACAAATAAGGGAGCTCCTCTCATGTCAGGAGTTACTGTGGTCTAAACTAAAAATTTCGGATTTCCTTACCTTTTTTTTTACGACCACTATTCTTTTATTTTTGCAAAAATGTCTTTAACATAACTTTTTTTTATAAAAACTGTAAACTGTTGACTCTCCCCTTTATTTGACCTATTACACCGTGTGTCTTAACTGTATCTATTAAAGTGTTATTAGCTCTTAACCTATTCTCAAACCTATTCTCAGAGATAATTTGTTCCCTTAATGACTGAAAACATGTCATTAAAAAAAAAAATATCATCTAATTTCAGTATGACCTAAAATTTTGTACACGGGCATTTTTTAAAAAAGGTAAATTTAAGTTCGAAAATGGGAGCAATCGGGTAACTCTATAGGGTTGCCATACAAAAATTTCATTATTTACTAAATGTTTTGGCACTGCCTGAGAACATGTCGATGTAGAGAGCTACACTCTCCTGCAAATTGAACTATGCACACACACACACACATATCCAGGCATACAGTGAAACTGGAGAGAGGCATCTATATTATCGCCAAGCAACGCCGGCGGGCTCCCCTTAGTGTACAATAATTCGGACTCGTCTGCATAATCCTTGTAGGTGTGCACATGACAATTGTAATGTTACAAAAATACAATTGACTGGAATTATCTACAAGTTCACACTACCTCTAAGTACGGCAAGTACATTTTCAGCTATTCATGTTTCTTCAACAACACAATTAAATTTTTATCAGCTGTTTTTTTTTTTGTTTTTATTAGAATCAATTAAAAATCATTTTTTATGCGTTATGATGAATTATATGAGGAAAGTGTGGCTTAGAAGTATACAGATGCACCAAGCCAAAATCGATTACAGTTTTAAATTAATTTTTAACGATTCAGCAATATTCAAGGTACAAAAGTTGGCTTACATATAATTCAGATTCAGACCGTCCACTCCGAGTTTCCCGCAAATATTGGGATTTTCCATAAGAATCATTTCATTTCACCTCTGTTTATTCTGGAAATATGTTTAATCATTTATTCTTATCAGCCACATTTTATTGAAATTTGATTCTATGCAATTTCGGGTACTTTTAATAGTTTGTGTATATATGGTAACTCCAAAAACTGGTTGCCAAATTTAGTCCATTTTTGAACTCGTATTTACTATTGCCATGAAAATGAAATATACCAAATTTTAGCTCTCTACGTTGAAGCGTTCTCAGGCAGTGCCCAAATATATGGTCAAAAACGAAATTTTTGTTGGCAACCCTACGCAGAAGTTGCCCGACAGATTCGATTTTTATATCCTAGATGAAATCTATAGGGTACACTAAGTTGGTCATTCCGTTTGTAACACCTCGAAATAATGATAATAGAGCAAAATGGATTGGACACCCACGCATAATATTAAAAGTTATTTTGATTTTTGCATGTCCGTCCGTCTGTGCGCACGATAGCTCGAGAACGCGTATACTTAGAGAGCTGAAATTTTGTACATGGACTTTAAAAAAAAAAACAGTAAAATTTATTTCGAAAATCAGACAGATCGGGCAACTTCTTCGTGGCGTTGCCATACAAAAATTTCGTTTTCCACTATATGTTTGGACACCGCCTGAGAACGCGTCGACATAGAGAGCTGAAATTTGGTACATGGTGTTGTCATTGTACTAGCAAATAAAATTGCAAAAATGGACTAAATTGGGCAACTCATTCTTGGTGTTGCCATATAAAAATTTCGGTTTTTTACGTATATTGTGAAAACGATCAGTCCAAGACATTTTAATTGTACTAAAAATTCCCATAAAATCCTATAAAATTGGTTATAATCAATTTTTCTGTCCGACAAACCGTTCTAGAAATACATGCGAAAAACCACTTCAAAAATCATACTTGCACAGAGGGGAGTGACCGCACGAAATTACATACGGGCGTACATCTAGGGTAACATAAGAATTGGTCTTAGATCGATTCTAGCTTTTTTACTTGTTTAACTTAAATTTACATTTTTTTTTAAATTCCGTGTACAAAATTTGAGCTCCCCCCGTCGACTTATAATGAAAAAGCAAAGTTTTGTATGACAACACGAAGAACAGGTTGCCGAGTCCAATTTTGCTTTTTCGAAAACCATATTTGGAGTATTACGAATTAAAAAAAAAAAAAGTCAAATCGGTCCAGCCGTTCTCAAGTTATGCGATTACTAACGAATAGTATTTCATTTTTATTTTCTTACTACTCCATTTATAAATGTATATATGTATATACACGCCTTGTAAATTTCTAAATAAACCAAGGTAGATATTATATCTTTTATGCTCCACGAATAAATCAAATGTACGACTATTTATGGATGGATGGAACGGAGAGGGTAGCGAAGAGGCTGAATGAAAGCATCTCTGGGGATCCATTTCCTATGCATTGAAACTTTTGGACGTTGAAAAGTCGAAAATGAAGAGTCCAAAGAACAGAGCTCTGAAAATTTATGAAGTTCGGAAGTATCCATATATATGTATGTATGCTCACGATATTAGAACTTTCCATTCCTTAGAGAGCTTTTAAGTTTGCACTTCGTCTCCGAGTCTCAAAAGTTCTAAGTAGGTCCGTTCTCCAAACGTTTTAGTAAAGTACACACAAAATATAAAGCCGGGTTGGGGGGGTTAACAGAGTTTTGCATTGTAAGAAAATGGTAAAATTATTTTTTTTACTAAGATTATATTATTTGCCATTAGATGACAAACCTAGGCTTCACTCAGGGTATTGGTCGGTAAATAGAGTGGATAAAATTGGAAAATGGTGGGTTCAAGGCTATCGAAATACAGAAAAAATCCTGCAGTTTTCCTAATGTATGTAACTTTCGTGAGCAAATTTTTTCTGTACTTATTCGCTAAAAAATTTGGGCAATTCACTATTTTTCCAAGCTTAAGTTTCAATTTCTTTCAAGGTGGATTTCGCGCATTCTTTGTGCAATGTTTGCTTTGCTTTTTTTTTTACTATAAACACTAGAAATGACTTCTTTCTAGTGTTGCAGTCCGTTCTTCCCAAAATAATGCTGTGTAAGTGTTGCGAATCGTATAAAATTTTTGCCATTTTAGTCGACACGGCGGGCAGTGGTTAATCTAGTGCTGCGAGAATTACCCTTCCCATCATGTCTCTTAAAGAACATTGCTAAGAGATCAGAGTTGCTTGTACACTGGGGGTTCGAAATAAATATTTTAACCTTCATGAACTGTGGCAATAGTAAATCTGTCTTTGAATGTCAATGTCAATGTTCAATCAGTGGCGGATACAGGATTCTTATGAGGGGGGCGCAACTATGGTTCAAAAATTGTATATTTTGAAAACTGAACAAAACTTTGAAGACCGCCACCACTACAGATTAGCAAGTGGCTACCACTCGCAACGAAGAGAGTTGCTCAAGGTTCTTTGTCACTCCGAAAAGTCAAAGAGGTTGTTAGATTATTCAATTTCGTTTTGGTTTGTAAATAGTGGAAGAGTAAAACTTCCCAATCATCAATTTTAGTTAGTAAAACTAGGGAAACATACTTTATTCAAATTCACGAATCATCATAAATTGTTACTTTTGTAATATACAGGAATTAAAAATTTAAATCTTTTTAAAATAGCTGTCACAGAACAGATGGAATACATACCTTGTACGTATATAATTTCGTCGGTAAGCTAAGAAAGTCTGACTTTTGTTTTTTATATTATTAAGCCAAGCTCAGTAGATATCCTATGAACTATGATGCAAAGCGCAACATGGCAAGAAGGTGACAAAGAAAGGAATTAGGAAACGTGAGGAGGGTGGCGAACATGCTGATGTATGTCACCCTTAAACTTTCGCAGATTGCATGAATGACAGAAGATTGGAGATTGTTCCACGTTCGCACAGTTCGGGATAAAAAATCATCACGGTATTGTACTCTACGGCCGAAAGTATTTTGAAGGGTAAAATGATGTGCGCGGCTTGTAGTGCGAGTATTACATGGAGGAATCAGGGATCAGACTAGATATTTCGGCAGAACATTGACCATGCATGTAGAAATATAGGAATGAAATGCAACCAACATTGCTGCGGTGCTCGAGTGAGTCCATATAAAATTTTTTTGTCACATCGCCAATGAGCTGAAGGCTCTCCTTTGGACAATATCCAATAAACCTACGGCTCAGCGACCAGCCCCGGCCTACATATAGAGATCGTATTCCATTCTAGGTCTGATGTAGGATTTTTAGAGAAGCGCTAGAATCGCTCGGCTGAAATATTTCTTACACCTTTTCAGAAATCCAAGATATTTCGATGCTTCTTTGGAAACGGAGCAGATGTGATCTATTTAGTTTAACTTATTGCAAATATTTATGTCAAGAATGCATAAAGACGATGTGTCGTCAAGAAGTGCTCCACCAAAAGAAACGTGAGTGAAAAAATTATGATTAAAGAGATGGGACAGCTTTGGAGATTAGATGTATTGAATTCGATGCGATTCGGTTTGCTCCAAGCGAGGATATTATCATAGTGGTTATTCAAGGATCTAATCATACAATATGGTTTGACAGATGTTACATTTCCTCTGTAAACCGCAAGAGTGTCAAAGGAGTAAGCAAAAACAAGGGTACTGTCAACAATAAAATAATGGATGGGATTGAAAGTAAGGGAAAGCAGATCATTAATATAAATTGAGAAAAGAAATGGAGATATAAGAGAGCCCTGGGTCAGACCGGCATTTATTGGCTGAGATTGAGATGTGACGCTATCTAATATAATCCGTATTAAACAACCTGATAAAACACTTTACATTCATAATAGAAGAGGACGAGAGAGGCCAAGTGCTTTAAGTTTGACTAAAAGAGCTGAAATCCAGACACTATGATGGGCCTTTGAAAAATCTAGGTCAACAATTTTGGACTCACCAAAATTGTAAAGACTACGGTTGCAACGTTTCGTAAGAAAAGTCAGAAAAATAAAAGCCATATTGGGGATCGTTGTGGGCTTGATTTGTTTCTAAATACTTCATTAATGTGGATTTAATACTAGATTCAAAAATCTTTTAAAGAATCGAAGTGATTGTAATTGGTCGATAATTTGAGGGATCGCTAATTTTTCCTTTCTTGGGAATAGGCTGAACGTGAGGTACTCTCCAATCGATTGGAAACTTTCCTATACAATAAGACAATTAGAATAGTTTTCCAAGAGTTTTATCCAAGAATGAGGGACAGGTTGTATTTAACGGGGGCTTGAAACTGTCAGGACCTGCAGCTTTGGAGACATTGATCTCCTTAAAGGCCTTGAACATATCTTACGTATGGATGTGTATTAGCTCTTATACACATATTCAAGGGAGATGTAAAGTGGGGGAGAATTTGAAGTGAATCTAACAGTCTAAATATTAGTTTTATTCAGGAAGTCAACAGTCACTTCATAGTAAACTAGTGAAGGAATAGAGGAACTGCTGATGGTATGGACCTGGGACCAGAAATCTTTGCTGCCTTTGCGTCTTACCAAGATGCTAACATTCTGGTTAAAAACAAATTTTTCTCATTGGATAGTGTTTCAGTTCTGGACATGGATGCAATTGATAGGTGCGAAAAGCAGACTATTTCGCTTTTATTGCTTGGTTGTATCGTTAAACCAACAGCGATTTTGCTGTTGTTAAGATCTTATGTATAAATACTGAATGAATTGTACTAAATTCAAATGTGCATCCATCAACATTCCTTGAAGCAAAACAGACCGATCAATCAAATTCTCTAGGATACTGATTGAGACTTTCCAAATTTGCAGATTTATTTTGTTTTTATTTAACTTTTGGGCTAAGTATTCTATAAAAACTATGACATTTTACGAAATAATAAAAAAAGATATTGAAAAATTAATCTTTTGCTTTAAATATAATAACACTTACTACAACAATGCACAATGACTTGTTCGCCCTTGTTTAATTTCGCTGAATTTCTCCAATTACGATGCCGATAATGTTCTAAGAAGCCGTCTTTACATGGAGGGCTTATCAAAGACCCTCTGGTAGCTGCTTTCAATTAAAACAAACTCTGCCTCTGCCGCTCTCAAAAGAAAAATTATTCAGCCACTAAGTTTAAGTTAATAAAGCATTTTTGCGGGTATAAATAGTCGAAATTTGAAAAAAATCGCTTTAAAGTTTAGCGAAAAATCGCGAAAATTTATACGCACGACTTTTTATTGGAGCGGGGGAGCGAAACATGTTTTCTATTAAATGAAATATAATTTTATGGTACAGGGTACATACCAAAAAAGGTACAGGGTATTAATTGAAAAAAGCACTTAAGGCTGAATGTCAGAAAACAAAGCTCTCGATTCCGAGCTTCCATTTAATTATGTATTTTCTTCAAGAAAGAATTTTTTGGGATATCTCCGGTATATAGCAAAAGCTAAAAAATGTTCTAATTTGTTATTTCATCACACAACCCATTAATTTTTGGTGACAAGTTTCAAGTCTTGGTTTGACTCATCAACAGGTCCCAAATAGCGAAATTGGGTGATTAGAAAAACAAATGAAAAAATGAAAAAAGAAGAAAGAAATGAAAAGTTTAAGAAAAATAGAAAAAAACAATTTTTTTTATTTATTAAAAAAATTTAAAAAATGTTAAAGAAACAGATTCATTCTAAGCGAATCGAACCTGTATACGCCACGCAGTGGGCTGAAAAAATGAAGAAGAAAAAGGAAGAAGAAGAAGCGTTTCGTGTCAGCAGAAAACCTTCCACTCATCGGTGCAGCTTGGTTTTCTGCCTGCTGCAGACGCTTGAAAATAGATCAAACCGATCTCTTCTCATATAAACTCAGAATAAATTCTGGGTGTGAGTTATATGAGGAAAAAACACTCCTATACAAGCCCAGGAGGAAAAATAAATAAAAAGAGATTACTCTTTTGGACTTTTTACCGGGTTAAATTTAATTTTCTTCAAGAAAGAATTTTCGATTCGCTTCGAATGAATCTGTTTCTTTAAAATTTTTTAAATTTTTTTAATAAATAAAAAAATTGTTTTTTTCTATTTTTCTTAAACTTTTCATTTCTTTCTTCTTTTTTCATTTTTTCATTTATTTTTCTAATCACCCAATTTCGCTATTTGGGACCTGTTGATGAGTCAAACCAAGACTTGAAACTTGTCACCAAAAATTAATGGGTTGTGTGATGAAATAACAAATTAGAACATTTTTTAGCTTTTGCTATATACCGGAGATATCCCAAAAAATTCTTTCTTGAAGAAAATTAAATTTAACCCGGTAAAAAGTCCAAAAGAGTAATCTCTTTTTATTTATTTAATTATGTATGTAGTAGTAGCGGGAGATTTCGTATAAAGCTTTTGATTTAGTGCCACACACACATAAATACAAGAGGAAAAATCAACCGCCTCGTATGGGGTTTGAAGCCAAGACCTTCTGCTTGCCGGGCGACTGCTCTTACCACTGAGCTAACGAGATAGATGATTTTCCCTCTTGTATTTCTTAATTTGTAACTAGCGTACTAAGCTACGTTTGCTTTCAGCTGGCATTAACCAGTAATGATAAAAGCGCAGAAATAAATTTGTCATTCTTAAAATATTCTGCATTGATACTTATGGCAAAGTGACTAGGCATTGATTTTATATACCTTATAGAGACTATACTGGATAGTAGTTTAGGAAAATGGTCTACCAGTAATTTTAAACTTTGATTCTTATCGTTCGAAAGGCTATACTTATTATATACCTTACTTAAAAAAATCATAAAATAGTTTTCATTTAAAAGTAATCTTAATTAGATGGATTGTTTTCAATTTAAAAAACCGTTTTCTAGTCCAAACAATTAAAAAAAATCCATTCGTAATTGTCCATTGCAATGCAGTGTATTTGCTACAAACAAAAAATTATCCCAAGCTAATAAAATCAGCAATACCAACCAATAATACGAGTATTTATCAACTAAAGTACTAAATATGCACATATATCCATACAGAATGTACCCATTTGATCTCTTTAATAAATTTGTTTGTCGAATACACTTCGAGCGAAAAAACCCAAGTATTTGCATGGATTACAAAACAAATTCCCAATCTCAAACAAATATGCAATAAAAAAGTGAAGTGAGAACAAAATTCCAAATAATTTTCCCTCGGGAAAATTTTTAACTAAACCATGAACGAAAAATATTAACAAACATTTTTCCTTTTCTTTCATTGCATTCCTAATCCACTCCAATAACAAAGTTGCACATATAGCCAGAACCAGATGGGCTGCGCATGCGCTATAACGCGCCGTAAATATACATTAGCTGTGTCATTTGTGTACCTTGTTCTAGAACTCCCATATACTGGAGAGAACAAATTGTTCTGTCGATTGAAGAGAACTATTTGTACTGTTCGCTTCATTTATAAATCTTCTATGAAAATGTATGAGGCGTTTTTTTCTGTAGGATAGATACTAATTTTTAGAGCCACATAAAAAAAATTGTTTGAAATTTTGTACTGGAGCCCTATCGCCATCTCGGAAAGCTTTTGAGAATTAAAATTAATAAAAACCAATTTTATCATTTACTTTTTTATCACGATAGAGGTTTACAAATTGATTTTTATAAAATAAACTATTTTCGGGATTTATCCAGTTTTTGGCCAAGTGACTAGAATCACCTCAATCTTCAATCTCGTGTTAAAATAAACGTGTAGTAATAAATTTTATTCAACTTAAAAGAGCCTCAATCGTAATATTATGAAAGTAATTCTAACATGAAAAATATTAACAAATTTGAAAAAACAGCTCCGGTTGCATTTACAAATATGTTTGGAAGAGCTATGTACGAAAAATAATAAAAATTGGTGTGTATATGAAAAAGTTAAAGTTTTTAAGAGGGGCGGAGAGGGGTGGGGTTGGTATAACACGGTTTTTGAGGGGTTTGATAAAAAAAGACGCAACACCCTTTTCAAAAATCTAAACTCCGCAGCATTGGAACTGAAGAGTTTCTAATATTTTCAAATCAATATCATAAAAATTGAGGAAAATAAAAATGGGGAACAAATGGTTGCAAATTTATTCAATTCAGCCTTAAGAACATAAATTAGCTCTTAGCGACCAATCGAAGTATTTACACCTCCCTCCCCCATATAAAATATTTGGGACGCGAAATCAAGTCGACTATATATAAAATATTTCTTTGTGTCGTAAGCCACATTAGCACCCCACAGAAGATCACACAAAATATTTTTCTGTGGTGTTGATCTGACGACCCCAAAAAAAAAAAAAAAAGATCATTTTGTGATACATTACATGCGAGTTCTTGTTATTATAAATATGTTCTTTGACTTTAAATCAAATTTCCTAAGGATTATTTTTTGAGGTTATCACCATTTATGTAATATCGAGATAGATGTATCTGGTTGTCAAACTTGATATTTTTTTAATGGTTTGCCAGCATATAATTCACACATACTTTTTATAAAAAGTATTTATATGGGCAATTGGTGTGACCTCCAACATTGAACTTCTATGGTAGGCGATCAGAGATAACCATACCGATGAGACCTCTCTGATCGCTGGGTCGAAAAGTTCAATAATTTTTTTTGCACTTAAAATGCATTTTGTAAATTTATTGAAATTATTTTCAATAAATTTCAGTCTGTTAGACGAGAAATCACCTTCAGGTTTAGTATCATGTTTAGCAGTTCCTCAGCGGGAAATAGAATCATACCATCATTGAAATCAGATGCCTTCTTTTAAAGATAATATGAAGCATGCCTCTATATTGGACGCTTTATACGACATTCATACAGGCATGTCATGGGAAGGAAGCAGTTCAAGCTTTTTTGTATGCTTCCCTTTGGCTTTGTTGTAAGGAACGTGGATGAATGCTTCTTCATTAGACACTTTATAAAACATTTGTCTAGGCATGCGGCTGGGGGAAAATGGAAGCAAAATAGGTTAATAGAAGATCCATTTTTTGCATATATGAATTATTTAGAAAGTTCTTCTCCAATTTTATTTCTTGTGTAGTTGCATTTTAGTAAAAATTCACAAATAAATTTATTCTGTCCAAGCGATAACACAACTGCGTGCACTTGGATTTCACAAACGATACAAAAATGAGCTTGAAAACATCCGTCGCACCTTTCAACAAGCTTCTAAGCTTCTTCCGGAATCATTTTGACTTGACCAGAATATCAAGCTGGATCTCTGTGTATATGCCGGATGTTGTAGCTCTTGAACGCCACAAAGCAATTTTCCAATGTCATCTTAAAAATTTGCCAAAACTACCCAATACAAACATTATTGTTGAGTACATACAGGCACATATGTAGATACCTGCAAAGATAATAAACATACGGTTTAGGTCTTCTGCAACTACAACATTTTGTAAAGTGGTCGAATATAGTGTTCTGTGAGGCATGAAAAATTTTCACTTTATCAGTTTAATTCCAACATTATTGGTTTACTCTGTACCCGACAAAATAGCCCTCTGTTTGTGTAATCTCCCAATCGTTAAAGTATGGACGTGACCTGCTAGTTCCGGGTAAACATTTGCTTCACTGGAAATTTCGATAACTTTACAACCCGAGTGAAACCATCATTGCCTGAAATCTCTCTCCTGATTCCAGAGTAAAATCAATTTTTGGTCGCATTTTGTTCGCTGAAAGCGTTTTAATTAATGCCCGTGCAGAAAAGCTAATCACGGACCTATAGTTGGGCAATGGACTGTTGTAGTCAATGGAACTGAAATTATGTTCAACCAACGAAAATTGTTAGCTGCTTACGGTTGTTGCCGTAAAATGTTATCACAGTATTGAGGGAGCTTTTATTTCATTAATGGTAGGAAAATTTACAAATTTAATGTTGTTGAAATTATTTCATGGGGCGGTTGTAGCTGATAATATTTCTATTGAGTTCTAAAGATTTGAATTCAGGCGTTTCAGAATATTTGAAGTAGACACCTTCGCCTTGAAATTGAATTAAGGGTTGTAAAGTAGAAATACATAGGTACCTACTAAATATT
This sequence comes from Dioctria rufipes, assembly GCA_963924295.1. Taxonomy (NCBI): domain Eukaryota; kingdom Metazoa; phylum Arthropoda; class Insecta; order Diptera; family Asilidae; genus Dioctria; species Dioctria rufipes. The sequence goes on from OZ002741.1 coordinate 56,949,004, forward strand.
TTATTGTACCACAACTGGACACTGTAAAAATGGTTTTTATGGTCTCATGTTTTCTACAATGTCAATCGATTTTATTCTTTGGAATTTCGGATATCACAAGAAAGTTGATGGCAGATGGGCTCCGTTGAGCCAAAATTTTATACTTTAGAGTCTCTTTTTATACTACTCAGGAACGCGTAATCTAGTATATATTATGAAGATCAATTTGAGTTTTATTTTTTTATTTTTTGTTTTTCAAGTTGTTCCACAAAGCTCAAGGGATAATCTTTAAATTGGTAATAATGTCACGTCGTCGTAAAATGTCTGGCGTTGTTCACGTTTCTATTGAATGAGACTAAAAGAAGGAGTTGAACGATTACATAAGTCAAAAGATAAAAGACGTTTAGTGTTTAGAATGCCCGGACAATTGTTTAGGTTCAGACAAATTTTATTCTAAGAATAAACTGAGTATGAGGAAATTTTCTTGTTATATTAATTTGTGATACTGCACATTAGGAAGAATTTACCATGAATTTGAATGGTTATTTATTTGTCAAAAACTGCGCTACTTTAATAAAGCAATTTTGCAAAGTTAGAGATTTCAGAAATATTATTTGCAAAATTTAGGAAACTTTAAAAAATCTTGTAAATTTTTAAATTCGAAGCAGGAAAATCTTATTATTTGAGTTGCGCGAATTGTTTTGGCTCTCACATAATGTCAAAGAGGGCAGGTAGGTTATTCTTAAAACTATATGAAATAATTAAATAAAACATTACAAAATACATACTTATCGATGGTCATTTATATCACTTAATTTGGGGAGAAATTTGGCGAAATTTATGTGAAAAAATACTTCTTTTATAGAAATTGTAGAGAATTATTGTGGTACTAAATGGAATTAAATTTTTGAAAAATGTCGACTTTTGGCCAAGTAAAAACCTCTAGCGGGTCTGTTTTAAAAAAATTTTATTTGATATCCTTGGCTCTTGATGCAATCGATGTGCAATAAATTGAGAATGTATTTGCTTTAGATTTTGAGGTATATATGTTTTTTTTTTAATTTATTAGTGCTTCAGTATTTGCTACAAAAATTGATGTATTTAAGCATAAAAATCCGTCGAATACCTTTCGAAATTTTTTGTTCTGATTTATTTTCATTTTTTAAATCATATTGCCCTCGTCAATGTAATCTTAGAATATAAAGGAAATACCTTAATTCTAAATAAGAATAGAGATTACTCTTTAGGATTTTTTCCGGGGTATACTTATATTTGTTCAAGAAGGAATTTATTTGGATTCTGCGGTATATAGTAAAAGCTAAAAAATGTTTTTAATTTGTTATTTCATCACACAACCCATTATATTTTTGGTGACAAGTTTCAAGTCTTGGTTTTGACTCATCAACATTTTTTAGCTTTTGCTATATACCGGAGAATCCAAATAAATTCCTTCTTGAACAAATAATTCTAAAGTAAAAAAAAAAAAAAACTAAAAAATGCTATGGAAATGTGTTGTATGCAAAATGTACCAAAAAATAAATTTCCTGTATTGAGAGTGCCAATCAAGACTTACTTAGTTATTCTGAGTGTGTTACATAAATATCTTCACAGGTAAAATTCAAAATATTTTCGATTTCATCTAATATAATACGAAATTCCTGGAATCTAGTCGTTCTGAGTACGAAGATCACTTGTAGCTAAAAATAAATCCCGATCCCAAGGATATACAAAGTTGAAATCTGAAAGCGTGTCTATAATGTTAGTTGAAACAAGTAAAAAGCTAGAATTAGCCTAAGATCAATTCTTATGATACCCTTAGATGAATACCAGTATTTGATTTCGTATGGTCACCCATCAGTGCAAGTTTGATCATTGAAGTGATTTTTCGCATATATTTCTCGAACGGTTCGTCGGACAGTAAAAATGATTATAATCAATATCACAGGATTTCATATTCTGAAGAACTCTTCAGTAAAAATCTAAAATTTTTATATGGCAACACCAATTTCAAGATCGACGGTTTAGTCCGTTTTTGAAATTATATTTACTATTTTTATAAAAACACTGTGTACAAAATTTAAGCTCTCTACATTGACGCGCTATCTGGCAGTATTCAGGTAGTGAAAAATAAAATGTTTGTATGGCAACCCTACGAAGGAGTTACGCAATTTGTGCCCTTTTCGAACTCTATAAGTACACCTGTTCTTGAGTTATCGTGCGGATAGGCAGACGGACGGGCAGACGGATATGCAAAAATCAAAAAAAATTTTAAATATTATGTGTGCGTGTCCAATCCATATTGCTCTTCCATTATATTTCTAGGTGTTCCAAACTACGATTTCATCTAGGATATAAAAATGTATTTCACATTCCTTTGATATCAAGCAAAGAAAAATATGACCAAGCGAAATATGATGCGGAAATTATTCAACAATTACAGGAAAAACTCTTAGTTTTACAAAAATATCAAGCCCTCATAATTTTATCGTAAAGTTTCTCTGAAAAATTGGTGCGAAAAATGGAAAAAATTAAATTGAAATTTTTCATTAGCACATATGGAAAATTAAAGGGGACTCATATGTGTACTCTCAATGCAAAAACTAAAAGTCCATTTCTTAACAAGAAATTTAAAAGGCTTAAGGATAACAGAAGAGAAATGAAAGAAAAGTAACCACATATAAAGATTGGTTTCTAATCTTTTGTTTCTCTTAAGTCTAATGTGGGCGACACGACAAAAACGCCGTAAAAAACGCCGCAGAAAACGTCCGTGAAAATACAATGTGAGCGACAAGGGATGTCATCCGTAATTAAATTTATTCTGTTATTTGTGTCAAATAACGATGGGAAAAATATCAACAAATAAATTAAAAAAGATAATTAAAGTTGCTTGTGCAGCGTTTTTGGCATACGAAGAGTTTCTTGAATTTTATTAATATCTTCTAATATTAGCTGAGGTTCTTTAATAAATGTTTTTCTAATTAAATAACACTAATTTTTGATTAAATAAATTTATCACCAAACAATTATTATGCTTTACTTTCCAAAAATAGTAAATGTTTTTCTAATTAATTAACACTAATTATTGTTTAAATAAATTTATCACCAACAAATTATTATGCTTTATTTTCAGCGATACGTTAAACGTCAAACAATACATATGAACGCAGCCCAATACATATGAACGCAGCCCAAAATCTTAATTTTGCTAAACGCACCCCAAACGTGCGACAAATTTCAATTTTCATTTAAGTTCGACGACAACGTCGAACGATGTCGTCAGAATTGTAGATTATACCATACATCGCTATGTTATTAGAACCCAAATGACAGCGTTTTGTACGGCGTTTTTATCGTGTCGCCCACATTGTGTTTTAGCCTTTAGGCAGGCTTCTCATCAAAAACGTAAATGCTGCGAACATGTACTATGCACTTTCGTCATGCATCTTCGCGCATGCTGTATATGGAGCCGCTCACAAAAAGAACAATTGCACTATATTCTCCCAAGTAAAGTGTTGAAAACTAATCATTTAAATTAAAAATTAAATTAAATTAATTAAATTAAATGAATTGTTGTTATCATATCATCATCAAAATCTGCACAAGCAGTGCTCAAATGAAAATGCATGAAGCATGTATATAGCAAGTTCCCTTGTACCACAGACAACATACAACTCGATAAGAAAATCTCCATATAAACCCCGATCACTGTTTCACAAAGCTCTTTAACTTTACACTCAACCAAAGACAGCCATCAGTAATAAATGTTTCGAAGAATTTATGTGACATAATACTGCAGATAGAGAGAGAGAGAGAGAGAGAGAGAGAGAGAGTACAGAGTTTCCAATTAGGGAGCCATAGCCACGTTTTAAAATACAGCTTTTAAGCCCCTTCTTTTTGAGGTTTTTCATATCTAGATTGCAACAAGTAATTGCTGCATTGATGAGCGGTGTGTCAATTAAAACGATATGACATGATACTTTTTTGAAGAGCGAATTGCAATTGATAACGCTCGAAGTTATTTTAGGTAAGCCAAGTGGAACACATTGTGTATGTTTTCAAATTTCAAGCCTATGTTCAAGATTTAAAAGAAAAATTATTTAATTGCAAACTAGGACACATCATACCGTTGATCGAAAATCTCAAAGTTTTCCTTAACTTAAAAAATGCCATATTCTTTCGTCAAGCAGCTATGGCTTTTCAGAGCACATTGGTTATCCATTAGCGCATAGCGAACATTTCCTTCAATTGATCCTTCGACGGACTTGAATGAGCTTGAAAGCTCCTCACAAAAGCTTTCCCATACTCTCTATGCATCGATTTTGGAAGAGATTTTTTCTTCAATGATTTTGACCAAATTCTAACACAACATTCATTTGAGTAATTTTTAATAGAAAATTTTGAAAATATTCAAAACACTTATCTCAAAGAATTTCCAACTTTGTGCATATTTAGAGCATAGCCCAGGATTTCAAAAAGAAATTATAAAAAAAAATCCGCCCGAGATTTCTCTACTAAGTCAAAAGTTGTTCTCAATTGGTATCACAAAAATTTGATACTATGCAGGTACGGAGAATTCCGTTTAACATGATTTCTCAATCGTTAGTGGTGCAGTGTATCTTGAGATATGATTATTGGAAAATATACGGTTTGCTGCCAAAACTTACAACTTACAGTACGGAAGTGGTCCAAACTTGATGAAAATCATATTCAGAGGTCATTTTGAAAGAATTGGTATGGAATTGGATGATTACTTTTATGTTACAAAACAAAACATATAGAATTCCGGTTCTAGAGTACGTTTCAAGTCAGTTGATAATTTTTTGCGCATGGGAAATATTTTGGGCAATTTTCTAAAAAAATAATTTCGGCTTTTTCCTATTCATACACAAGATGTAAAGGGTTTTCCAATAAGAGGTGTTATTTTGATATTAAAAAAAAAGCCATTTTTTGAGACAAATGATCGGATTTTTATTTCATTATAAAGAGGAAGGTATGCCGTTAATAATGGAAAATAACATGAGCCAAATGACCACCACGACCACGCCTACAGGACCATATCCTTTTCATGAAATTTTCCATAACCAAACCGCAAAGTCGCTGCCCTATGTCCTCGATAGCCTCACGAATTCCATCTTTGAGGTCTTGAATCGACGCTGAGCTATTGGTGTAGACCTTCTCTTTAACGTGGCCCCAAAGGAAGAAGTCTCAAGGTGTTAAGTCACAAGATCTCGGTGGCCAATTGTGATCACCTCTTCGAGAGATAACACGGTCCGGAAACTTTTCCCGTAAAAGATCAATGGTTTCGTTGCTTGTATGGCACGTAGCGCCGTCTTGTTGAAAGTAAACGTTGTCCAGATCAATAACATCCAATTCCGGCCATAAAATCATCAATCCTCTGTCGATAGCGCAATCCATTCACCGTAACTGTTGCTCCAGCCTCATTTTCGAAAAAGTAAGGTCCATTGACCGCGCAGGACCATAACCCGCACCAAACAGTCACACGTTGAGGATTGAGAGGCTTTTCAACAATAACTCTTGGGTTTTCCGAGCCCCAGATGCGACAATTTTGCTTGTTGACGAATCCATCGAGGTGGAAATGGGCCTCATCACTCAAGATGAGTTTTTGATGGAATTCCGGAGCATTTTCATGCATTTCAAGGACCCAATTAGCAAAGATTCGACGTTGTTGATGATCGGCCGGCTTGAGTTCTTGTGTTAACTGAACTTTATAGGCCTTAACACCCAAATCTTTATGCTAAATACGGTGTAATGACGTTTGTGGAATGCCTAATTGCAAAGAACGACGAGGAATGGACAAACCTGGGTTTTCTTCAACAATTTCGGCTACAGCAGCAATATTCTCGGCTGTTCTTGAGCAACATGCACGGGTTTTATTCTTCACATCACTAACTTGTCCCGAGAGCTTGAATTTTTCTACCAATTTCTGTATTGCGGTCCGACAAGGTGCTTCACGACGACCCAAAAATGTTCGAGTTTTACGCACCGTCTCTGCTACATTTTCACCATTTTTATAGTGAATTTTAATAATTTCAATGCGTTGTTGAATCGTGTATCGTTCCATTTTTATTATTGTCAAATGTCAAAAAATGACAGCTCCAAAAGTGAGATCTATCGAAATAGTGGGCTAACGAAAATAACACCTCTTATTGGAAAACCCTTTATCTTGTATGTATGCAAGAGTTTTATAAATATTAATGACAAGTTTCACTCCCATATAGATATTTCCTAGCCAATAAAAAAAAAAATATATAATAACAGGCCCCCATAGCAACCGCCTCTAGCGACTGTGAAAAGAAGGCTAATATATTTATAAACGAGAAAGTTTGTGAGCATAATATGTTTATCTGCGATGGGTTACACTGTTAGAAAAATGAAATGTTGAAATTGGTTTTAATTAAAATTTATCGTAAAGAAGTAAATTGCATTCCAGATTTTGGCGTATTTTAATATTCTTAATTATTGTGATATATAAACAACACATCGGAAAAAATTCTATGCAATATGTTGCATTAGAACAAAAAAAACAAATTTAAAAATTTAAATAAAACAAACATATTAAATATTATATAGACGTTTTTTTAAACATGCTTAGAAACGTAATCAACAAAATGCTCAGCCATCATATTAACAGCAATTCATGTGAAATTAATAAGTTCGTACATGCTCAAGTCAGACCTGCAGGAGTTAACATAAAACAGAGGTAGCCTTCTTTTTGTTCTGAAGAGAAAAATGTGATTTAGAAATTGACATCATTTCACCTGAATGAGGTCATCCACTATATGCTTTCTTGGAGTACAATGTATTTTAATCAAATTATACAAATGAGGCTTGAGCATATTTTCCTGAAATTTTTAAAAATGTTATTTTTTCTTAGCCATGGTTGCATTTCAGCCTTTCTACACCATCCATACCTTCCTAAGAAAATTTCTTAGTGAAAACAGAAAGAATTACTTTCCTGTAAATGTATAATTATATAAGATAGGAAAGCAAGCCTAAATATATATCAAATTTACCTGTTACCTTCAGTACTCTAGTATGAACATAAGTGTCGGACGAAATATTTCACATGCATGAGATTTTAGAAAATTAAGCGAACGTAAAAGTCCTGCAATTTTACAGTGTACTCATTTTATTCTCTCTTTGCTTGTTCGCAAATTTTAAAGTGGGAGAGGACTGGTACCTACTGCGCACGATATACAGAGTAACAAGGTATGATCGTTCGGGTTGCTAAGTGCGTGTGACGTCATACGAATCGATTCCGAAAACGGAAAAAATAAATTGATAATATTTATGTAAATTTATTTCACTGGATCCATTGAAAATGTTGCAATAAATATAATATGAGTTTCTTACCATAAATATACATTGAATGTTTGTTTGTTAGTTTACAGCTCATTTCAGGGAAATCAGTTCGGATCAAAACAAAGTCCAACAAAAGTTTTATCGATAAAAAAAATGCAAAGTAAGACTGAAATACCAATAACTTGCACTCTTAACTGATTATTTAAGATATTTTTATTATTTCTATAGTGAAATTAGTTAGTGGTAATGGTAATTTTCTCAAATAGAAAGTAAATTTGCAATGCATTATAAGGAAGTGTAAAAAGTGGGGGTAGTGGCAAATTAAAATGTGGAATACAATTCTAATAATATTCCTTCAATTTATCTTTATGTTTAACAAGTAAAATGGTATACTTATTTTAAGACTTTAAATGGATCCAGTAAAATAAATTTATTTTATTTATATTTTTCACTTTTTAAGAAACGCGTCATGCGAATCGATTAAGACAGAAAATGGCGAACCTATGGTACCGGATAGTCATACGTTGTTTTCAGTCCACATACTTCATTTAAATCCCTCGATGAAATATCATCTCCTAGGAAAAACAAAAAAAAAAAAAAGGAAACACAAAGAATTTAAACCTTAAAGCAGATATAAAAACACTAATATGATTATAAAAATTTCTTCCCTTTGGTACAGCGCCATCCTAAATTTCTTCCAAATACATTTCCATCGGAAAATAAACAAAAAATACTCATTACTAATCAGTATAGAATAAAATAAATTAACAAACTTACCAAAAATCCATCATACGTCCGATTATTTATATCTGCTAATGTCATCAAATGACAATTGTCACTATATGACGTCAGTTCATGTCGTCGCAATCAAAGTTCAATGGAATACAACTTTGAGACCGAGCGTTGCCAGGGTAACCCATCATTAAGCAGAACGTAGCGGTTCACGGTAGCTATAAAAAGTCGACGAGCCACAGCAGAATCACCTAATTCTTCTTTTACTTTACTTCTGCTTTAATTCCATCCGTCCATCTAAGTAGGAATTTAATCCTACTGCAGAAATTTACTTCTGTTTCACCTTTATCCCACATCTAAGCAGGAACTTACTCCGGCTGTATAAATCTACTTTTGCTTCATTTCCATCCCACACCTAAGTAGGAATTCACTCCTACTGCAGGAATTTATTTCTGCTTTATTTTCATTCTACATTTGAGCAGGAATTTACTTCTGCTGCAGCAATTTGATTCTGCTTTCACACTGCAGTTTTATATACTGCTGCAAGGCCCACACGTTGTAGGATACTTAGAATAATCATATTCTATTGAATTTACTCACAAATTTTATAGTAAATTTTCTTTCTTTTTTAGAAAAATAATGGAAACAAACCACAGGGCCGGCACTAGATTCGTTTTGAATATTAATGAATTATTGAATTTTACTTAGTTTTAGAATAATTTTCACTATTAATAGTTATAAGTAAAAGAATTATAATAATAGGTTAGGGAATTGAATTTTTGTGATATAATTTTAAGCATATACATTGGATTAAAAATTTTATATTTTAAATGAATGGCTCAGTTATCTATTATTAACCCGGCACCCACTTCGCTTGAGCAGAGAACTCACACCTTTTTAGTCTGTATACCGTGCCTACTACATACTGCGCATCCAGGGTAATTATCAATTGTGTTGAAACGTACTTTATTATTAGAATTGAATTTCTTTAATCTGTTAAAAAATAGTTGCTCCAATTTGCAAGATTTAGCTATCTAGTAGTGTCTATTCTCTCTATGAAATAATAAAGCGGTATTTCAGTATTTATTTTTGCTTAAAAAAAAAAAGAATACAAAATTCCTACTTCCTACCTTTTTCTTCAGAATTGTAAATAAATCGATTATTTACAATCTATAGTACTGTAACTCTCCTGTCAGATTAATGAGTATACGGTTGAGTGAGTGTGAAGCATAGATAAATCCTGATGTTGACAAAAGGTCTAAGTGGGCTGATCTCTTCCAACGAAATGATTTCAAGTCTTTCTACTATACTCATAGTAGTACAAATGTGTTTACAAAAATCCTCTTTCATGCAAGGATTATTACATGATGCGAATTTCTATTCAACCAACGGACACAATTCATTTGCCCAAACAATAATTGACTTAGACTTTATTGAAGCGAAAATTGTCAGTTTAAACACAAACGGAGAGAGTAACACAATTGCACGTGGAAATGCCATGCAAATTTGCCAAACATTCAATTAAAGTTATTTAATGCTTTTGTGGAGACTATGGAGACTGGAGGAGACAATACCAATTAGATTTGATTTTAAATGTATTTTTCAGTAGAAAATGAATTTAAGAATAAGCCAAAATGGTGGATAAATTGTTGTTTTTGTACGGAAAGTATACGAATTCCATTAAACTGGAAACTTTTAGGAGGATTAGTAATGTAAATTTAATAAGATTTCGTAGAAATGTTAATAAAAAAAATATGTACGTTTTCATTCAGGTTTAAAAGTGCCTGTGCGGAGTGTGAAGAGACAAAATATTTCAGACTTTGAAAGATTAAGAAAAATGTTTGCTAATGCAGACTGACAGCTGAAATGTTGTGGAGTAGTTCACAATCTTTATGGACAAAATACCGAAATACCTGTTATATCTGCTGTATACCTGTTATATCAAAAGTATTAGCGCCATTCTTACTTGTCGGACCTTTTTCACTACAGTTTCAAGTTGTTTTAAGTTCTTCCATTTTTCAATCTAATAAGGAATAAGTAACTTGGAAAGGATACAAGATTTTCAGCTGATTCGGCAATTTCAACTTTGTGGAGAAAGATTGAAATTCAAACGAATGAAATATCCCCCAGCATATGACGTGGCTCCCAATTGAAATCCGGAAAATCCATATCTTGTTGATTTTTATACCACTTGTAACAGTTTTAACAGTAAGAAATTGGTTTGTGTTTGACTATTTCGTAATAATGATATATACTCTGATGATTATTTAAAAACCTACAAGTTTTGACCTTCCGACCTTTCCAACTCTTTCAAGGTTTATATTCAACGAAATCTAAATCTTAGACTTTTGATTTAGTTTTACATATTCAACTCTTTTTTGTTTTTTTTCAATAGACACGTTATCAAAATCAGAAAATCCATAACCTCCCCACACCAAACCATTCTTTCAAATCCGCTCATATACCTCCATTAAAGGTAAAGGTCCCACTCTCCCGCAATCTTAAGTGCTTATAATCCCACGTGATACATAAAGTGTGAAAAATAATGCAACCATACGTGGCGATACTTTCATGATAAACTGTACATTCGATAGATTCCATCAGAAAAGCCGCTGTAATTGTAAATGCTGTACTTAAATACCCCTTCCTAATTTTGCTCGAAATACCTCTTGCTAGTTGTAAAAGCGAATTAGTTAGTTAGGCTTTGAAAATTCTAAAAAGATAAAATTGAATTTTGTAAATCAGTTTGACTTAACTTGCGATAGATTCCAGCATAAAAAAAAATGCTTGGAAAAAGTTTATAAAAGTTGCAATTACTAAAAAGTTTGTAAAAAGTTCAAATTCTAAAAACTTTATAGAGACTGAAATATTAAAAAATTACACCATAATCTGGTCTACTACTTCCACTTATAAAAATGTTTAAACTTATTTTATATATTGCTAATATCATCTGAGCTGAAGTTTACACCAGGAATAACTACAGGTGGAGCGGGTAATTAATTTGTAGCATACACTTCTCCCAGTAAAGGCATTAGACAGCCCGAGCTACCACCTTCACTAAACCATACAGCATCATCAGGTGCTCCTGGACATTGCTGTTGGTACCGATTGATTGGCTTTGCGAGATACCTTCACAGACTGTTGAAAGGTACGTTTAAAAAAAACATTGCAATAGTCAGCTGAAAAATTCGGTTCGAAAAAAAAACGGTAACAGTCAGCTGAAAACCTTCGCACCAAAAAGGAAATCTCAATGGATTGCCTCAGCAATAAGCTCTGAAAAGTATGCAACAGAAAAAAAGGACTCCCCAACTCTCAGTTAAAAGATCCCGCATTCCTGTAATGCAACCCGATTTACACTGTTATGAGCGCGGCTTTTGTTTGTTATTTAAAATACAATATTTCAGATATATTTCATAAGTTGTTTTCATTTCACTATACTGTTTATACCTTTTATGAACTCACAAACAATTACCAATCAATTCTACTTTAATTACCATTAGCAATATACTTCAAACTATCGCAAACCATTTAGAGCGCTTTCACCTTACTGTCAGAGACAAGACTCGCTCTTGGCGTTGAAAAGTGTTGTATTTATAGTCTACAAACCGCCCCGAAAATTCTACTACAGAAACATCGATTTTCCGAGCCTAAAGTTGTTTATGACCCCGCCTTATTAGTCATTCCACGCATAGTATTCATTTTCAATAGATGTCACTTGTCTTTTCTATTGTAACAATATGTAACAATATATACAAGTACAAGATTACTGTACTATATTTTACATGGATAGGCCTCGTATACTTTTACAACGTTTACAAAATAGATCTTTTACTACCCAGCGGGAAAAAAGCGCTTTAAAGGTCCTTTTCAAGCGCTTCTATGGAGGTATACAGCGTTTCGTTTTTGCATCAGTTTAATATAAATTTTAACATGACATGTCCGCAAAAAAAAAAACGCTTCCTTTCAGCTTCGTTTTAATTGTTCTTAGTGCACTTTGTGGGAAGCAAATTGGAAGCTCTGAACGATTATTGAAGGTACAGTGTCGGCTCAAATATTAACCAGTGTTACTTTTAATTACAGAACATTAAATTTTGACGAAACAGCTGTGCTCTGCAACAGCACACTTTATTATATTGGAAGACCTAACACTTTTTTACTTTTTTCAACAATTGTTTCAATGATTTAAAAAAGCATAACAAGTGCTTTGTAACACTCCTCCGACCGAAATGGACGTACGGCTTCAACACGAAAAAACTTGCATGATCACGTTGGCATTCAATTTGCTGGAATTTTAGCAATAACTTCGAAATTGCTTCAGATTGCTTCCAGAGAAGCACTTTTTTGAAAGCAATTGAAAACTCAGGTATAAGCGCTTCGAATCTGTTTTTTTCGAAGCGTTTGGAATGTATTCCCGTTGGGTACACGACTTCTAAATACAACAAAGCATCAATATTCATATTAATGATGATTTGATCGAGCTATAGAGAACACAAGATGTATATGGTACACACTTTTTCTTTGAGGGACTCCTCTTGCGACGAAAGCAAAGGATATCTTAAGAGAAATTGTAAAACTCCACATACGTGATGCAACTGTAAACTGAAGAAGATTTGTTGCTCTTATAGGAAGTCTGCTGCCGATACCAAATATTCTGCCAAGCAAGGACCATTGGGAATACAAAGAGAAAAAAATTATTAAAAAAATCCCTTTGCACAAAATCATGAAAAATTTTGTGACGAAATATTTCGAAATATAATCCAGCTGCCAGTAACAGAGTCTACATGCACGACATATAGATGTATGACCGTATATGAACTCTTCCTAGTCAATACCATAGAGATGCCAATACAGAGCTCTTTTAAAATGTCGACTTTAGCTGTTTCCAGTTGACTAAACCCGAAATAGATAAGGTTTGTTCAAACAGACACTCACATGTTCATATAATGCCGATCCTTTTGTTTATGGAATTTATTATTTTATTGGCATCATTATTTTTTTGTTGTAAGATGAGACGAAATAGCAAAGGTCATACCAACGAAAAGTATAAAAATTCCTGTACATACATATATATATATATATATATATATATATATATACACACTTACATTCATTCAAAACAGCCAAGCACCTACTATCGCACTTACTTTATAGCTTCGGTTGTAATTGGCTTAGAAATTTCCTGACAGAAGTATTCCATTTGCGGCCACTGAAAGCTGCATAATCCAATAGGATAGACTGAAAGGCTCTTCGAAATTTTGTTAAACTTATCATGGTTTTATAGAGAAATCACGTTCAAATAGATGGTGACTTCTATTGCATTTTAAGGGATATGGAACATTATAGAGCCATAAAGGATAGATACTCGTAACTCTGTTATTCCTGAGTGCGTTAGCTTGATCTTGGGAAATAATATTATCCTCTTTTAGGTAAAACAAAGAAAACCCTGGAATTCCCCTGTGAATGTACTAAAAAGGAGTTTCATTGTGCAGTTAAATTTTGAGTTTTTAGTTGTGAAAGTACAACATAATATCTGAATAATGTTTTGTTTTTTTTACAGAAGTTGAGTGTTGTGTGGAGAGATTATGATTCTTACTTTTGGTGTATAAGGTCTTGTGTTCAAATTCCGAATGATTCCTCATTTTATAATATGTCATTAATGATATATATATAGATGTGCCCAGAATCATTGACGTCTTAAAAGGAGATGTTGCCAGTTGAAAAAAAATGTGATAAACATTTTTATTTAATGGCGCAAATAAAATTTTCCCAGCATATAAAAAAAAAATGGATAAAAATTAAATAAAAAATAATATCCAGTCATTTAAGATTCTTTTATTAAGAGTTTTAAGGCTGAACACAACATGAACTTCGTTTTCTTTTTGCATAGTTTTTAATTAATGTTTTTTTTTACTTTGCTTTACTTTACTTTACTTTTTTCCCCCTTTTTCTTGATTTCTTTTCTATTGACAACCAAACCCATCTCTTCTTTTTCTAGGATTTCTCCTGTGAATATACTAAGAATGAGTTTCGTCGTGCAGTTAAATTTTGAGTTTCTAGTTGTGGGGCACTTTAATAACATAATAAATATCTGAATAATCCCTGCAGCGAATATCCAGATTCATGAAGATCTCATTTATAACTACAATCGATGTAGATAATGAAATGTAATAGATAAAAATTCACCTCACGGTAATGCAGAAAGTAAGCAGTGAGCTACAAGGGCGGATCCAGACGTTTGCTCTAGGGGGGGGGGGGGGGCGATCACCCCAATCTCATTTAGTTTTGGCATGAAAATTTCATTAGCATTCAGATATCGCCAGAGTTCTTTTATCTATATAATATAAGTTTTTGATCCCGTAAGCATAGTAAAATTTAATCCCACATAAAATAGACATTATACACTTCCTGCTTGCCTTACTGCTGGTGTTTTTCATACATAGGTCGCTTGCATTTCGCTCAAACACCCTAATTTCTTGGGCTGGATTGCAATTTCTTGCAACTTAAGAGGAGTCAGTACCAAGATTTGCAAGTTTCATACATTTTTCAATGCAAATTTCTAGCAAACTATTTGTAGCAGAATAACGATTTATATCTTAAATTAAAGGTAATGAAGAAGTCTAGTAAATAACGTCGAGAAAAATAAAAAAAAATGCATTGGGATGGAGACATTAGCTCGGAAACTTGTAAAAAATGGTAAAAATTGATTTTTTTCAAATCAAATTCCTCTTAGTAGGTATTCTCATTTCTTTATATTGTGACTATTTTAAAGAGATAAAGCCTAGATCTAGCAAATAACGTCGAGTTTTTTCCTTTTTAGTGGCGAATTTTCTAATTGTTTAACTCTAATAGTACTTGTTTTTTCTCTCGATATTTCACCGACGAGAAATTGCTATATTCCGTTGAAAGTTTTAAAAATATAAAGCAAAATAGCATATTTAATAACTATGTGCAAAATAAAATTTAGGAGAGTTAATTCTCTTTAAAAATTTTCAATTTCTTTGAGCTGCAAATTTCTATTTTCGTCTTAAATTGTCGTATGTTGGGTTTCTGTCTTTTACGCTAGATGTCTCTAATTTTATATGTATTTTCATACTTTCGGGACACAAACCTACGTATAGTAAGTTTTATTGCCTATAGGCTCGCTGGCATCTAAATTGAAATTTTTGCTGAGTACTGACTCCTCTTAAATGGTGGAAGAAATTTTCGAGGAATGCTAATTAGGTAGGGTTAATATATATATTATCCTATTTGCCTTAAATTAAATATTTCCAGGACAACTGAATCTGAGATTAATTACCCCGGCTATGATAATTTTCCCAACATATTACTTTTCATCAAAATACCCGGCTTTTGTGAGCTTTCGATCACAAAAAAGTGCAACAATGCTTTTAAATTTTCATGGTACACAAGGAAAGCATATTCAAAGGAAAGTAATTTAATTAAGTATTTTGATAAACTTTAGGAGTTCCAAATTAGAAATTGTTATTCACTGTAGTGTAATTTGAGCTGTCCAGATCTTGTTTTCTCTGTATACCTTGAAAA
The DNA here is from genome assembly GCA_963924295.1 of Dioctria rufipes. Taxonomy (NCBI): domain Eukaryota; kingdom Metazoa; phylum Arthropoda; class Insecta; order Diptera; family Asilidae; genus Dioctria; species Dioctria rufipes. Next base: position 56,964,580 of record OZ002741.1, read on the forward strand.
TTTTAAAATTTATATACAAATGTAATATAATTTAAAAATTTAATTAAATGCAAAATGAAGGGAAACTCTGGAGAACTGTTGTGATATATTCATTAAGTGAAGGGAGAGATTATTTTCTATTTTTTTAACGCCGGCTTAGAAACGGTCTTTTTTAAAAATTTTTTTTTGTATTTTCTATTTCATTGGATTAGAATATAAATTTTGATTTATTATTATTAGAGCTCTAGGGGGGGGGGGGGGGGGGCGATCGCCCCGATCGCCCCCCGCTGTATCCACCACTGAGTGAGCAACTGGTCTGTCATTCTTTGAAGTGACACATACGTCGTAACTTTTAAAACGAGTAAAATGCAGACAATGAATAAAGTCACCGAGAATGAGGCTGGTGCCTTAGCACAGATCTCGATGGCTTCAGACCAACCTTTGAAAAGATGTAGGATGCAATTATTTTGGGGAGTAGTGTAAATTGGTAGTGGAAAATGACAGACTCTAATTCTAGCAAACTTATTCAAACTTATTTTCTCGCATAGTTTTAGCTATTGCTCTTATTTCCACCTGTCTCCGTAGTATTCCGCTTCTATTTCGTAATGCACGAATATTATTTTCTCGTAACGTGAAAGATAAGGATTAGGCTTTCTTTATAGTGAACTATTCTTTTTCAATGAGTGGTATGGTTACTTTACAGGAGAGATGATCTCCTATATGGGCACTTTTGATAGATGCAAGTTGCTGTAATATAAAGGAATCATGCATTACCGTATTTAATTCGAAAGATAGTGGGAGTTCGTTTAATAACTCACTAATTTGGTGATAACTAAGAATAAGAGGATGTAAGTGTTTAGTAGTGGCTAAAGAGCTGAGGTTAATGGTTACAGTGTTAATTTAATATTCTATTTCCTTTAGGTGAATAAGTACGCTAGACCTTGCCTCATCAAATGTGAGTCTGGCTTGGAGCGAATTGATCTCTGATATCGCAAAATTCAGTTGAGATTTAAAGGTTTTCATAACGTTTAAAGTGTGAATTTTCATCTCATTTAAATCTATTTCAAGTTTATCAAAGCCTTCTCGAGTATTTTCGTAATTAGACTTAACTAAACGTTCTTTTAATAATTCCAAATTTTGCTTGCCATTAGCCTCCAGATCTTTTAGTCGGGAACTAATTTGGTTTGAATATTTTTGGTCCATGGTCTGCCAGTAGCTTCCATGTCTAGTATTTGTAATATATGCCTCACTCTTTCCGTAATATATCGCACGTTTTGAACATTCTGAGCAGATGAAGCATTACCTCGCTTATTTGGAAAGTTTCTTCACATGTGGTCCTATCGTAGTATTTTTTCGTCGTCTCTTTACTATTGATAATGTTTCTTCTGGCAATGGCATGAGCTCTTTGAATTTTATTTTTAAGGATGTAAAAATAGTTTTCAGGATTATATAAAGATTCTACCCTTTGATTTAGATTTGTGGGCAGCTCAGCTGTAAATCCGAACAAGTAATCCATTGGTGTGAGACGGGTTGAGGAGTGCCTTGTGTTGTTATGAACGTGTACTGCTTCCTTTAGCCATTCGTCCCATGTTTGAGGATTTTCAGGTACGAAATTTCGTAAATACTCTGCCAAGGGCCTATGAGTGCTCACAAGGGCGCCATTAGATTGTGGGTGATAGGCTATAGTATTAATTTTTCGAAATCGTAGGAATTTACATAAGAGAGTGAATAAATCGCTCATGTAATTAGTGCCTTGGTCAGTTATAAGCTTCTTAGGAATTCTATAACGAGTAATTATTTGCTAGTAAAAATTTTTTTCAACAGTGGCTGCTTCATTGTCCGGGAGAACGTACCGATCCAGAAATCGGGTTAAATCGTCTTCAAAAGTTAATATGTATTTATTTCGATTGTGAGTTTCAGGGAGCGGTCCTTCTATGTCTAGGTAGACTTTGTCAAACTGTTTTTCCGTAGTATCGGGAATAATCATTGGCATTTTTATTTGAGGGCTATGTTTGTTAGTCTGACATTTCGGACAGGATTTTATGGATTTCACTATATCTTTCAATATATTTTGCCATCTATATTGTCGACAAATTTTGTAGTAAGTTTTGGCGATTCCTTGGTGTCCTCCCAGTGGATTTGAGTGAAATATCTTTAGAATTTTCTGTATATCCTTTTCTTTTGTCAATATTTGAAAATATGAAGTCTGTTGGCGCAAACTGTTTTCTTTTATCCCGTTGGATTCTGTTTCTGTTACCTCGCACAGGTATAGTCTCCTCTAAAGATGAATTCGTCTTTGGAGCTGTTTCATTTTTGTTTTTTGCTTGGGCTCTTGTCGTTATTGAAATTGTTGTTTCGTTCTACGGGAGTCTACTCAGAACATCAGCATTGACATTTTTTCTTCCGGTCTTATATTTTATATCATAATCATATTCTGAAAGTTTATGTTGGAAGCATATTAATAGTTACAGCTATAGGAAATATAATATAAAACCTTATATAAAAAGCATCGGAACATAATTTCAGTTCTTCTTAAAAATATTTTAAAACTTGCATAAAATCACGTTCACAAATGCCTGCGCGCTTGTTTATCAAAATGATCATATTGTAATGTGATGCTTAAAATAATCTCCCAGAGCAGTAAGAAAAGTTTTTTATGTATATATAAATAGTATATGCTAATTTAAGAAGTGAGTGAAAATTTATTAAGAACACTGAATTTAAGTAAAGTGTTGGAATATTTTTTTTTATCATTAAGTGAACCTAACGATAAAGTGTACTAAAGTGACGAAATTTATCTTGCCACAATTCTAGCAAAATTATAGTTTTTGATTTCTACAGAAATTATTGACAAATAAATAACTTTTTTTTTTCCTTTCTAAAAATCGCTTTTATGCAGAATAACGAAGGTAATATAACTGAAAATATTCGGAATAGTATAAGTGATCTCGCAGACCAAATAAGCAATTTGAAAGTTAGTGAAGTGGTCGACAAACCCAAAGATAAAACTTTAGATAACGAACAAAATAGAACTATTGACAACATGACTACACCAGCTACTCTTACAATTGACCCATTAAAGTATTTAGGGAAATTACCGGAATTTCATGGCGATTTTAGGGAACTTCAGAATTTCGTCGATTTAGTAGAAAGAATTTATCTTTTGTTACTAAAGTTTGATAGAACCGGTCAAATATTCTTCTCAGACATTATAAAATCAAAATTAAAAGGACGAGCCAGGGAAGTTATAGAGATAAATAGTCACGTAACATTCTGGAAAGATATCAAAGATGTTTTAAATAATTACTTCAGTGATAGGCTTACAAGTACTCAATTATTCGATGAACTAAGAGGGATGACTTTTAAAGCAAACGCATGCGATTTTTATAATGACATGAAGTTCATATTACGTAGATTAAATGTTAAAACTAATTTAGAAAACCAAGACGATGCTCAAGTCTTAGAGAGACTAGTGAAAGCCAACATAAGTAGTGCTCTAAACATTTTCAAAGCAAAAATGCCTGAACCCATGAAGTCAATACTTTATTGTAGAAATCCTTCTAGTTTCGAAGATGCTATGAATATACTACATGAAGCAGGATATGCATTTTTAGGTAGAAGTGGTAACGAAAAATTCAAAAATGATAATAGAAACGGCAGTTCATTGAGAAGAAACTAAAGTGATTATTATCAGGGTAAAAATGCAAACAATATAGTACATTTCCAATCTAGAAACTCACGCCAGCAGCCGGTTACAACTTCTTCTTCGAACCCACGTAATAATTATATACCTACATCTGTTAGTAATAACGCCACTATAAATCGCAATCCTAGATACCCTTACAGAGGTACATATTTCGGGAACTACACTCATAACAGTAACAACAGCTATCATAACGACAATTTCCAAACCCGCAATCGCTATCAAGATAATAATAATCGTTTTTATAATAATTCTAACTTTAATAGCACACCCCAACAAACATCACATGCGTCAGGAACAAGAAATAATAATAAAAATAGCATTGAGCCTATGGATGTTGATATAAATAACCAAAACGCAGTAGAGATAGGAAATTTTCGGGAATCGGCCCCAATAGATTACCCTACATAAAACTTCGAACCCATAAATTCTTAATAGATTCAGGAGCTTCAAACTCATTGATCAGACCAGGAATATTTAATAATAACATTGGGACTAAATTAAGTAAACCCATAGTCCTCAAATCATTGAAACAATATACACCCATTACTGAAGTATTATCTGTAGATTCTCTCGAAGAATTCGGTGATAATCAATCTAGAGAAAAAATACACTTTTTAATATACGATTTCCATTTTACGTACGATGGACTACTCGGGAATGATATATTAATGAAGTACAAAGCCAATATCAACTACAAAGACAAAATTATAAAGATAAATAATAAGGAAATTTAATTATATTTTAGCCATGAACATGAAAATACCATGTACAAAATAGATCCTGGTGAACATTTTTATAGAATTCCAGTCATAGAGAAAGAGGGATGCGTTCTTCTGAATGAAACTATAGTGAACAAATACGTTACTGTTTTAGGTGGACTTTGCGAAATAGAAAACTTTAAAGCATTAGCAAAAACCTTGAACACATACAATAAACCGCACGTCTTAAATTTTAACAAGCCATTTCCTTCAACCAAAATCCAGAAAATAGTAGATTTTAATAACTCCGAGAGACCAGTTACTCACTACTTACCTTCTGCATTACCATGAGGTGACTTTCTCTTCTATTACATTTTCATTATCTATATCGATTGTAGTTATAAATGAGATCTTCATTCATCCGGACAATCGCTGCTGGAATGGTTTTGTTTTAGATATTTACGCAACACACACACAACATAAGCTTCATTTTCCTTTTTCCATAGTTTTTAATAAAATTTTCTTGTTTTATGAATGATAATTAGGTTGTGTACCCAAAGAGAGCGTTGATCTCCCGTGAATGGTGGCAACTAAAAATGTATAGACAGATCTTGTAAGCGACGCCGCTCGATCACTCTCGAAATAGTCGGATCGTTCTAAGGTACCCTGTATTTAGATGGTTTTACAGCTGATTGGAGTTTTCCAGCTGGTTATGTTTTTGATCGGGTCTATGATGATACACGAAATACAACGCCCCATGAAAAACCACAAAGACAATAAAATAGAAACATTCCTACAACACTGCGAAAAAACCACGAAGAAATTTTTCAATAAAAACCCACATCTATACAAGGTAAAATCAGACAAGGGCAATATGACTGTAATTATGCAAAAACAAGAATACTTACAAAAAATGGAATCCATGATAAATGACGAATGTACTTATACACAACTAAAAAATGACCCAACCACAGTATACCAAAATAGAAACAATAAACTAGTTCTTACCATGGCTAACAAACACTACATCAATAAAATCCAAAAGAGAAATCTCTCCATCGAGACAGCCACATGCCCCCGTCTATACAGTCTCCCAAAAATACACAAAGACGACATACCCATGAGACCAATAATTACAACAATTAATAGCACTAGTTACAATCTCTCAAAATATATATGCAATATACTGCAGCAAATAAATCACAGTACGCACAATATAAAAAATACATATGAAATGAAAATTTTTATAGATGGTGTAACACTAAAACCGAATGATCATCTTATCTCATTAGACGTGGAATCTCTCTATACAAATGTTGACACAGAACTAATATTAAAGATAACTGACAATCAGTGGCACCTAATAGAAGAAGTTACACCAATAGACATAATTCTTTTTAAAGAAATAATTAAATTTTGTGTTATAGACTGCAATTACTTCAAAAACAATAATAAAATGTACAGACAAAAATATGGACTTGCTATGCGAAACCCCCTATCTGGTATTCTAGCTGAAATAGCGCTTGATTACGTGATAGAAGAAGCATTAAAGAAATCCTACATAAAACCGACATTTATAAAAAAGTACGTAGATTAGATGACATTATCTGCGCTATACCAAAATGCTCCGAAATAGAATTCGCACACACATTCAATAGTATCCACAATAGGTTAAAATTCACCATTGAAAAAGAGAATAATAAAACAATCCCATTCTTGGACATCCGCTTAATCAGAACAAACAACAATAAAATAATAACAGACTGGTACTGTAAACCCTGTAGTTCAAACCGGATACTGAACTATTTCTCCAATCACCCACAAAAAACCAAAATTAACACAGCTCAATCATTCATAAATAAAATATTTAAAATTAGTAATCGGCAATTCACACAGAAAAACATAAAAATTGCAGCAGACATTCTGACGAAAAACAACTATCCACACCACACAATAGATACATTAATCAAGAAAGCAACAAGGAATACTCATTATTATAACACCCAACATAATAGTACGATTAACAACATAATAAAATTAGACAACACTACCCCAATATACAGATCTATCCCATATATATGTACATCCATTATCCCTAAAAATCGCTAGGATAATTCAAAATAATAATAATAAAATAAAAATTACATTCAAACCTATAACACAACTCAATAGTTGCTATTCAAAATTAAAGGACCCTATACCCACACAAGAAGCCAATAATGTTGTCTACAAAGTACCATGTGAAAACTGCACTGCAGCATATATAGGACAAACATAAAAAAAACTCAAAACCAGACTATCACAACACAAAACATACATAACCAAGAAAACACCACGATCAGCATTAGCATCCCATGCAATAAAAACCGGACACATATTCGCATTTGATAATGCAACAATTATAAGAACAGATAAAAACAAAGCAAAACGCGAATTCAAAGACGCATGCCACATCTATATGGAAAAAAAGAATCTAACTAATTTAAGACAAAACACAGATCTAATAAATAAAGATTACCAACACATATTTAGAAAACTGAAACTTGACATCACAACATGACAAAGAAATCCGCACACCATTCATCTGTGATCCCTTAAATAAAACATTCATTTAAATTTTTACCTATTTATTTGTTTAAATTATTTTATTTATTTATTTATTTTTGTTTAAATTATTTATTTATTTATATGTTCAGTTAACGTTTTTATATTGTATTGTATATTTTTTTGTGAAATAAGTTTCAATAATATTTTTACAAAATTTTTCATCATACCAAGAACAAAGGTGAGAACATCAAATATTTTAATTTTACACAATACTATCTTATATTCTAATGTAGCTAACTCCTGAAGAAGGGTACTAATCAAGACCCGAAACGTCGAGTGAACAATAAAAAAGCATAATAAAAAGATCGGAGTTTCTTTAAAAAATATCCCAAACCTTACCTGTATTTAGAATGAACAAATAATAACGCGTTTTTAACTTCGCGGATAGCAAACACGGTTCTGTTCCATTGTGCTGTGAGTCAGGTACCTTTGCCTCGAATAACAACCATTATACCGACACATCAATATATTGCAGGTTAGAACTGAGAGTTTTGGATTGTTTCATATTTTTATCTTTCCACTGCTTTGTATACTCTAATGCCTGTTAGTAGCGTGTACGCCTCATGCAATGCTTTAGTGGAAACGGTGCATAGCGGAACGTGGTTCGTAATGAGAATACCTTGTATCTCTGTACCATGGTGTACATATATAGAAGTCATATCAGTGTGACACCTCTTGATAATTATTTTTTTTATAGAATATCGGCTGGTATGTTATTTCGTAAGCCAGAAGTGCAAAAATTTATTATATTTCGGTGTTTTGCCACACAACTTCGCATCGCACCAGAAAAAATTGCGATTGGCTTGAATTTTCCGCAGGTGCGCCGTTCGTTCGACATTATTTACATACATCGAGGGAAGGAAATCTAATTAGGTGAATAAATTTATAATTTAAAATTAGGGTTGATTCTTTGTGGTTCTTTCTCTTCCTTTCAGGGTTAATGCCCCCGAGGAGCGGAAGCCGTGGTAGCTATGCAGTTAATGCATTAACTGGGGTTGTTGATGGTTTGATAGTAGGCCTTGTAAACATACCCGAACATGTTGAACAAATGCATCTCTTCAGAGGTATTCATTTACGGATTGAAAATATTCTTCACAATGCTTTCGGAGCATCAACAACAGAGATAGCGTTCACAAAATGCATATTCGATTGTTGTGAAGAATGAAGAAGGAGATATAATCTGGGAGCTATTAAGCTACGTATTTCATCACATTACATGAACATGCAACAATTTTATTTACTATTAAGCTAAGCAATGGAAAATGGTAACAATTATTTGGCAGTATCATATGCAATGCAGCTCTTTCAACATTTTTTCTGATTGATGAACGGTCAAGTGGACTGAGCACGAATTTTACAATACCATTTTTTTAGCTTTTTAAATGGAAGAGATTCAGTAAAAACATTCGGCATGTTCGTCAATAAAATGAATCTCTATGGAATATTAAAAACCGATGATTTGATAGAATTCTTCAGGCGAAAGCAAAATTCTAGTGATTTCGCTACAATTTTATAGAATACGATAAATTGAAGTACCATTAATTTGTCCCCGAAAAAAAAAAATTGCTTTAATTTAAATTAAAAAAATTCCAATTGCATTGAAAATGCATTGGCATGTTATAACAAAATGCAATTTAGCATAAATTGCATTTTGTTATCAGACACACATTCCACTCACACGATATGCATACTTACCTACCTACAGTATCTGTGTTCTTTTGTATACCTTGTTCTAGAACTCCCATATATTGGAGAGAACAAATTGTTCTGCTAATTGAAGCGAACTATTTGTACTGTTCCCTTCATTTATACAACTTCTATGAAAATGTATGAGGCGTTCTTTTGTGTATCTTTTGTTCTGCTCTGTTCTGCAGACACAAAAGAACACAGCCAGTATCTTCTTACTTTTTTCCGAATTTACACAGAACATACGTACGGTACTTAATTCTTTAAATCTAGTTGAATGTACATACATACATACAATTATTACAAATTATTTGCGCCCTCTAAAAATTAATATTTCAAGACGGGCGCACAACTGCATATCAGATTTGATTTTTTTCTGAATGCATATGAATGACCACCAAAACTTTTTCGTATTTTCTCACGTACGTTTTTTCAAACGTCGTGAGAAAGCAATAAAAGGAATAAAACAAAAAAAACTTTTTAAAGTTTTCGTGGGGGGCAGCTAGCCCAAACCTATGAAGTGCATTCTTTAAACCCCGTCGAGGAAAGTCGGATTGCTTTTTTATTTTTTGATTGTGGAAAAAAGGTTCAAAATGATATCCTAAAACTGTGAGATAAGCTAATGTACAGTGGCGGATCCAGGGGGGGGGGGGGGGGGTCGTGGGGGTCATGACCCCCCCTACATTTGAAGAAAACATGTTTAATTAATTGAGTTATTTGAAAAAATATATTTTTTATTTTATACTTTTTTTATTTATATAATTCAACTTAAAAAAAATTTTATTCCAAAACTTAAAAAATAAAAATTTATTTCAATGAATGCTATTGTATGCATGTGATGTATGTGTATAGGTTTTTCTCGGAATTTGGGTTTCGGACCTCAGCTTTGGGTGATCCAAGAGAAACACTTCCCAAGCCACGAAACAGACTCCCTCACTACCACATCAGAGCCCTAACTTAACTTAGTCCTAACTCCTGTTATATTTCGGGGCTTACCTTAGCCGAAGGCAATCACTCTACGCCGTTTCAGGAAGCTATGATAAAGACAACTCGCACACTTTTATTTTATTTATATATATATATTTTTTTTTTTGCTTTGTTCAAAAACTTTTCTTTCACAAACTTCCTCTTATGGTTATTTTCACAAAACGTTTATCTTTTTTTTTCTTATTGCAACTTCTATTTTCTTTACCTGTTTACAATTAGTGTTCAGCCTACCGCGGCGGATAATGGTTGAAATGAAATTTGATATTTTCATAAATATCAAATCATCGTCTTGCTATCGTGCATACATTGTTGCACCCACAATGTATGCCGCTCGCGAAAATTTGCTGAAAGGAGGCTTTTTGGTGAAGACATGATCGTTTAAATCTTCACCGAGTAAATTTTATGCGCCCGATATGTATGTAGGTATACTATATATGTACATACATATCGTATCTTACTGAAGGTAAGATTTGTCGTGGGGCTTTTTTCTATTGAAACGACTTGGGTTGAAATTTAAAACTTTTATTTGTACTGGGAAATACTCTTTGTTTTTAAAAGAGGAATTTGAATCAATTGCTGATGGCAGCCCCTTTTCAGGTAATTTTGGCATGTAACACTCCTAACATTCTAAAATATTTGCAGCGTTCTAATGTAAAACCACTGACATTTAAAATATGGATTGACTACGTCCATAGAAATACACTGCAGAAAGTGGGCTCATTTCTATATAGCATTCTCTTTCGATCTGAGCACTAACTACTAATTCGCACGTCACATAGAAATGTGACTTAACTCAAAATTTGTCGTTTTTGAGTTAATTACACCATGAAATTGGCATATTTCTATCTGATTGTTTTTGCCGCTAGATAGCGATAGTGTCACTTTTCTGTTACTTAAGAACAGAGATATTCTTCATAGAACAGTGTGTGAGTGTCACTTTTTGAGTTGTGACGATCTTCATAACAAACGTAAATATGTTTTCGACATTTTAAGAGTATTATTTTAAATTGTGTGACTTTTCCACAAAACAGCATTTGTTTCTTACAAATTTTATTATGAGTTATGACATTTTTCCACAAAGTTCAAAGTACGGAATTTAATTCTTAAAAATCGTATTTTGAGTTGTGCCACTTAAAAAAACTTGTAAAAATATTTATTTCGCATCAAAGAAAAGCGACACAACTTAAGAGGATGCGGGATTAACAGCTAACCTCACCAACTGCGGTAACCAAATCTTAAAATTTCTTTTATATAAATCTTCACAAATATATTTACTAACAAATTTAAGAGTTCAGACTATTTTTAGCAAACAATTATTACGTTAAGCTAGAATTAATTCTATGTACAGCTTTTCGTTTTTTCGCTCTCCTGAAAAGTTGCATTTTTTGAGTTGGGTCACTTTTCTATGTAACGTGCGAACTGAGAAAGGGCTGTAAACAATAAATAAATAAGTGGGTTCATCGAAATAAATGTTATTAAGGTTATTATTTGGGTTAATAGAAATTCGAGAGGTTTCACTTTTCAACTATCCTCCAATGGATTTTTCAATGTTGGCACCGACGTATGAACAATTTTTGACACAAAAAATTGAACCAGCATGAAACAGCATATCGAGCAGTCCATATTATGTATACCAGTGTGTAAAACTGAGAAAAGTTTGGCTTGAATGACTCCTGCAGTTTGCACCCTATTCTATTAAGAAAACTAGTTTTTGTAAAAAAAAAGTATACTAAAAAATGACACATCATCCACACCGCTTAATGCGGATTTCCTAGTTCCAAGTACTGCAGTATACTGTGGTGGCTATGCGAACTGGCGTTGGATGTTTTTTCGTTTTTTTTTTTGCTCGATTTAATTTGTAAGACACCCCCCCCCCTAATTTCAATGCTAGATCCGCCCCTGCTAATGTAATAAATAAAAACTGCCGAAAAATTGTAAAACTTAATTGAATAAACTGTTGTGAAAAAACTGCTTAAAATTAGTGAAATTAATAATCTTTTTCTGAAGTGTCAAGAAGCACGTGCGATTGACAGCATAACAATTGTGAACGATATTCCTTGTGAAAACCCGATTATTTGTTACGTTTTCTTTAATCACATGGCACAATTTTGAGCTTCAATTGAATTTCGAATGTGAGAAGGAAAACAATGGGTACCGCGGATTTATGATAGGTAAAAGCTGTCCTTTGCGTTCGTTTTTATAAAATATGCGAAATTTAATTCTCTATTCAAATATTCCGTAACCAACTATATTTTTATAAACTACTTACAACCCTCAAAGTATCCGATCCCTGTAATATATTCGTGCCCATGCAACTTACAAAGTAAATGAAACCTCGGTTCAAAAATGTTATTTCAATAGGCACAAAAGCAAAAAAAAAGAAAAAACGTTTCACAAAAATCGGCGAATGCATAGATGAATGAACACCATCTGGTTCGGTGTTACTAGTTTCCATGCAACAGCCCAATAATAATCCCATCATCACAGGAGAAATATACTTCCGAAGGTTGGTTATGATTATCAATAGCACTCTGTACAGGTATCAGTCAGCATTCTGAAGGGTTTTACGTTCACGCAGAGTGCATACGCTTTCCTGAATTTATTCGGTGGATTATAATAGCGAGTGGTTTTGAATCGAATTGGAATTTGCAGGAATTCTCACTCCTATCTTGCCTGTTCTCTATGGGGCTTATTAAGATTAAATTGAACACGTTCATTGTTTTCTATCATACTTTCATATTTCCCACATTTAACATTTACCTCTATTTTTGCCCTTATCAATAGAATATTAATAAAATTCAATAAATAAAAATTGAATTCTATTAGATAATTGCAATTGTTGCAATTAAAGGGATGTATGTAGAACTCATGACAAATCTCCTGCAATCCTATTCTCTACTTAGTATACAATTAATTATCATTAAATCTCTATGCATAGGTCACATATTAGATATACATACTCCCAGTGATATCGACATAATTTGTACAATATAGACCCCTCAAATGTGGAGGGAATAAATATTTCATTAAATGAATCATTAAGTAATCCATGTTGGCAGTGATATATCTACATATATATGTAAGCACATGTATTTTTTATAATTCTATGTACCCACTGCTGTTGGATTTCCACTTCAATTGCATTAAATCCAATTCGGTTCCTTTAATTGAGTATGTAGGTACTTAAAATCGTGAATTCCGAAAAACAAATCAGCTGAAGGCATTACTTTATTGTTTAATTCGATTACAAAGCAATTACGCATAGCTTTACCCCTGAGAATTTTCCCTGATGATTACATACCGCCATAGCATGGTTATATAAAATTGATTAATGTAAACAGGAATTTGGTATAGTAACAACTAGTATGTGCCGATTGATTTTGTAGGATGCATAGTAATTCAAAATTACATTGGAATTAATTTCTTATTTTAATTTTATATGGCCCTGCACTCTCGTTGCTCTGAAATACCAATCGAAACCATTAATTTTTATATATTGTGTTGAAGGAAAGTATTATCTTAATGGCGACTCATAAGCGAAAAATATTTAAGAGGATGAGGACTACAAAGGTAATTATGTAGGTTGCCCACTATAGCTGCAAACTGCCAAGTTCAAGCTTAATTGATAAATAATTAATCACTAAGAATATAAATATATATATATATATACATATATATACATATGCATATGCATATACATATGCCGCATCGTAAAAGAATTATCACAAAAGCATATTGTTCCGGAATATTCCATTTGTTTCGATTTAAATAAGGTTACCTGACCACCTGGCCGAGCGGTCTCCAATGTGATGTGGTTACGTCGCAGATTTGTTTTGTGATTCCAAATGAACCTTAATCATTTGTGAGTCATTCAGCCCAATACGAATTCCTCTGCCAACAATCCCACATGGAAAAGACAAGATCTTTCAGGATAGCGAAAGAAACAGCAGTCAATGTCCTAGATATAGTCCTTTACTGTTCAGGGAGATTAGCAGCTCTACTAAAATTATCCGCTCGCCAATAAAACAACACGTTTGCCGGACAATTTTCCAATTTTTTTTTTTGATTCTCATCTGTTTTTTATGGATTTTGTCTTAATCAAGAAATAATCTTACTTGGCCGAGCGTGAACTTCAGACAAACCGACCGCCTAACAAACTTATCATTCGTCTTCCTCTTTTTTCTAAACCTACTTAGCGACATCTATTTCCACAATTTAGTTAATTTTTGCCAACATTAATTCCAATTATTTCTTATTCTAATACAATTTTTATTTTCTTTTAGTTTTACCCATTTGTCAAAATTAATTTCAATAATTTTTATTTTCAATACACTTCTCCTTCATACCTGTGAAAACTTTCGTTTATTTATAATTTGCCATACCTGTCAAACTTTGCATTTAATTTCATTTAATATTAATTTTCTACATCTGTCAAACGTTTTATTTAATTTTAATATTTGTCAGAAATAGACGTTCTGGGTTCGAAATATTCATTATCCATTTGGGATATGTCAAAATAGTTCTTTTGCGAGATTATTGTGTTTCCGTGTCTAGGCACGAGTTCAATAAAATGCTCGAGCTTCGTGCTGTTACGTGTGGTTTGCCCTTTATTCGTGTGGTTTATTTGGGACGAACTAGATGTCGGGCGGAATTGTAGAAATTGCCCTCGGTTCAATGTCTACCTCTGATAGATCAACTGACAGAAATGTCATAGATTTGGTTTGGTGTTTTGTTTTTGTCCAGGGGGTTGGATTCTTCCAGCTCAATCAGTCTTAATTTGTCACGTAGTATGGCAAGAGGAATCAAAATTGCCTCGCCTGTTGGCGTAATTGAATTACTACTGAAAACCGTGCCAGTTCAAACAGGTTTGAGCAAACTGCTCTCAGCACTTCCAATGAACATAGCCAAACAAGCTGATCGCCGTGTAGGAATTATGAACGAAATTGTCCAAGGAATTAATGTTATCAGGATGTATGCGTAGGAAATACCTTTTCAATCTGTCATAGAAGAAGCTAGGCGTCCTGAAATGAAGCAGATTTATTATGCGCGGATTTTATTTAGTGACACGGTTGCTCTAAGGTTATGCGCAAGTTAACGCAAGGTGAGTAGTTTTGTAACAATATGTATCTATACGCATGCATAATCGTACAAAAAGCATTGCTTTAAGTCTACTTCAAGTGCGGTGAACGATCTGCATATGCATTATCATAAAGAAATAATAAGCAAACTAACTGACCTACTCAACTGGTCATTTACACCTTCACCGCGTAGAAACACGCTTAAATAAAACTAACACAAGTCAACGCTGACTGAGAGACTTTTGGTCGTGCGACAAGATCATGTTACAATAAGAAATTAATGAAGTAAGACTAAAGAGTGAAACGTGAAGCTTTGTTTCCTAATGGGAATAATTTTTATTTATCGATAAAATTGATACATAGAATTAATTGCTAATTAACTGATCAAATTAGGTATAAACAAGATACGAAAATTAAATAAAGAAGGCAGTATTTGTTTTAGAAATAACTGGCATTAGCTATTTTGGAGTTAAAGCTGACTCGCTGTGCTAGTCTTTACCTCTTCTCTAGCTTGGAGTTAGCGCTGATAAGCCGCTTCATTGAATTTAATGCCTTGTGGCTGCTCCTAGAAAAACCCAGTTATAGGCAGATTGATATCCACAACACAAAGACCGAAGATCTTCATCTTATTTTCGTTGCAATATTTTAACATTGTACTGTGATACTACAGATGATGATCTGAAATATTTGGACCGTGGATCGCAGAACGATATTGTGATGTTTTCGAAGATTTTTCAAATAAAAAAACAAAAAAGTATTTTTGAGATACCTATATCATTCATGGATACATGTTTTCCAAAGTAGACTGAGGCCGTGGCATTGTTGACATTTTGGAGTACGTAAAAGGTAAAAAAACTATAAGTATATATATTTTCAAATGGGTGCCACAAAACTCAGTTAAAAATTCATAACTCCCTTGATTTTAATTTCTTTTTCTTTTTCAGGGATTACAGTGAACATCCGGGAGATTTATTATGGAAAACTACCCAGTTGAGCAGCGTGTCAAGATTTATGATTTGTTCATTGAACACTCGGGCTATTTACTCAAATTCAACAAGTATACCGCTGATATTTCAATGTCAGAATTGAAATGTATTTGGTAACGCCGTGATATATCGATTTGTGGACAGACCTTGGTAATATGGCTCCATTATTGACCAACTAAATTTTAAAAACCCAATCTCAGTTTGTTTAGAATAAAATCTTGAGAGCTTATAATGGAAAGTGTTGAAGATGAACCAGTAACGTCTATTCTGTTCGTATATCCCGATTGTCACTGAACCGTATTTCGATTCGAGAGAGGATTTGCATTTAGTATAAGAATTGAAGCCAATGGATATATCATAGGCAACGTCTTATAAAGTGCATTTCCAATAATACCGAAACCGCGAAAATGCCAAATTCTTCACAATTTAATTATGAACGATAAAGCGCATCTTCACATAAATGTCAATAAGTAGAATTTGGGATATTGAAAATCCAAGATTTATCAATCAGCGGCAATTGCATCTTCTTCGATGTTCAGTTTGATGAAATATAACTTCAGATAGACTAATCGAATCAAATTTTTTCGTAAATCAAAATGGAAGTGAAGCAACCGTCATTGGAAACTGGTATTGTATCATGTTATAACATTTTCTTCGTTCGACGATAGAGCATCAGTTGTGGTTCCGATAAGATTCTGCTATTCGAAATACTGTCAAGGTTATACTGCTGAGACTAGTGCATACTATATGTTATGACTAGTTTACTAAAAAATACTTCTATGTGACTCTAACATAACGTATAACACAATATAACTTTAATTTAAATTAGCTTTAAAAATCTGCTTCATATAAAATTTTACAGGAGAACTTTTTTTTTCAATATCTCAAAGCTATGCTTTTTTACACATAGCAGATATTGATTTGACACTGACGATATACTACTATTTTTCAAGCACTCAATAAATTGGTTACTCACAGGTAGTTAAATTACCCCATCTAT
Source organism: Dioctria rufipes (assembly GCA_963924295.1). Lineage (NCBI taxonomy): Eukaryota > Metazoa > Arthropoda > Insecta > Diptera > Asilidae > Dioctria > Dioctria rufipes. The sequence goes on from OZ002741.1 coordinate 56,981,307, forward strand.
GGTTAGAATGCTGAAAACTCTTATCATCAATCAATATGGATTTTTATGTCACTATATTGTGATATGTTATATCTATGTATATATAATGTAAATATATATATGCAATAGGGTAGCTGGATTGCTCCATTGTTAATAGTTCGAACACTTGCATTAAGCATACTGCAGTACTTCAGTGGGTGATAAGCCTTCTGCATATTAAGTAATCCAAGAAAAAAAAAACTATATTTCCTGCATCTTCATCCATTTTAGATCTATTTGTGAAAAGTAATATGTTGCTCTAAACCAATAATTATTATACGGTTAAAAATATATTGTTGAGACTTCTACACAACGTAAATAATTTGCCACGATTTTATAAATCTAAACTTGTTTTCAAATAATAGAAACACCCTGTAACATTCACTAAATTTTGCTTACGTACAAACACATTAATTGCATTGTATTCAACTTTTCATAAATTCCACTTGTTTTTTACCGTTTTAGATTTTGTAAATTATTCTCGCTTTGTACCTACTTTGTACGTTTATCGTATCAATAACAACATCAATTGTACTTCTTTCGTCGGAATAAAGTTATTTTCATTTTGCAAAAAGTTTGTCGTTTTCTATTGATTAACCTTTCGTTTTTTTATTTTCGCAATACATACCTAGGTTTTCTTTATTTTCGCTCAGGAGATTTCAAAAACGCTTGAAATCGCACATATATTACTAAATTTAACTCATTTTTTTTTATAACTTCCTCTTATAAAATTTTTCTTATAGATTCTATAAATTTGTAAAGTATGAAACAACGGTATACAAAATGTTTGCAGTTATTTATACGAATTTGATATAAATCTAAGAATACCCAATAATAATTAAATGCATAAGAGCCTGTATAAATTCTGTATGATAAAAATATAAACTCTATCTCATTGTGGATAAAAGAGATACGTATACAATGTTCTTCAATAAGAACAACTATAAAATACTAATACTTTTTTAACTCCTTCAAGAGAATTGAAAAGTACAGTAAACTTACAGAGAATTTGTATAAAAATGCCTATTAAAGTAATACCTTAATACCATATAAGTAAAAAGTGATGAGCGTCCCTTAAGATTTTTGCAGGGGATTGAAAATTGTGTGCCAGTTAATATTCAGACTTCGGAGTGTAAAGGTAAATATTTAGAAAATTATAGTGATTACAGTTTGTGTAAAATGCTTTACGAAGGTATATTTGTGACCCGATCCCGAACTTTCTAAAAAAAAATGTGAAAATTAAAAAAATTTCAATCTTTTTCTGATTTTTCTTGTGGAACGTTGAAGCCTTAGTCTTCTCAATATTGGCGAGTCCAAAATCGTTGCCCTAGATATTTCAAACGCCCATCATAGTGTCTGGAGTTCAGCTCTTTTAGCCAAACGTAATGCACTTGGCCTCTCTCGTCTTTTTCTATTATGAATGTAAAGTGTTTTATCAGGTTGCTTAATATGGATTATATTAGATAGCGTAACATTTCAATATCAGCCAATAAATCCTAGGGTGCCTCAGGGCTCTGCTATCTCTCCATCTCTCTTCTCAATTTTCATTAATGATCTGCTTTCCTTTACTTTCAATCCCATTCATTGTTCTGCCGATGACAGTACCCTTGGTTTCCCTTGACATCCTTGGGGACTACAGAGGAAATGTCACATCTGTCAAACTAGATTGCATGATTAGATCCGTGAATGACCACCTTGATAATATCCTCGCTTGGAGCAAACCGAATCGCATTGAATTCAATACGTCTAAGTTTCAAAGCTCTCCCATCTCTTTAAAACAAGATCATAACTTTTCCACTCCCGTTTCTTTTGATGGAGCACTTCTTGACCATACACCGTCTTTATGCATTCTTGACATTAATATTTGCAGTAATTTAAGCTAAATAGATGACGTCTTCTCTGTTTCTAAATAAGCATCGAAATATCTTGGATTTTTGGAAAGGTATAAGAAATATTTCAGCTCATCGAATCTAGCGCTTCTCTACAGGTCCTACATGTATGTAGGCTGATCCCGGATTCCTCCATGTAATATTCGCACTACAAGCCGCGCATATCCTTTTACCCTTCAAAATACTTTCGGTCGAGTGCGAACGTGGAAAGTCCCCGATCTTGTGTCTTTTCTCCGGCAGGCAATGTGCGAAAGTTTGAGGGTGACATATATCAGCACCTTCGCCACCCTCCTCACGTTCCCTAATTGCTTTCTTTATTACCTTCTTGCCATTCTGCGCATTGCATCATAGTTCATAGGATATCTCCTGAGCTTGACTTAATAATATAAAAAAAACAAAAGATGTCACACTTTCTTAACTTACCGACAAGGTTATTTACGTATAAGGTATGTATGGCATCTATTCTGTGACTGCTATTTTAAATAAATGTAAATTTTTAATTCCTGTATTTTGAAAAGATACAATTTATGATGATTCGCGAATTTCAATAATGTACGTTTCCCTAGTTTTACTAACTAAAATTGATGATTGGGAAGTTTTATACTTCCACCATTTACAAACCAAAACAAAATTGAATAATCTAACAACCCCTTTGACTTTTCGGAGTTGCAAAGAACCTTAAGCAACTTTCTTCGTTGCGAGTGGTAGCCACTTGGTACTCTGTTCGACTCGTATCTTTTAAATGATAAATTTTGTGCATTTGACATTTGCGAGTGGTGGCGAGTGTCCTCAAACTTTTGTTCAGTTTTCAGCATATACCATTTTTAAACCATTGTTGTGCCCCCCCCCCACTCACCAGAATCCTGGATCCGCCACTGATACATAGTGAAGACGCAAGCTATAATTTTTCTAAGACCAATGGTTATGATACCCTAGATGAATGCCCATCATATAATATATAGCCAGTCCTCTGTATAAGTAAAAGGTCGTTAAAGTGGTTTTTCGTATTTTGTATTCGTAATGCAAACTTAGTAAGCCTATAGATTTTATCTAGGGTATAAAAAGGATAATTTGAATTATACGGAAAAAAGATTCTAGTGTAAATTTGTTTTTTTTTTTCTACCTGCATAAGTAATATTTAAATGTGATTTTTAGCTCTAGAAAACACAAATATTCCATTCGATGACTTTCGTGCTTTGGAAAATCGTCAAGATGCGGTAATAGATCCAGATATTTTTGAAAGCTATGTTAAGACCTTTATTCATTACCCATCATTTATCTCACACCATAAAACTAAAACAATCGTAAATCTAAATAAACAACCACTCAAAGATTTAATGGAAAAACTGTCACAAATGTACATGGTTTTATAAATTTATAGAAAATTCATGACATAGCCATGCTTTTATAGAAATAAAAACAACTTCAAAAATGGAATCAAATATTTTTTTAGTTCTATTTTGACATTTTGTAAAAAATTTAAATCATGGGAATTTTGTGCCATAAGAAAATTCATGGCTACTTATATAGTTTTTATACGACTAAGTCAATTTGCAATTTTCAATAATCCAGTTCAGTTTAAAACAGCTAATGATTGCTCATGGGTGGATCTCATCGAGGAGCAGGTGTGGCAAATACTACATTATGTAAATAAGCATTATAGGACGTTTTCACAACCTCGAAGTGACGTAATTTTGATGAAGTGATTTCGAAATCACTGTCAGGTGTTTTCACTATCGCTGAAATGATTTCGTTTGACAGGTGGTACACTTAAATACCAAATTGTCATGTAAAATAATTAATTGCATAAATGAGACTTTTCTAATTAAAAGCTTATATTGTCACATAAATGTCAGCAACATTCATATAATATTTATAGGTAATTTTTATTTCTTCCTTAAAAATTTATTGACAAATGTAACAAATGTCAAATGATACAGTTTGAGAAAAAGTGGACACCAAAACTGGGCAAATTTCGTAATCGACGTAATTTCATTGAAATTACGCAAAAATGAGATGATTTCGATTAAGTTTTTTGTACTGACGTTTACATGATTTCGCGGGTGATTCGACGAAATCATGCTGAAACAGTAAAATTACGTGATTTCGATGTAAGGAAAATGCCCTATAATGCTTAAGTTGTGTATAGGTGCCTGGGACGATCATATTCTGCAGAGCTGTAATATCTATATTGACTATTTTGACGTGTTCAATGGTGCTGTGTAATCTTGGAGGATGAGCACTTAACCTGCTGTATTGATAGAAAGCTATCTTGAATATTCAAGAGATGAAAAGCTGAAAGGATAAATGTTCGAGTTCCATTGACGAGTAGAGTCGGCAAAGCAAACTCCTGAATCACCTCTCTACCTTTCTATGGAGACGCTCACAACGAGCTATACTTCGTTGTACCTGGGTTTCTTCTTTGACTGCCTAAGTATCAACTCTGATTTATCCAGCTCCCAGTTAAGAGCACACCAGTTGGTCAAGAATGCTGTGAATTTTCTTCCAAGGAATATTTCCTATTCCCTTCGAGACTTCAAACTGACTACCAGTCGAAATGGTACTAACCAATAACTCGTAGCCATTGAAGGTGGAGAGGCCAATCTCATCCAATCCGGTCATCTCACAGTCCGACAGATATTTAGATGCTTCCGCCTCTATCGCAACAACTTTGGAAATGTGAGCTCCACAAACATCTTACTCCGGGTTGGGTCGTTTTGGAGCGACTGGCTTTGCTGGCTGTGGAGGAGGTAGCATCGCTTTTATTATAAATAAATGTTGTACATTATAGTATATGCTTAAAACAAGATCAAGAACAATACTCTTAACTTCATAAATCCACTTTATGTTTTTCAATTCACCACTAATATTAACTTAACTATCTTGCGTTTTTACATATTTAATTAAAATGCTGTGCCTTAGCATGTGTTCAATTTTATGCAAAAAGTACACTTATCTCATAAAGTCAACCAATCTTAAATGTTATTTGATCGTTAATAAGTTACACAAATACTTATCTTAAACTCTTCCAAATACCACTTGCACTACTTGTACCTGTAATTCAAATGCACTCTTCTATTCTAATTAAAATTTCCACTATTTACTTGCTTGATCTTATGGGTGTATATGATCGCTATTGATCGCTGTTTTCCTTAAGGTGAACCTCCTTTTTATACCTTCTTGGGAGCCATTTTGTAGCGAGATCTATACGAAAATTGTATTTATCGTATATTTTTCGGATCGGAATAACCTACACTGGCTATCCAAAATGTGGAAACATGTATTGGAAAATTTAATTTAATTTTACCATGAATTTTACTTTTCTATTTAATTAAATTTATCAAATTTGCGATGTTACATCAATATGGCGGCTCTCTCCCATATTATAATGGTTTTCTGTGTGGAACATAAATTTTTTCTTATATCTTTCCCGCATACGGTCTCTTTTGCATTTATTGTGTGAATTAATTGATAAATTTTCGCGAATAATTAAAAACCTGGTTAATTTATAGCCTTTCATCATTACCATTGCTTTGCGCGAATTGGAATTAGTCAAAATCGTCTTTTCCCCGAGCCAATTCCACAGTAGTGTTCACGGTTTTTAAGTTCGCAAGTGTTGTGTAAAATTTGTTTGTTTTCTAGCATTATACGAATTAATTATCCAGGTAAGTGCTATGCAGTGCATTTTTTATTTATTTATTCAATTATTGTTCCACCATTTATAATTTGCATGAAATATGCGAATAAAGTAAAATTGTTTGTTGGAAAAATGTTTGAGTTGTGTCAACAATGGCACAATTTGTATAATTTTATTAATAAAATGGTGTTGTTCATGCTTGAAATCCATGTTTCTTGCAGAACTAAACTCCTGTGCAGATTTTACAACTATTTATTAGGTAGAGTCGATGATTTTCCTACCATATTTTTACTGTTTACATACGTTTTCATCTAGCGTTGTTATTGTACTGCAAAGAAATTCGTTTTTTTTTTTATGTTTTTACCTGTTGATTAGAAATTTTTGTAGTTTTTTTTTTATTAATAATTGACTATTTATGTCAATTTTAATTAATTCAAAACTTTTATTTTCATTTCAAATCCTCTTCCTATCGTACAGGATGCAACTGATGTGTATCCAGCTGCAGTAGGCAGGAACCAAACAGGGAAATATTGCATACTTTTTATTCGAGTTTTTAATGATTTTTTACTTTTCAGATATTACTGATTAATAGTAAAGGAAAACGGGATAACAAAAATATGGAAATGAATATGAAAAATTAATCAGAGTAAATTTAATGGCAATATAAGTTAATACCATTTTCCAATATGGAGAGATAGTTTGTTTTCAATCACTTCAAAACTTATTTGCTCTACATTTGGCACTTTAAAGCTCATAGCGCTGTCCAATTCACCAACGCAATTTCTTAAATGAATCACTTCACACCTAAATTTAAAAAAGCGTCGTGTGAAAAGATCTGTAAATTTATTGCTTCGAAATGTAAAAATATAATCTACATACACATATATATAAGTATTATAAAGATATTTCATTGGTTCGGACAAATGGGAATATAAATATTCTAAATGTAGCCTCTTTCATTCGGATACTTCCTTAGTTGATGGACCTAAACTGTCGGAATCCTGTTTCATCTCCTTCACAAGTCGGACAAATTGTTCATGATTTGCTGTATTCTTGCTGGAATTATCGCTGGCATATAATAATCACCTTTATAAGATAATATAGCCCAATTAATTTATCGCACTTAAATATTTTACATCCAGAATTGTTATATCACAAATCTTAAACGTGAAAATAAATTGGCGGGACTCGGATGATGCAAGTAATCAAGCGAAACCTTCATTTTTTTACTTCGAAAGTTTTATATAATCAGAAACTGTCAAAATCGTATACCTGCATAGGTCTCTAGGCTGATCCAGCAAGAGTTGCCAATATGTGCTAGTAGATTATTGGCTAAAAGCCGTAATATTCGTAGTAGTGCATATATTTTTATATTCTTGCACTAATGTTAACTCAGCACTTCATATTATAGTTAAGAATGATCCCATTACTAGACACCCAACTCAAAATAGAGAATGTAAAATCATTTAGAGTTACCAGAGCAATATGATTTTTTTTTACAGGCAGGGTTATAGGGACTTCCAAGGATTTAATAAAAAACAATTATTCTTAAACCAATTTGTGTATTCTGTCTAGGTCAGAATTTATGCATGTGATGTAGTCCTCTAGAAGACCGAATGATCACCTAAGATAGATCTCTACTTCGTCGGCCTAACGATGGGCTTTGACATCATGAATTACCTCTGAAAGATTATAATAATAAAACTAAACAGTGGCGAACCAGTTTTTGAACCTTGTGGTTTGGGATGCGTGATAGCACTGGCGTAACTAACGCCCCAGCAGACCCCGCCACACGGGGGGCCCACGAAAGCCTGCAAAATTATTATTTTCATATGAAGTGATCAAACTTGAAACCACATAAAATACCAACGCTGGATTAATCAGCAGTTAGTTAGATTTACTCAATTAAAACTGGATTTCTGGTTTCTCGAGGGAATTTTGGTCGCAACGATCTCCCAACACTGAGGTTTATGTAAAATTGTTATTTCTTTCTTAATTCTTACTTTCGTCTTTTGCGTAAATGGGCGAAAAGAACTTGGCTATGTATTATTGTAGTGCAACTGAGACAACGTGTTGATTGTTGAAAACAAAAATCCAGTGAACACAAAATCAAAGTATAAATAACGATAAGGTGAATAAAATAGGAAATTTTTCGTGTTTTTTTAGAATGAAACAAGTAATTTCATATACTTTCGTCTTTTGCATGAATGGGGGAAAAGAACTTGGCTATACACCAGGGATGTTCCCCCAGGCATTTGACTTTATTGTAGTAGATGCATCAAAATTATTGTAAATTATTGTATAGTCGAAATGAGAGAAAATCCTATACGAATGAGATCTAACAAGAACAGGTTAATTGAACAAAAAATTTATTAGAAATCAAATTAAAAATATAATTCATTGTAAACATTGTTTAACATAATAACATTTCATTTATAATATAAATAAAAAATAAAATATTTTTTCCACTTCTATTAACAAAAATTATTCATATCAAAAACGCAAATAATTATTTCTTTATTTAGATCTTCCTTCAAAATCTTTAATAACATTATTTGTTATTATTATAAAAAGTTGAATGGTTTTATTAAGAAAACCAAAAGCACAAATACAGAATTTAAAAGTTAATTAAAAAATGTGTAGTATAGCATTTAAATTCGGATCTCTAGATCATCATCACAATCATTATCATATAAGTTCTGTTTTGTCATTCTGTTGTACATTTCTTTGTGAGGATTAAATTGCACACATCCACAATGGTTTTCTTTTAAAGCTTCAGATGCCAATAAAATACCGTTTACAGTCTTGGTTACCAGTCTATTGCGAGTTTTTGTTTTTGTAAGATTAACTTTACTGAATATTCTCTCACAGTCAGCGTTCGATGCGGAATAATTAAGGCATCTAGTGCAAACTGGGCTAAAATATTAAACTCTTTCTCACCCGCAATATTTTCCAAATTTACTTCATTGCTAAAATCCCATTTACCTCGAATTTGGGTAGCAGCTATTTGAAAAAAATTCTGACATCTTTTAAAAAACTCCGTCTTTCTTTCTGGACATCCAATGATTGCATCAGTTTGGAGCATATCCAAAACTTCAACTCCAAAATACATATCAGTTTCTTTTAAATACTTGTCTTTTTTGGTTGGATTGACGTCGTTTATATTATTTTGTAATACATATTTTCTTTCCAGAAAACATATTAAAATGTCTTTGTATATTTCTGTCATTTTTTCATTAAGTTCGTGTATAACAACTTTACTTGTTTGAAAATATAAATTCAATGATGTAAATTTCGGCAGTATCCAATTCAGAAAATGGTAATATAGCTTCAGGAAAGGACCGGTTAACCAATCCAATATTTGTTGTCCAGAAATCAGTCTTTCAGAAAAAGCCATGTCAGTGAAAAACAAAATTAAGGCCTGCCATTATTCTAACGTTCTTTCAACTACAGCTTGAACAGACAACCAACGTGTTTGAGATGGATGCATAATTTTGTGTGGTTTTACATCAACGAATTTTTTAAATTGAACTAACTGAGCAGAACGTTTAGAGCTATTTTTAAAAAAATTATATATAGCTCTAGCTAATTCTTCGCATCGTGTTGGCAAAGCCTTACATGCTTCACTGGCACATATATGAGCTGAATGACAAATACACTTAGATATATATATACCTGGGCACTGCTGGATGAAACGACTTGCAACGGAATTATGTTTCCCCATCATCGCGTTACACCCGTCTGCTCCAAAGCCAACTATATTTTTTAAAGGTACTGAATGACTAGCAAAACTCTCAATTATTGATTTAAACAAATTTTCTGCTGTAGCACCTTGATTTGCTTTATCTGGATCATCTCCATTAAAAACCTGATGTAGATCCCAAAATTTGCTCTCTATCTTCCCGGTTTCAATATCAAAAAAACGGAGAACAATGCATGAGGTTTTAATACAAGAAATATCGGTTGATTCATCCGTGAGCACACTGAACTTTGTATTCCGGATTTTTTCAGCAAGTTTTTCTTTATGAGTAGCTCCAATTACATTTTTAATGATAGCAGTTGTCTTTTTTCTTTTACAATTAACTTCTGATAAAATTTTAGAATCGGGGAAACAGTCTTTAAGTAATAGACTCAGATGGTCTGCAGCCTTAAAAGCAATATTATGCTCAGCGAAAAACGCAGACATTTTTATTTCAGCTCGTTTTGCTTTATATAGAGTGGAATTTTCATTCTTTGCACGAGCAAATGCATTTAATATACTTGAACTTTTATTAAAACTACTAATATTTTTTAAATGCTTTTTCGAACTAGCATGGAATTTCAATACAGTAACATCTGCAGTGAGATTTAAATTACAAACCCTACATTTGGCTTTAAAATGGTCATTTTTGTCGGGAAGGATCCATTTTTTAAATAATTCGTTTTTTAACCACTCTTTTCGAAGTTTTTGCGACTGTTTTTTAAACTTTTCAAAGCGTGCTAGGTCTTCTCTTTGCAAGCGTTTTTTCTTAGGAGTTGCCAAAGACGGAAATGAGTTTGAATTCTGCATAACTACAATTTTAAAATTCCTATTATAATAAAAGCTAAGTTATGTCATCTTATAAACGAAGATCGATGACCAAGAATAAAGTTAAATAACAATAAAGTACACCTATTGTACTTTGTATTAAGGTTCGGCTTCGGTTCTTCACAGAACATGTAAATCTTTTAATCTCAGCACAATTATCAACAATTTATCCTACGAAAATCCATATACGAGAATATGTCAATGTTATTCTCTAAATCATTCCAAAAACGAATACCTGATAATATTGTGCACAAACAGCAATCTACTCAAAAAATCTGTGGCGATTTTAAGTTTCCGGAATCCGGATATAAATGAAGAAGACTGAAGAGATAAGCTGCAAAAGATATTAATGCATTAACTATGTACTTACTTGTAATAGGCAAACGCGGCAAAAAACTTACAGCAAATCGGTTTAATGGTTATGGTTACCCGTACAAGACGAGTTGTCCTGCTGTCTACTGTTGATTGTAGCAAGCGACGACCTATCAACTGCAAATCTACGATGAAATGAAGTTGTTGAAGATGAAGCCAACACATTGCCGCTACCGGCTACCACGACACGATACATATTACAAAAAAAAAAAAAAAATAGCGAAATCGTCAAAGTTGAAACAAGTTAATACGAAATATGATCTCTACATTATACACACACAATGCACCTTCAACTTCAAGGAATAGGAACGCTTACTGCATGCAATTTGCAATAGAAGAAAGAAGATAAAGAAAAATTAAACTGAACAGCATTGCCAGTTTAAATTTTCTTATTGAAAATATCCCAGTTGCTGAGTAGGTTATCTATTTGTCAAGTGTCTGACTAAAATAAAATGGCACTCAAAATTATTGTATAAACCCATACAATAATTGATTCATTATTGTATATTGTACAAAGGGCTAAATTATCGTAGAATTACAATAATTAATGTATGGTTAACATCCCTGCTATACACTATTGTAGTGCAACTGAGACAACGAGCTGAAAACAAAAATCGAGAGAACGTAGAATTACCCGAACGACAAAATCTTATTCAATCCCTCAAAATTCTATTAAACTATTCATAATAATGTACTTCGGGCCACACTACCTCCCATTTTTAAGAAAAAGATAAATTTCGCTTTGGACCAGATGCTGAAAGGATATATAAAGTTCCTCTCAAATGAAATTCCCATTTTTCCCGAAAATATCAGAGAATCCAGCATAAGTTCTCCCACTTAATCTGTTCATAGCAAAACGAATGTAAAAAGAAAAGCGTGCTGTTCAAATATCATGGAATTACACCAACAAACATTAGAATTCCTGGGAAAAACATTAGGTCAATTGTCTTAATATTTCAGAAAAACCTGTTTTCACAAAAGCGCGGGAACATTTTATGAGCATAAAATCGGAAAACGCCCATTCTCTCTTATTTACGAAAATAAATCATTTGCCATTCCGTTTCGTTGCATGTAATCTTCGCATTCACATTTTTTGTCTTATTCGTAAAATGTTCAATGAAGGTTTGATTTTGTTTTTTTATATTTTTCCTTCTTTTCTCGCCGTGTATATTTAAATGGAAAACAATCGGCACACTCTTCTGTGTCCCTTCTTTTAGTTATTTATTCTTTGCACAAAAACGTGGGAACATTTTATGAGAGTAAAATCTGAAAACTCCACCCTTTCTCATTTATTTACGAAAATGAATCATTTGTTTCGTTGCATGTCGGCGATTTTTTGTCTTTATTCGAAAAACTTTTAAAGATAGTGTGATTTTTTTGTTTTTTTCTTCTTCTTATTTCTTTCCTTTTCTAACCATGTACATTTTAAAACAGTGGGAAATCTCGCCTGATTCTTAACTTGTTTTATTGTTAAGTTAATTTTGCTTTAGCTTTGGTTAATTATTCTTTATTCCAAAGTAGACTTTTGCGATGTACGGAAGCAAGTTTTGGCAGCCAAAAAGTGATTTTCCGATTTTCGTGGAAAAAAATTGATTTTGTACGACCCACTGGTTTCAGAAAAATTTCAATTGATTTGAAAATTTTAGTTGAGAGTGTTTCGTTAAGAAAATTTGGTGTTTCCACCGAATTAGCTGGTTTCAGCAAACTTTCAATTTATTTGAAAATTTTATTCGACCGAGTTTCTCGCGAAAAAAAATTTGGTGTTTTCATCGAAAGAGCTGACTTATTGGAGTAAATTATTTCATCAATTCAATTATTATATATATATATATATTATGTAGTTAATTACATTTATATATTAAATATATAGAAATGAGCTCAATTAAACCGAAATTTTTAAGCGGTGCTCAAAAACGTAAAAAAGAACGTGAGAGAGACGTAGCTGTTAAAAAATTAACAAAAATTGATATATTTTTTAAAAGTGTAAGTGATGAGCCAATACCAGGTCCAGGTCAGCAAACCGGTTATAATGAAATCGTACCGGTTGAATTTAGTGGTGATGATGTGTCACAAAAATTGGAAAATATTTATGCCCACAAAATTGCAACCCTGGAAAGCACACTTAGTGTTTTTCAAACTTTCAGTGAAGTACGTATAATTGACACTGACCGTGGCCATTACACTCGTGATTTAGATGATGATTTAAAACTGAAAATTGTAAAGTAGATCCTCATCAACCAAAGGGCTCTTTTCCTAGGGATCGTTTAACAAAGAGATCTTTCAGCTCGGAGTACTATCATATAAAAACCTGAAGTGGGCAAACAATTCATAGATTTTGGCTGTGCTATTCAAAAATATTAAACGGGTCTATTGTCATGTTTGTTGGCTTTTCGCCGATCGGAGCAACTAAAGTTTTATCGATGCCTGGTGTATTGGGTCAATTAATGACTGGTAAAGATTAACAAAAAAGGTAATAATACATGAAACATCAGCCATTCATCTCACATCATGTGTAACTTACGAGAATTGGAAGAAAAACAAATCAATTCTGAAAGGCTTTTTTAATGAAGAAAACCAAAAAAATAAAAGCTATACTTTCACGGACTCTAAATGGGATTCTAACACTTGCGAGATATAATATACCTTTTCGTGGTCATGATGAAAACCCTTTTTCCCATAACCGAGGGAATTTTATAAGTATTATTGAGCTTGTTGCGGTTTACGATCCTCTGCTTAAAGCTCATTTTGACAATGACAAAAGCAAAATGAAATACATGAGTCCTAAGATACAAAATGAATTCATATCTCTTCTTTCGAATTCGATCAGAAGATTTATTATCCAAAACATTAAGGAATTTCCATTTTTTTCTATTTGGGTGAATACAACTCAGGACATAAGCAAAGTCGATCAGTTAAGTATAGCGATTCGATATGTTAGCACAGACGCGGGAAAATCAATAACTATTAAAGAATCTTTTATTGGGTTCTACGAACTAGGAGATCAAAGTGGAACAGCTTTTGAAAGCGAAATTATGAAGATACTCGAAAGTAATCAGCTGGATCTGAAAAAGTGTCGTGGCCAGGGTTATGATGGTACGGCTAATATGAGTGGCAAGTGCAATGGTCTTCAAGCTCGTATCAAATAGATAGAGTGCCAACCGCCGTTTATGTACATTGCGCGGCACACAATTTGAATTTGGTACTGAATGAATCTTTCAGTGACATTGCAGAAATCAGAAGTTTTTACGCGACTGTGCAGACCATTTATGTATTTTTTAGTGAAAGTTTACCACGGTGGCAGAAATTGAATAGTACTTTCGATAATTCTACAACCAAACGAATGTTAAAAAAACTTTGTCCAACCAGGTGGTCTTCACGTTTTGACAGTTTGTTTGCTTTGGAAAACGGATTTGTACAAGTGATGATTTGTGTTGAAAATATCGTCCTAGTTTCAAATAAATCTATAGAAAAGACGGAAGCCATTGCAATAAATAAAACGAATGAATTCATTTGAATTTATAATTACCCTTATATTCCAGAGCAAAGTACTCCGCGCAATCAATACTGTTTCTAAATATTTACAAGATCCAGCCATAGATATATTGACAGCCACCTCAATGCTGCAGCAAACTCAGAAAAACATAATGGAGCTCAGGCAGGATTTCCAGACAATTTTAAAAGATGCTACAAAATCGCCACATCTTTGAAAGTAGATCCGGCTTTCATGAAAACACGCCAGCGCCATGTGAGGAAGTGTTTTGATGAGTTGGCTATAGATGAAAGTATACAAAATCCGGGAGAAAAATTCCTAATATTTGTTTTTAACCGTTGTCTGGATATCATAATTCAACAATTGACAGTGCGCTATGAAAGTATGAATAGCTTGACGGAATGATTTTCGCTGTTTCAACCTCAAGTTCTCAGTGGCTTAACAGATAAAGAAATTGTCGAAAAAGCAAATCGCCTCTGCGAGTATTATTTAGAAGATTTTTCGCCTACTTTTCCTCAACAAGTTTTAAGTTTTCGATCCGTGATGCTGGAAAGAATTCGAGAAATTTCAACTATTAGAGGACTAGCTGCACTCTTAATTGTAGATAACTCTGCTATAACAAGCAGTGTCCCGGATCTGTGTACAGCTCTACAGCTCTATATCACATTACCAGTCAGTACAGCAACACCCGAACGTACATTCAGTAAGCTAAAACTTATAAAGACTTACCTTCGTAGTACCATGTCACAGATGCAGCTGAATTCTCTGGCGATACTGAGCATCGAAAATGAAGAAAGTCGGAATATTAATATTGATAGTGTCATGGACGAATTCTTGTCATCAAAAGATCGGCGTTTCGGAAAGTTGTGAAGAAGGTAAGTTTTACTCATTGATCATAAACTTATCAATGTAGAAAAAAAAAATGAAAAAAATGAGCCGGGGGCCTAGTAGCACTTATTTGCGGGAAGGCCCAAACATCCTTAGTTACGCCACTGCGTGAGAGGTAAAAAAACTAGATAGCATACCATTAACTTTTACTCTCTGGCTACGGTTTTCCAAAATCCTATCGATCATGGTGACAGCTGAGCTACTAAGTTAAAAAATGTTTGAAGTTTCTCTGTAAGTATGTGTGTAATCAAATCACAGTCGAATACTTTAAAGGAATCCACTAATATCCTGGTCGAGGATAGCTCGTATGTCCGAAGAGACCTTCAAGACAGCACTTTCATCTCCACGGTTGGGATGGAATCTCGATTGCCCGCACTTTATTAAGTTACTTTCTTCAACATAAGGAAGAATTTGCTTGGACATTACCTTTTCTAACATATTGGACAACAAATACAGTAGACTTATTGAGCTTATTAGGTGGGAGTTTGACACAAAATGCCACCAATTCATGTTCTTTTTTCATTCTTTTGGCGATTATTTTTTGTTTATGTAGATACTAAAAATCTTTGGAATAATTTTTCTTTTTCATAAAACTAAATCCCCCCTCCCCTTAATGTTAGTTAAATGAAACAACTATCTGAATGCGATTTACTACATACATCGTAATAAAAAAATAAATAAAATCAAATTTCGATCAGAGCTTGTCGTTTAAATTGGTTCATTTCAACTGTCGTATCTGTCCATGGCAAAACCAGATTTTGTCCAAACTCAAAGCAATTCACCTTTTAATGCTATTAGCTTAGTCGACCTTTGCAAATGTCTATGTTCTGTGGCGGCCATACCCTGCTCCCGTTCTATCCTTCATATGTATATGTATACATATAAGTCGCACATATGTATATACATCGTTCATACAGACGAAGGTATAAAATGGAGGTTCAGTTAAGTATTACGTTGCCCTTAATTCTCGGTTGTGCTTGGCTTATCCTTCGTATCAGATTGGACTACCCGAGTGAAACAAATATCGGCAACAAAAAAAAGGAAAACTTTTATATGTGAAATTTAAGCTTATATAGAGGGATACACAGTGGAGCTCTGGCAGAAAAGTGTATGTAAACATTCGCCCTGTGGGTGCTTTTATTTATGTTTACCTTATATAAGGGGACAGTGTCCTTAACTTTCTATATGGACTTGAATCTGGTTACCCTCCTGCTCATTCGTTATTATTGAATTTTCATATATGACATGGGTTGAACTAACTCAATCCGATAAATTTTTCCTGATGGAAATTTTGATTTTTTTTTTGAAGTTTTTATTTAACTGTTACGAATGGCTCGATGGAGCATGATTCGATGTATTATATACCTATGTATAAGTGTTGTATATGCATACACATATATCGCAAGGAAATATGTAAATAAGTGGCGGAACCGAACTACTATGGGAATTTATGATGGATATATCCAGAGCCTGGTAATTGTAGAATATCGTTACTGTTAGGCATCCTCTTCCTTGCAGATTTTATTATAATTGAGAGAAACTCAAATTAAATATTAATTAATAAATTATAATTATAATGTTTGAATAAAGGCAATCAAGGGATTCGTGTCTGTACTACGTTACAAGTCCTTCGACATGGTACCACAAAACAAAACTAAATTTAAGTTTGATAAAAGAATTATTCTTAGAAAATCTAAAATCATCTTATTACAAAAATTCGAAAATTCGAATACCATGAAATTTTCTTTTAATTACTGCATTGGTATTAACCGGTAAACCATTTTCTACGCCTGATAGCAGTCTAAACCTACGTATAAACAATATCTATGTTGAAACCTGGCATTATACCCGTTTATTCTTCATTCACTTTATACCTTAAGGGAAGGTTACTATCGAGAGGAATGAAAAATGCATGAATTTTGAGATTTTCTTTTGTATAAAATAAATACTTTTGGAAATAGGTTTTAACGTATTTAAGACTTCTATCTATGTAGATTAAATCCCAATTTTATTTATTGAAAAAAAAAATTAAACTGGCACTTCCAGGTCCCATCAAACAAAACCGTGCACGTCTTGTTTGGTCTGCGCGGGCTGTTCCACAGCTCTGCCATCCGAAACAAATAGGATTGAAAATAATTAAACTAAAAGTTTTCGTTTCCAAAAAACCTCTGAATAACGAAATGGCAGCCGTTTTACAAAAAAAAAAACATTTTTTTGCCCCGTTTTTTTTTGCTTCAACGGCCGAGAACACTATTTCTAAATCAATCTTTGACAAAAATCGCTTCCTGATGGCCCCGCTAATTGAATTTACTTTCAATTGCGCAGAAATTCATCCACTAAGCTGTGGAGTGCCCCGTGCGCTGAAAAATGTTGTTACTAGAAAAACTCATCTAAAGTTCAACATTATAAAAAATCTTTGACCACTTCCATACAGTTCCATACAGAGTGCCTTTTTCTTCCTTCAAGAAGCGATTGTGCTGAATCTTAAGTTTAACGGCTTAACGGCTATTTGAAAGTACCTCAGGTAGCGAGATACTTATGGTACTGATGGATGATTTAAAATGTGTTAGATAGATAATTGTTGGAGCTTTCCAATAGTCTGTAATATAATTTTTCTCGTCCTCTTTTCCATTTTAAAGTTATGGAATTTTAACTCGTGTTTTTTTTATTTAACTACTATGTTTATCAAAAAACACGTCATCAATACCAATTTTTCATATTGGATTTAAGAAGCCGAAAAGATGCAATTTAAAATGACCTGCACACTCTATAGCCAAAACATAGCCGTTTTTGTGGTTTTATTGTACTTCTTCTTAAGCATATACATATCTATCTATATTCACATCCATATCAATATCGATATGCATATTCATATCCATATCCTTATCCATATACATATCCATATAAATATCCATATCTATATCCATATCCATATCCATATCCATATCCATATCCATATCCATATCCATATCCATATCCATATCCATATCCATATCCATATCCATATCCATATCCATATCCATATCCATATCCATATCCATATCCATATCCATATCCATATCCATATCCATATCCATATCCATATCCATATCCATATCCATATCCATATCCATATCCATATCCATATCCATATCCATATCCATATCCATATCCATATCCATATCCATATCCATATCCATATCCATATCCATATCCATATCCATATCCATATCCATATCCATATCCATATCCATATCCATATCCATATCCATATCCATATCCATATCCATATCCATATCCATATCCATATCCATATCCATATCCATATCCATATCCATATCCATATCCATATCCATATCCGTATCCATATCCATATCCATATCCATATCCATATCCATATCCATATCCATATCCATATCCATATCCATGTCCATATCCATATCCATATCCATATCCATATCCATATCCATATCCATATCCATATCCATATCTATATCCATATCCATATCCTTATCCATATCCATATCCATCTTTCTTAAGCATGTTAAGCATAACCATCTAAAGGGTGAAACAGATTACACTTTATTGCGCGGCACGACAACGCGGCAAAATGTTAGTGAACATTTGCACCTTATTAAGCATCACGCATTGAACTCGGCGCGACAGCGCGGCGATTTTTTTTTTGGGGCGTAGTTATTTCTAATCCTAAATTTGCTGCTCACTTTCAGTGGTACAAAAAAAGAAAAATATATTTGGGGTAGGCAACTTCTCATGAAAATATGTAGTACCAATATAAGAGCGCAGTATCTACCCTGTTGCGCTCTTATTGCAATCTGTGTCACAGCTCAATTTGCTGCGATGTCGCGCCGCGCACTAAAACGTAATCTGTTCCAGCCTTAAATCATCATCACAGGGTATAACGCTCAGAAGTTACGGGATGATCTATAAAAACATATCCAAATATCTTTAAATCCCGTTATCTCGGAATCCCTTAGGATTACGTCCCTTCTCCACAACCATAAAATATTTTCTTATCTGAGCTTGATCTATCCATGTATTCGGGTCCCAGACCACATACGGGACACCCTGTATAATCAATCTTCAGAGAGGCCTATTCAGGATGCTCAGGATGATTAGTTAAGTACTATAAAAATAGTACTCTTCTCAATGTGAATCCTAAAGGAGTTGATTCTGTGGAAATTGGAAACTAATAAAGGGTTCTCCAATAAGAGGTGTTATTTTGATATTCACAGAAAAATGCCAGTTTTTGAGTTAAATGATCAGATCTTTATTTCATTATAAAGAGGAAGGTATGCCGTTAATAATAGAAAATAACATCAGCCAAATGACCACCACGACCACGCCTACAGGACCATATCCTCTTCATGAAATTTTCCATAACCAAATCGCAAAGCGGCTGCCCTATGTCCTCGATAGCCTCACGAATTCCATCTTTAAGGTCTTGAATCGACGCTGGGCTGTTGGCGTAGACCTTTTCTTTCACGTGGCCCCACGTGGCCCCAAAGGAAGAAGTCGCAAGGTGTTAAGTCACAAGATCTCGGTGGCCAATTGTGATCACCTCTTCGAGAGATAACACGGTCCGGAAACTTTTCCCGTAAAAGATCAATGGTTTCGTTGCTTGTATGGCACGTAGCGCCGTCTTGTTGAAAGTAAACGTTGTCCAGATCAATACCATCCAATTCCGGCCATAAAAAATCATTAATAATCTGTTGATAGCGCAATCCATTCACCGTAACTGTTGCTCCAGCCTCATTTTCGAAAAAGTAAGGTCCAATGACCCCGCGGGACCATAAACCGCACCAAACAGTCACATGTTGAGGATAGAGAGGCTTTTCAACAATAACTCTTGCGTTTTCCGAGCCCCAGATGCGACAATTTTGCTTGTTGACGAAGCCATCGAGGTGGAAATGGGCGTCATCACTCAAGATGAGTTTTTGATGGAATTCCGGATCATTTTCATGCATTTCAAGGACCCAATCAGCAAAGACTCGACGTTGTTGATGATCGGCCGGCTTGAGTTCTTGTGTTAACTGAACTTTATAAGCTTTAAGACCCAAATCTTTATGCAAAATACGGTGTAATGACGTTTGTGGAATGCCTAATTCCAAAGAACGACGAGTAATGGACAAACCTGGGTTTTCTTCAACACTTTCGGCTACAGCAGCAATATTCTCGGCTGTTCTTGAGCGACGTAAACGGGTTTTATTCTTCATATCACTAACTTGTCCCGACAGCTCGAATTTTTCTACCAATTTCTGTATTGCGGTCCGACAAGGTGCTTCACGACGACCCAAAAATGTTCGAGTTTTACGAACCGTCTCTGCCACATTTTCACCGTTTTTATACTGAATTTTAATAATTTCAATGCGTTGTTGAATCGTGAATCGTTCCATTTTTATTAATTGCGTAATTTCTACTTGTCAAATTTTATAAAATGACAGCTCCAAAAGTGACATCTACCGAAATAGCGGGCTAATTAAAATATTACCTCTTATTTGAGAACCCTGTATTTGCAAAGAGTGTAATTATAATATTTTCGGTACTGTATTCGCTATCATAAAGGTTAACATTTTCAGTAAGGCATTTACAGCGAAGAATTAGTCCTTGAAAAGTACCACAACCTGCAATCACTGCTATTACTCCTTAACGAGTTTAAATTCAACACTTAAAATTTAAAATTGACAGAATATATTGGGGAGGGGAGTATAACCTTCTGAGTGCTTGTTGAGTATATCGCTCAACGGTCTACTGAACTCATCATAAAGCATCAGGCAAGTGAATGCGAATGTCACTTGTTTTGTGGTCATTGAGTTGTTTAGGCGATCAATGTTTCCAGATTTGTGACAGATAGCCGGACAGACGCAAGAGCGATCAAATAAGGGTTCAGCTTCGTTTTGAGATACGGAATTCTAAAAGCAACGAGAACCTTTTCTATGCTAATGGAAACTGCGAAACGACTTAAAGAATTGCTAATTTGTAAAAGAAGTATAGAAATTTTGGGTAAGTATGGAATGTTTGATTGCATAGTTTTTGATTTAGAAAATTATGTGGTATTACCATACATTTATCTTAAAGGACGTATCTTGATCTGGATACATCCTTCATAATTATGTGCCAATATAAGTGTGTATATATCTAATAACAAAAATAGAAAGAAAAAAAAATCATAAGAGTAATATTTATTCTTTATAAAATTCCTCCATATAATCCCAAGTTAATTTCGAAATGTCCTTCAAGATGGAATACATATATCCACCCTGAGTTAATTTCATGACCTCCATGAAGACAATGTGCTACTACAAATCTCCACTACTATAGGAGTAATAACCACAAAGTTGGATTTAAATGAAATGCTACAACAACACATACGAGACATTTACGTAATCTGTGCAAGCTGTGAACACCAAATGCCGAAATTACCTCACATAATGACTTTTTCTGCTTCTTGTTCTTATTCCGTAAAGGTCCTTCTTATGTAACCTGATTTTATCTCAGCAACAGCCCGTGAGAACTTTGTGGAAGGAAGAGCAAAAACTGGTCGGGAAGAAAAAAGAAGATTGGAATAAAATCTACTCGTATAAAGTGACATTACAAACACCAGAGAACTAAAGAAATTTAACGTTGTAAAGGTAATATTAGGAGGAGTTGAAATGCCATTCTAGGACATTACGACCAACTGATGCTATTAGAGAATAAGAAAGAGCTGCACTAAATGGCTGCAGTCAACACTAGTGAAGTAATTTCGATTAATTTTAATGGTCATTACTTTCTGTGATTGCGAGAGAAGAGAATTTCTGGTATATACATATATATGAGAATTTGTAGGATTTTTGTTGTTGAAAAAAAAAAACATTTTCTAAGTTTAAGAGTGAACCTAAATGTTTTGGGTTTATCACATAAAGCGAAACTATTATCATTTTACATTAAAATAAATTTAATAAAAATTGTTTAGCAAGAAAATAAGAAAACATTGACCCATCTAAGGTTCAAACTCTGACCTTTCACAAATAAATGAATTTGAAAATCAATTTAAGAAAACGTACCTATGAAAAAGATGACAACAAAAAATATTCGGATCACTACCGACAAAATAAACTGAAAAATCTGTCCAGGTGGTCCAAGTTCTCTAAATTATTGGATTAAAAGGAAAACTGGAGATGCGTGTGGGTTTACTTTCAATAAAAATATTGTAAGTAAATGAGTTTAAAAATCCATTGGATTTATGCATTTTAATTCTCTATTAATTGCGAATTCATTAGTGTACTTTAAGGCCTGCATACACTATAGGATTTATTCACATTTTCTCCTAAACGTGCTCCCATTATTTTGGTGTATGCCTAAAGTACACAGAATTCTTTTGATAATAAAAATATAGAATATGTCATAAGCCCAAACAATAGTAGTGGCTTTGAGCCTCTGATAACCTCTCACAGAAAAAGTTGTTCTACTAGTGTTATGGTCTCTAATAGGGACGAACCTTGTAAATGCCTGATAGCTTTGCGCCGGCGAGCAAGAAGTGCGAAGATATTATAAAAATGGGAAGAAGAAAATTGGTGGTTGAAAATTGTTGGTCGAAGAAAATGTGTCCCTTGTGAAAGCGTGAAAAGAGAATTTTTTTAATTGGCAACAAGAAGGAAAATAAGTAAACTTTTGTGTCCATTATATCTTGCTAGGAAATTCTTTTTCAAAATGTTTACGGGAAGTTCCAGTTTTAAAACTTCATAAACAATGGAACGATTTTATTCAGTTATTTATTTACAACCAATGCAATTTGTCCAGCTTTTACAAAATTTTGACAGAAAACCTAAAACCCATGCAGACTTTAGGCCCGATACCTCCAGACATGAGAGATGTCTTAAACAATGCATTATGATACTCTGAAAATTTTTTATTAACAATTTTTATTTCTATCTAGAGGAGGAACCTGCGGGGGGGGTCAAAGTTTGGTCTAGTACATTTTGGAAAATGGAATTCCTTACTTCTTGAGAAGAAGTTTGAATGCCCACACTCCTATACTTTGAGGCTTAAACAGCTATTTATAGCCATTCCATTCAATACTTAATCAGTCTATTTTATTCGAATTGAGGTACTAGATTTTTCGCACCTTAGATCGACTGTAATTCGGTAGGGTTATGTCCGAGCGGAAAACAAGTTCCACTGTTCGCGTCAGCTCATTACCAGAAGAACATTTTTCTCTGCATTCTTTTAGGGTAGGGGTGTAACATGATTTGAGAATTAGGGAATACGGTGAGAGAAATGAGAATAGAAAGATTGCAATTCTGACCGCAAAAGCGCTATTTTTAGTAAATTCCTATTGACATTCCATATGGTGACAGTTGATAAGGTTGCAATTTGATTTATGATTACATAGAACAATCTAATAATAAGAGAAACAACAATGCTAGATGGAACTTGCAGATATTTCACACTGTCGTTAACTGATAATCTATTCTAACAGTTTATTCGAATCTACGATTAATCCTTAATCGAAAGAATCAAATAGGAAATCTTTCTGCTGAGATTCAGGACAGCAAGATGATATTCCAATAGTGCCTGCTTTTAAGTTTCTTGGTAAATAGATAATTTTATCATTCTGATTGAGTTAAAGTTCAGTTCTTACAAAGTTTTTTTTTTATAGCAGCAAGTGCCTTAGATGTAAAAATTGTTAGTCGAAAAAATGACGACAACGTTGACCTTTCCAGATGGCAGAGGACCTTCTATATGGGATACTTTTACCCACAATCTAGAAATGATAAAGGATGGATCAAATACTGATATTGGA
Source organism: Dioctria rufipes (assembly GCA_963924295.1). Lineage (NCBI taxonomy): Eukaryota > Metazoa > Arthropoda > Insecta > Diptera > Asilidae > Dioctria > Dioctria rufipes. The sequence continues at coordinate 57,004,950 of OZ002741.1, forward strand.
CTCAACTCTTATTATTAATTTGATGAAGATTTGAAAGCATTGAAGGCGCTTGAGATGATTTTATTTTGTAATTAATACCTCAAATTCATTTCGATTAAATTGTATTTTTCGTTACATATAGCGCTTGCATTTACATTTATGTAAAATAGTTATTATAATATCCACATATATGTATACCTACATGCATATATAAAATTGGGTATATTGCATAAAGCTTTGGTATACATGTTATTTGTCAATTTGTAATATAATGCAGACCCGATAACGTGAACAGAGAGTTCATGTTGTCGCATTTTGGACAATTATTGTTATAATAGCTGCGTTTTTTTATCTCTCTGATCTAATCCGGTTCAATTTTATGTACATAAAACAACAACAATGGATCACGAATTGTTGTTGTTTTACGTACATAAAATTGAACCAGATCAGATCAGAGAGATAAGAAAACGCAGCTAATGACCCAACAAACATTGACTGGTCAATAGTACATACAATAGACCGTCCTTTGTACTGAAATTGAAAAGTGGTCAAAATCAAAATTTGGTTAAATCGAACATCTTTTTGACGTCGACCTGTCGACAATGTACCACCTGAAACACGTCTTCAGACGGAAATAAAGTCGTCTTATTAGCCACCAATTATTAATACAAAATGACGTCTAGTTTAATAATATTATATATTATATATTTATTAATATTTCCAACAGAACTTAAACTAAAAGGTAGGGAAAATCTTATTTTTTATTATTCGGAAGAAATTATTAATTTTTTACGTTGTGTATCGAGAAAAGCATTTTTCAATATTTCGTTCAATTTTCGCTCACAAAAATGAGACGAACTTCTGTCGAGAAACATGTAATAAAATCAATAATTTTTGCGAAAAATTAAAGGATAAGAAATTTTCCACCTTTTTAGTATAAGTTTCATTGAAAATATACGCTGGTGCAGGGTGGAAAAGTGAGTGTTTCCATTCAGCGTTTTCGTCTTTCAATGCACTAACTACAAATATGAGTTTCCAGGACACACCGATGTACGAATTTTCGAATGGAGTTCAATAAATACATAGTGCATAAATTTGAAAATACGTATAAAATTTTTATTTCTGTAGGTATATTATAATATATTGAATTATTAAAAAAGATGTTTGCTTCGCCATTTTATTTAGAATCCATTCATGCAAATGTTTCAGCCACGTTTTGATGTGGTCGTTGATGTCCGTCTGAGTAGCTTCGGAATTATCTTTAATGATGGAGTCATAAATCGAATCCAAAATATTTATATACTCTGCGAACTTCAACTTCTTTTGCAGTCCCATCCACGAGAACTCCTCCAGTACCTCGTTGCTAGCTGCTTCATGCATTTTCTAACGGAGTATCCGACCCCTTGCACCCGATTTGCCTCAGATTTTCCACCTTTAAAAGTGAATTAAAGTGTATTTCATAATTTTGAAATTCTTATTTTATCTTACCAATTGTTGTTTCCTAACTCCGTCCATTAAGTCTGTCTCCAATTGCTGCCCGTACTGCTGCTTGAACAAAACTAATGCAAGTTTTGAATGCCCGCCCTTCCACGAAGCTACGAAAAATCGAAAAATGACGTGAAAATGACGACAAGCAGCGCCACGTCAAAATGCAGTCAACAACTGACGAGAAATAGACAGTCCGTGCCTAAGCAATAAAAAAGACGACAAAAAGACGGCAAAGCGCTATTATAACTGCGTCTGTTTCCAGTCACCAAATGACGAGAAATAGGCAGCAGGTGTCTGTGCATGTTTGATTTTTGAAGTGGTTTTTCGCATTATTTGTGGAACGGTTTGTCGGACAGAAAAAATCATTATAACCAATTTTATAGAATTTCATATTCTGAAGAAGTTTTTAGTACAATAAAAATGTCTAAAGCTGATCGTTTTCACAGTATCCGTAAAAAATCTAAGTTTTTATATGACATTTATTTTGATAGTACAATGAAAACACCATGTACCAAATTTCAGCTCTGTACGTCAAGGTGTTCCCAGGCAGTGTCCAAATATATAGTAGAAAACGTATTTTTGGATGGCAACCCCACGAAGGAGTTGCCCAATTTACCTCATTTTCGAACTTAAATTTATATATTTTTCTTAAAGTTCGTTTACAAAATAACTTTTAATTTAAGCGTGGATGTCCAATCCATTTTGCTCTACCATCATTGTTTCGAGGTGTTACAAACGTAATGACAAGCTTAGTATACCCCATAGGTTTCATCTAGGGTATAAAAAGAAGTTAAAAACAATGAAAAAATTTGAAATATTAGGTTCTAGAGGGATAACTAGAATTTCGTCTAAATGGCGGAAAAACGCCGTTAAATCTAGGGTCTATTTTGGGTCATCAAATGACGTTTTTTCATATATTTCTGTATAACACATGCATGGTCGGTCATTTTGTCATCAAATTCCGAATACATTATTTAAACTTATACCAACTTGAACTCCTGAAAGACATCATATGTCGACTTCAAAAAGTGCCACTCAAAACGAAGTCTATATTTGACGGAAACTAAACTTGATGGTCTTAAAATATCTAATATTGACGTCAAAAGGACGTCGCTGGTAAAGGGTCAATAATAAGTCAATAGTAAACGACATCTCGATGAACATGTCCTAGTTTCGTAGAAAACTTACGTCTAAATGACGTCGAAATGAGCAAGGAATTCATAATCTATTTTCAATTAAAAAATGACGTTCTATAGATCAGACAAGTTTTAAAATGTTTGTTGGGTGATTAAGTACTTAATTGCAAAATTGAAAAAAAATCTTTATTACCGTTACACAGTGATTCTTGTTCGTGTTAGCGGGTGTGTATAATCCATGATTCAGAAATATTGTGAGGTTTTTGCGTTATTATGTCCCCTTATAAATTAACTTTTTCATCTTTTCTTATCACTGTATTTTGTTGTGATCTGATTAATTAATTAATAGTGAAACATTAATTATGAGAAGTTTTTATGTATCTGTAATACAACGAACTATAGAAGGAAGTTTATTGTTGATTTTATGTATCTGATATTTATGATGTTATTAAAGGGTTTTCCAATAAGAGGTGTTATTTTAATTAGCCCGCTATTTCGGTAGATGTCACTTTTGGAGCTGTCATTTTTTGACATTTGACAAGTAAAACCAACGCCATTAATAAAAATGGAACGATACACGATTCAACAAGGCATTGAAATTATTAAAATTCACTATAAAAATGGTGAAAATGTGGCAGAGACGGTTCGTAAAACTCAAACATTTTTGGGTCGTCGTGAAGCACCTTGTCGGACCGCAATACAGAAATTGGTAGAAAAATTCGAGCTGTCGGGACAAGTTAGTGATGTGAAGAGAATATTGCTGCTGTAGCCGAAAGTGTTGAAGAAAACCCAGGTTTGTCCATTCCTCGTCGTTCTTTGGATTAAGCATTCCACAGACGTCATTACACCGTATTTTGCATAAAGATTTGGATCTTAAAGCTTATAAAGTTCAGTTAACACAAGAACTCAAGCCGGCCGATCATCAACAACGTCGAGTCTTTGCTGATTGGGTCCTTGAAATGCATGAAAATGATCCGGAATTCCATCCAAAACTCATCTTGAGTGATGAGGCCCATTTCCACCTCGATGGCTTCGTCAACAAGCAAAATTGTCGCATCTGGGGCTCGGAAAACCCAAGAGTTATTGTTGAAAAGCCTCTCTATCCTCAACGTGTGACTGTTTGGTGCGGTTTATGGTCCCTCGGGGTCATTGGACCTTACTTTTTCAAAAATGAGGCTGGAGCAACAGTTACGGTGAATGGATTGCGCTATCGACAGATGATTAATGATTTTTTATGGCCGGAATTGGATGGTATTGATCTGGACAACGTTTACTTTCAACAGGACGGCGCGCGCTACGTGCCATACAAGCAACGAAACCATTGATCTTTTACGGGAAAAGTTTCCGGACCGTGTTATCTCTCGAAGAGGTGATCACAATTGGCCACCGAGATCTTGTGACTTAACACCTTGCGACTTCTTCCTTTGGGGCCACGTGAAAGAGAAGGTCTACGCCAACAGCCCAGCGTCGATTCAAGACCTCAAAGATGGAATTCGTGAGGCTATCGAGGACATAGGGCAGCCACTTTGCGATTTGGTTATGGAAAATTTCATGAAAAGGATATGGTCCTGTAGGCGTGGTCGTGGTGGTCATTTGGCTGATGTTATTTTTATTATTAACGGCATACCTTTCTCTTTGTAACGGAATAAAGATCGGATAATTTCTCTCCAAAAATGGCATTTTTGTTTGAATATCAAAATAACACCTCTTATTGGAAAACCCGTTATTATACTTATAGATGAAACACACAAATTTTTACGCTTCATTTCTTCTTCACTTATCTATCAATAATCAGTTTATTTCTGTTACAAAAAGAAAAACACACGAGCATCGATGACACGAATTCTGGAATTTATATAATTTGATCAGAGAAAAAGAAGATAAACAACTAAGGAAAAAAAGCAGCATTGTAAAATATTAAATTTAAAAACAGGTATCTTTTTTTACCGTACACTTGATTGGATCCACTATTATAAACATAAATAAAGTATTTTATATATAAGTTTTTAACGTTTAAAATGTCCTATACGTCAAGGAATTGAATCGTAGACCTTTGGAATGTATTGGAGTGGAATTTCCTCTTCAGATTCACGAATACTAGATCAACAACAATTCCGCAATCCGAATGAAGCTTGCATTTGCTGGTCTTTAAAATACGAGATTCTTTAACGAGGGATGTTGTAAAAGGATAGCTGATAAATAGCCAATAGAATTCAAAGTAAAAAAAAAATCAAGACAGCAAACGGTACAAAGACGTAGGAAAGTTTTATCTGAATTTATTCAAGTTAGAGAAGGCGGATAGTAAGAAAGAAGTTCAACAATTGCTGAATATTAGTTCGGTTTACGGATGTTCTCAAGAAAAGGAACTCAGTGTTAAGAAAAGGGTTTTACATGAAAAATCGAAGGGAATGCCAAATGAAGTGCAAAAAAATAAGTAAAAAACGAGTTTTCAAACAAAACTGAGGCCAAGTCGCATGAAAAAGTAGAAAATACACTTTTCTTCACACACAGAGGTGGACTCAGATTTTTTGATTGGGACATTTCTCTTGAATATTCTTTCTCTTCATGAATCAAATCACTTATTACCTCTGATTGATCATACTGAAATATATTGGTGATTGTCAGCGAATAAAATCTGAGTCCACCTCTGTGTGTGAAGAAAAGTTTATTTTCTACTTTTTCATGCGACTTGGCCTCAGTTTTGCTTGAAAACTCGCTTTTTACTTATTTTATTTTCTGCCTTTTTCACGTTAACTAAATTGGAAAATTCTGCATTTTTCCTGAAACAGATTTATCACTAATCATATCGACGAAAATTTTTCCGATGATTTTCCAGCTTTTCCGGGTTTTCCATGGAGTTTTCCACGAAAGCAACTTTATGCAACTCATTTCACTCTACAACTTCGTCTTAGGTTGCAAAACGCCCAAACGCTTCCTTGGTCGGAAAAACTCCGGAAAAGCGTTCTACATGAATTTTCCTCGATTTTTTCTGCAAGTTTTCACCATTGTCGGAGAGAAATTAATGATGAAAACCTTTTTACCGGAAAATTTTCCGGGAAAGTCGGAAAATTCCGGAAAATTTTTCGGAAAAATCGGAAAACTCTGCATTTTTCCTGAAACGGATTTATCACTAATCAAATTTGTACCAAATTTTCAAATGATTTTTCCCGATTTTCCGGGTTTTCCATGGAAATTTCCGGTTCAAATTTTGACAGATTCAATTGTCACGCGACATGAACCTGTGAACCAAAAGTGGGTCTACGAGAGTGTCGAAAATAGTAAAGAAATATATAAATAGACAAATTCGTGTACGAGTTAAAGGGAATTGCTGGCCTCAAAAAATATGATTTTGGACGTATACTGGGAACACGGCAAGTCAGTCTTTTTTTGTGTACTAAGGAATTTTTCAGAATGTAAAAATCTATGAAAATGCTTATAACAATTTTTATCGTCCGACGAACCGTTCTAGAAATAGAAACGGAAAGGCATTTTAATTATTTAATATTGATCTAGAATATCAGACAATTCTCAGTTGAGAATTCTTCTTCTTACTTTTCCACTTGTAAAAATCGGAGAAGTTTAACAAGTGGAGTAGAGAGTTCGGGAATTCTCAAAACAAATTCGCCGAGTTACAGAATTCCAAGTGGAGAATTGACTATCAAAACAACTCTAATTTTCCAAATTCCCCACTTCTCCGTGTTACAGAATCCGGCCCTTGGTATATCACACATTCAGAGCTGGGCAAGTACCAAAGAAAAAGTACTTAAGTACAAGTACCGAAGGCCTGAGTACTTCAGCGTAATTACAAGTACCGCATGTATGAAAAGTACTTGTAACTAAATACTAAGTCTATAAAAAGTACTGAGTACTTTTTTAGAAGCTTTGTAGAGTTCAGTCAATAAGTAATAAATAATAATAAATAAATAAACACTTTTTGAAATCTATAATATGTATAGTAACCCACTGGATACTGTTTATAGTTTTTTTTATAGTTTTCGGTGTTGAACGTAGAGTAAAACTTTCATCTCTCATTGCTACACTCATAAAAACGTTTGGGGGCCCTCCCAAGCATCCATTGTCACATTCAATAACGCATAACTGTTCTAAGGAAAAAATTTCCAGTAAATTTCAAAGAAAAAATTGGGGCATTCCCTGATGTAGGCAGGCATCGTTGATTTTATATTGGAGCGAGGCATTTCTTGCTTACCCGTGGTTATGACATCAAGTTGAGGCATCGTCGATTTTTTATTCGAGCAAGACGTAACTGGTTTTTGTTCTACTTGCCCAGTGAGTCCGGCACATGTTTTAACAGTTCTTTGCGTACTTTAAAACTCAACAAAAAAGGAGTTGCGCTAGGGATTGTGTTTGCTTTTCTACGAAGAGTTAGATATTTGCAGGAATTTAATAGATTCAGAAATACTTAAATAAAAATTTTGGTACTTAAGTACAAAACTAAGTCTTAAGTACAACTAAGTAGAAGCAAGTACTTATGTTCAAGTACTAAGTAGGGCATTTCAAGAGTATTGAGTACTTTAAGTAGTCTTTTTAAGTCTTGTTTTTTTACTTAAGTATTGCCCAGCTCTGCGTACATTATGCCTACTTGTAAATTTTAATGCAGTTTATTATATTTAAAATAATTCTGATGAAAAAAATATTATCTTTCGAGTTCATTTTTTTGTTAAAATTTGTAATTTGTTTAAAATGGTTATTTGGAACGAAAAAATTACGTTATTTGGAACGTTCTAGTGGAACCTTGAATTGAATATAAAAATTGAAAATGTAGGTAGTAATATGCAGGTAATACATGCGGCAACTACCTAGTTTTCGCTGATTTCTTTGCGTATCGTACACAATAGTTGAGAAATTATGAGGTTTTTTTTTTTTTTATAAGTCGTCTACTGGTCGTGTGTTTGGATTATGAACTTTCCTATCTGCGGTGGTTGGTTATTACTTTGAAAACTTGCTAAATCTGACTTTGTAATAAATTACTTAGCAACCGAGACTCAAAACTGAAAATCACATTAAGCTTAGTACCACTAGAATTATAATGAAATTCTTCAAAGGATAATTTAGGACTTCCATTTTGTTTATTGAATTGCATTTTAGATCTTTGATGGAATCTATTCGCATGAAAATTTGCTTACCAATTTTGTTAAAAGATCTTTGCAGAAGAAATATTTTGATGAAAGTGTTTCAAAGTTCATCAAAGAAATTTGATCAAAGGAACTTGATAGTGCCTTAGATAATAAAGTTGATATCAGAAGTGATCGTTAAAAAACTTAAATTGTTTAGCAGTAATCTTCAATACGTCGTTCCATCTGGTTTAGAATGTTTTTTCTTTTAATATTTTATTGGCACACATGAGATTCAGGAAGCGAATTGATAGTTTCATGCATAAACTGTGCAGAATGCACACTCACTTTGAATTCTCATATTCACTATGAGAAAAATTTACTTCATTTGTTGATTCTGACAACTTTAATGTCTTACCAATTGTAAATTTTATTTACTATGATATCATCCGTTTTATTATATGAAATCTGTTATCAAATAATTTATTTTAATAATTTTTTCGACTTCTTCATATAAACTGTGATGACGTGACGTCACAGCTTAAGTGTCAAAATAACTGGTAACGTTGTTAGTCTGTAAAACTTTGTATTACTTATGTACGGAACAAAGGAAACAAATCGTTATAATACGTGAAATGTTCTGTTTGGACGCCTTCAACATCAAATAAGTTGTGCTTCTTATATCTAATTGATTGCTTTGTGTCAAATTTTAAATGTTTCTGTGTTGGTTCACTCTAAATCTGTAAACCTTGTATGTAGGTTGTTTTACCTATTCAAAATTTGACTTTGACTTTCAAGAAAAAAAAAAAACATCCTGGCAACTGGCCAAATTGTTAACGTTTTCTGTAGCCAGTTTTATTCATGGCAACTATAGTAGATACAATCGTCCGTTGAATAAAAAAAAAATATTTTGATGTAAGATATAAGTATCCGCTAAAATTACATCTTCAACATATGTATTCAACTCAAACAAGAAAAAAGAAAAAAGAGGAAACATATTTTTCTATCTAAATAGATTGTGACAACAAAATACCGATCATTCCCTTTAAGTAGCAATAAAACCATAATTATTTTGGCAAATGAATATAAGAAGGCAAAATAAAAATGAATTCCACAAAGTTCTTCCATCATTTCTCGACCGATAATGGATTGAACGTTCAACAAGACACTCAATAACATTCCTCTTTTTAGAATTCGAAAATTGTTGTTAACGTTCACAGGATATTCTCAGGACTGAAATTTAGGCTAGGGTGACAGAGACATTGATGGAGTGGAAGAAATTCCATCTTAGATAAATTCCAAGTCAAACGTTAGCCATTTTCAAAATTGTGTTGATCGATTAATAATTCCTTTAGAGTTGTTTTTTTTTTTTTTAATATTCAATTTTAACTATAAAGATTACGTTATGTGTGTAGGTATGTGTTCCTTTTATTTTGCAGTTCGTTCCAATTTATTTTACAAAGGTAAATAAAAATATTTTGCTTTCTTTCCAGTCTAATTTTTATTTAAAATATGAAAATTAAGTACACAACAGCATCCCTTCTGTTTATCTTATTTCATTGCAATTATTTTCCTCCTGCTTCACTTAGCTAGTTCAAATGGAAATGCAAAAGAACTGCTTAATTGATTCAAGAAATGAAAGTTCTCATTAAGGCGAATTTATTTCAATTTGTCTGCTAAACAGGGGATTTTTCTATGAAAAGGCTTATTTGCACAAATGATTGCTACCATCAGCGTTGAGTGGCAGAAGCTCAGAAAAAGATGTTTACGTTTTAAACGTGCAAAGTGGTTCTAATAATCTCGACGGCTTCCTTTCCTTTTTTCCCGAGGTTCTTATGATCGTCTTTCATTCTCTAAGTACATCTTTCAATTATTGTATTAAGTTTTCTAAAAGTAAATATTTCTTGTTTACAATTTTTATTTTAAATTTATGTAGGAGTTTTTTTACTTGCTGTTTTATATTCAATTTTATTTACATTTTTGTAGACTGTCTCCAAAGTGCTACTGTGAAGGTATTTTCATAGTTGTAGAAATAAATATTTTCACAATATAATACATAATTAACAAAAAAAAAAAAAATAAACACAAAAAAAAAAGCAAGTAAAGAAGCTAGAATTGTTCTAAGACCAATTCTTATGAACACGAGATAAATGCCCGTATGTAATTACATTACATTACGAAATTTCGTATGGTCACCCATCTGTGCAAGTTTGATTTTTGAAGTGGTTTTTCGCATATATTTCTAGAACTGTTCGTCAAACAGCAAAAATGATTACAACAAGTTTTATAGGATTTCATATTCTGAAGAAATTTTCAGTACATTAAAACTGTATAGAACTGATCGTTTTCGCAGGATACGGAAAAATCCAAAATTTGTATATGGCAACAACAAGAAGGGGTTACTCGATTTAGTCCATTTTTGAAATTATATTTGATTTTTTTTTTAAAAGCCCCCGTGCGAAATTTCAGCTCCTTATGTGGACGCGTTCCCGAGTTATCGCGAGGACGGACCGACAGAAATGCAAAAATCAAAACAATTTTTAATAAAGGGTTTTCCTATAAGAGGTGTTATTTTGATATTCAAAGAAAAATGCCATTTTTTGAGATAAGTGATCGGATTTTTATTTCATTGTAAAGAGGAAGGTATGCCGTTAATAATGGAAAATAACATCAGCCAAATGACCACCACGACCACGCCTACAGGACCATATCTTTTTCATGAAATTTTCCATAACCATCACGAATTCCATCTTTGAGGTCTTGAATCGACGCTGGGCTGTTGGCGTAGACCTTCTCTTTCACGTGGCCCCAAAGAAAGAAGTCGAATACCCAAAAATGTTCGAGTTTTACGAACCGTCTCTGCCACATTTTCACCATTTTTATAGTGAATTTTAATAATTTCAGTGCGTTGGTGAATCGTGAGCCGTTCCATTTTTATTAATGGCGCAGTTTCTAGTTGTCAAATGTAAAAAAAATGACAGCTCCAAAAGTGACATCTACCGAAATGGCGGGCTAATTAAAATAACACCTCTTATTGGAAAACCCTTTATTATGCGTGGGTGTCCAACCCATTTTTCTCTACTAGCATTATTTCTGTGCCTTACAAACGGAATGACAAACTTGGTATACACTATTTAGAAAACGGTGTAAGTGGGGTTAATGACCCGGTGTTCCAGCTGGTTTTAAAGAAAACTCATGCGGTTTTTAATGACTGTATGTAAAGAGCCTCTATGTTTTTCCTCTTCCTCCAATTCAGTTCTTTATGTAGGATTGTGGGGTCTTCGAAATCAAAGATGTGTGCGTTTTTTATTGCATGCGATAGACAGCCTGTACTGTAGTTACGTTCTTCTTTTTGTTGGTAACTGTCATTCTGTGTGAGTGCAGATATTCTATTATAATCATTCATGTGTTCGTGCATGCTTATCCTTATGTCTCTTCTTTTTTCTCCAATGTGGATCTTGCTGCAGTTATTCGTTTGGCATTTCACTTCATATATAGCACTCTTTATTCGTTTTTGTGTCTGTATAAAGAGATGGTCTTAATTTGTTTTGGGGCTGAAGCCCCAGTCTAATGTTGGTGTTATTATTTTGTAGAGTTTTTTTGTATATAGGAATTTGTGTACTTTGGCTGAGTATTTTATCGGATGTTATGTTATTGTTGGAATGAGCGTGCTTAATATGTTTAATGATTTTGTTTATAATGTAGTTGTTCGAGGACAAAACCCCGATGTATCCGGTTGTATTTGTTATCATGGAACTTAGCATTGCTCAGAGCAAAAACCCTTTTTGCAAAAGAAAGCGCCACATCATATTTCATTTTGTGGGGGTGTGCTGACAGAAAATTTAATAGCCACGGAGATGCCATGGGTTTGCTGTACCAATCCGTCAGGATTCTGTTTTTTGTTCTGTATAGCCTCATATCCAGGAAAGGAATACTGTTCGAGGTGACATTTTCCGTTTCAACAGTGAATTGTATGCGAGGGTGCTTGCTATTGAAAATCCTTATTGTCTCATCTATTGTATGAGTAGGTAACCCTGTTATGATGTCATCCATATATTTTTTGATGAATGACGGTTTGTAAGGTAGGTCGGATATGAGGAGTGGACGAAAAAAAGGGCATATGTCCCATTCTTAAAAACTGAAAAAAAAAAAAAAATGCAACAAACTGTATAAATCAAAGGTCTTTCGAAATTATCTTACTATGATTTTGATAGCTTGTGCTACTTTGGGTGCTTTTTTGAAAGAACAGTGTTTTAAAATAGAGAAAGATGAGTTAAGCGGACATGACTCCGCCAAAAAAACACAAGAGGCCGCGCACGCACATGTGTCGTTTTGTTCGCCCACTCCTCATGTGATGTCTTCAAGTAGATCATCCAAAACGAATTCTGCTAAAACGCCTGATAGGCTGCTGCCCATGGCCAGTCCATGCTTTTGTTTGTAGAGCGCTCCCTGGTACATGAAAGAATTATTTTCCGGGTGACTTGTTTTATCATGGGTCATCTTTTTAGCACACTCTTCAGCCCCAAAACAAATTAAGACCATCTCTTTATACAGACACAATAACGAAAATTGCAAGACAGATAAAGAGTGCTATATATGAAGTGAAATGCCAAACGAATAACTGCAGCAAGATCCACATTGAAGAAACTGGAAGAGACATAAGGATAAGCATGCGTGAACACATGAATGATTATAATAAAATATCTAAACTCACACAGAATGACAGTCAGTAACAAAAAGATGAACGTAATTACAGTACAGGCTGTCTATCGCATGCAATAAAAAACGCACACATCTTTGATTTCGAAGACCCCACAATCCTACATAAAGAACTGAGGAAGAGGAAAAACATAGAAGCTCTTTACATACAGTCAAAGAAGCCTAACACAACAAATTTTAAGGCTGCTACGCACAATATAAAAACTTAATTAACGCATGCGCAATCTGAATTTTGGCTCCATTAACCGAATACTTTTAGCATATTTCTTCACATGTCTCTTAGTTGCTTAAACTGTTTCAAGTTTTTATTTCGTTAATTATCTAATTATTTATTTAGCCTCATTGTTTATTTATTTCATCTTTTAATGTGATTATTGTTATTTATTGCGATAGTTTCCTTTTTTTCGGAATGTGCCTTTTGTTGTTTTTATCTCGAACTTTTCTAGTGAGCTTTTTTTCCCTTTTTTTTTTGACATACCAAATTCTCAGTTAAAAATCACATTGGTCATATTGGTTTCTGTCGTGTGCAAGATTAATTTTAATGTATGGCTTTTCCCTTTGTTGTAACCTTGATAATGGTTTACACCCGAGACCGAAATAATGGATTTTTGAGGAAATAAAATATGCATTAAAAACCGCATGAGTTTTCTTTGAAACTAGCTGGAACACCGGGTCATTATCCCCACTTACACCGTTTTCTATATGAAATTAGGATCCATACAAACGTCATTCGCGATTAATATTATTATTTGGATATGGATGTAAAATGGAATATAATACAGGGTGTATCGAAAGATACAATAATCCTTCATGTGACGATATCTATATCGGGTGTCAAAATAAATAAGTAAAAATTTGTATTACTCTAAAGATTGTGGGTAGAGTACGCAACGAGTGAGGAGGGGGAAGTGGTTAACGTGTTTTCCATCATATTTTATAAACTGCCGATACACCCTATGATGATTTAAACTTGAAGGTTTTAAATTATGGTTTAGCTTTTTCGTCTCCTCTCTTCCATTTCATACTCATAGCTAAAACCCGATATTCATAACAATGTAAGCCTGCATACTAAAGTCTTTTGTAATGACCGCTTTAATTGTAGAGGAGAAGGTGTCGCCGTCTACTTCAAACAAAACGTCGTTCAATGCAGGTTTTTACTGGCTAGCATTGATGAAAATGTGGAGGAATACATAATTTGAAAAATCTTTTAAACTATATCGATATGTGTTTGGTTGGCTGTGTTTACAAGTCAACAACTTGCCGGACAATTCAATTATTATTGCAAAACGAACTTGTTGGTCTTGTGCCAAAGTATCAGCATATAGTTATGGGTGGAGAGTTCAATCTCAGTTTTCTCAGTCAGTGTTATCTGACCAACACCTTTTAGCCTACACATTTCTCTCACCGTTCTTCGTCTCTATTGGATATATTTTTTTAACGGTTGATGTTTCTAACTTTTTAATTTTTAATAAAATATCATTATCGTTTGTCTCTGATCATGATTTAATTGTGATTATTGAAAATTTCAACATACTCTTTTCGGAACATCAACACAACACAGTCTCCAACTACATACTTTTAGCTACAATCTGATAATTACTAACGCTCTTTTGACTTAAATGGAGTCCATATAAATTGGAGATCGGTACATGCCTAATTTTGGTAATCAATATTCCTAAATAATGTTTTGATTCACTTAGGTACATAAGCAATGCATTCCTGTCATATAGAAAGGATTACATGGTCAGTGTTACCCGACACCTACAAGTCTGATATCAGGTCGAAATGTTGCATAAGAAATGGGCCAGCGATATAAAACTATGTATTAGTTTCAAAGAAGAATATAGGATGCTTATAAACCCTACTACTCATGAAATTTCCGAAGCGAAATAACGACTTCAAGATATCTCAATACTTGGCTACCACATGTCTTCAAAGAACATCTGAAAAAGACGGGGATGATTGCCAATGCTAATTCCGGATATAGAGTGCATCCTAATGAGCTAAATCGCCTTATTTGATTTTGGCATTTGCTAACATCTTCAACATTCCCGTAAAGCTGGAAAAATGATACATTTTTGTAGCGATCGAAGTATGTTGACGAACGTTCATCGAATAATGAAATCTTTGAGATTATTGTATAGAGCATTATGAAATTGAAATTAAAGGTGGAAAAGAGACAAACCTCTATTACTTTACCTCTACTATAGTTAAGACGACTAGACAATTATTTGATATTAATATGCGAATCTAGAAAGAATGCTAGAATTTTTTCTCTAAAAGTTCTTTTGTTTTGACGAAAAACGATTCATTTACTTCAATCCGAATGGAAGACGTTTTCTAAATACCATATTAAAATTTTTTAATTGGTATGTACGTCTGTATGATTGAAATAAAAAATATTGATGGAAAGGTATCATACTAACACTAACGAAATGTCATCGGTTGGAAATCATAATATAAAAACGCTTAGAAAGTCAATTCGACTTTTCTAGAATTGGAACATCACTAATTGGTATAATTAATTTACTTCAATGAAATTCGTTTTAGAGCTGTATTAACGGTCACTGGAACTTTGTAAGATTCCACCAGAAAGTTGTACGTCTGATTTCTGTAGTAGTATGGAACACCCACTGTAAATACAGATATGTAGAAATTAGAGAATATATAATTTTTTATTACATTTGCTAGACGTTTCAGGTCCAAGTGCGTCCCTTCTATGGGAGCTCTTTTTTGTCTGCGCGTATAAATGTTTTTGTTTTTTTTTTTAAATAATACTAAATAACGAATAAATAACGCGAGAAACAGTTACAATATAATTAAAATACATTATTAATGAATTAAAATAGGGATTTAGATAAAGGATAATTAACTTGCTACGAGAACAGAAAGTCATATGTTTTTACGTAAGCACCTGCTAATTATAGCTTAATCTCACGGCACCAAATGCACGGATTAGTAGACAAGCGACAATCAACGCCCTCAAGAGGCAGAATATATTATATTCTGTTTCAAGAGTACCAGTTTATGTCAGTGCATGCTTGACATTGGACTTACTGGTAGAAGCGAGACCTATCTAAAATCTCTTCCGATCTGTGGGTCACGGCACCCGGTTGATTTAGCGCAACTCCACGCCGAGAGCCAATCCTCTAAGCATACAATAATAAGCGACCATCCTTCAAATTCACGGACGCAGTATGCAATTTTGTCAAAAGAACAATCTACTCTGTTTAGAGAAGAATGTTCGCCTAAGTCATGCAGACTCAGACAATCTCTCTCTGCCCGCATATGGGCTACCACAGCCACAACGATGCTCCCACAAGGGGGCCTTCCCAATGATGAGGCAAATATCGCTACTAAATGCAGCTCAATTTGGGGCTCCTCATTCCCGTAGTACCAAGTTAGCCAATGTCGGGCCGCCCATTTGGTATGGCTTTCGTAAAGCATAATCAACAGACCATGAATACTCCCAGTTTCATATCTTCATGCAAGATATACTTTTTTAAACGCTACGAGGACAGTATGTACTCTGAAATTGCCTTTAGAAAAACATATAAAAAGAGAAAAATTTCTTTATCATCTGACTAGTTCGCGTGATTCCGTAGTCTAGGGTTTCACTCTGTGTCTGTATATATGTGTGTGTGCGTGTGTTCGTTTTAGCGTGTATGTTCATGTGTGTGGCAGAGTGTAGCTTTCTATGTCGACGCATTCTCAGGCAGTGCCCAAATGTACGAAATTTTTGTAAGGCAACCCTACAAAGGAGTTGCCCGATTGGTCCCATTTTGGAACTTAAATCTACGTTTATTTAAAAAAGGCCCATATATAAAAAAGTTTAGCCCTCTACGTCGACGCGTGGGGCAATGCCCAAATACATAGTGAAAAATTAAAGTTTTATATGGCAACACAAAAAATGGTCGGCCGATTTGGTCCAAGTATGAACTGGTATTGAAAATTTATATAAAAATACAGTGTACAAGATTTGAGCTCTCTATCTCGTCGCGTTCTCAGGAAGTGCCCAAACATATAGTGAATACAAAATTTTGATATGGAAACACCAAGTACTGGTTGCCAAATTTAGTCCATTTTTGAACTCTTATTCAATATTGCTATGAAAACACCATGCACCATAGTTTAGCCCTCGATGTCGATGCGTTCTCAGACAGTGCTAAAATATATAGTTAGAAACTAAGTTTTTGTATGGCAACAATACGAAGGAGTTGCCCGACTAGTCCCATTTTTGAGGTAAAATTTAAATGATTTTTTAAAATGCCGTGCACAAAATTTGAGCTCTCCAGTTCGACGTATAGTAAACAGCCAAAATTTTGTATGGCAGGAGCAATAAGGGGTTGCCGATTCCAATTTTTCTCTCCTTAAATCTTTGCCCTGACAATTACAAACACAAAAAAAGAAAAAAAAAACATGAAAAAAAAACACAAAGTGAACTAAATGATGATTTAGATGGCAATGGATTTGTATTTATATAGATTTGGAAGTTTGTGCGCTTATACGGTTTATTATTATTTGATACCTAGATTATTGCTGGTGTATGATAAAAAAGTTACAAAATATTAATAGAAAAAATATCCGAAAACTCGAAATCCTTCTACTGCCCAAAAGACGAATATAATCTCCACTTCGCTAGATAATTTTTTTTCGTAACTCGACCCCATAAATGAAATACTTAAATATGATGTACGATTTTCCGAATACTTTATATGCATTTGGAAAAATCTGGATTTATAACAGGAATGCTTTCGAAAATGAAAATTCCATACCTACTGCGGCATATCCAATGAAACGAACAATGAACAACTTTGCAAACATTCCAGTCTCTGACTGAAGAAAAGTCTTTGGTAAAATTTTTACAAGTAAAGTTATAAAAGTTCATTGAAATCCCGAACGAAAAATAAGTTTTTAAAATATCACGGAGCTTTCTTTAGTCTCCGTGCACGCAATGTCAGAAAAAATTGCAGCCAACATTGCAGTATAAAAATCGGTTCTAAAAGTTTCGTGTATTAAATTTTTATTGTTTATATCTAGGGTCATATTGAAATAAACTCGTATACCGCATACATTTTTCCCTATTTCACTAGTGAGTTGAAATGTACATATTACATACTAAGTGGACACCGATCGTATACCGAGCTATTTCTCAGTATATGGAGACACACTTGCGGTTTAGCGCAAATTGTAATGTTGAAATTGCAAATCTGTCTTCGGTACGGAAAGGTCTGTTAAGATTATATTTTGTAGTAAAGTTGGCGGGGAAAATTGATTACTATGAATGGAACATTTTTTTTTCGTTACTTTGATTCATTCGAAGAGGTTTGAGAAAACCTGTCTACACATGCTTTGGCGTTATTTACAGCCCATAGATGAGAAATGAACTACCAATACATTCCTTACTAAGAGGAAGTGAGAGGTCTGTACAGACCTATTGGGTCTGTTTGGTAGGAATTTTTGAACTCAGGGTTAACGAATGATTATCCATTTTGTTTGTCCAAAAGATTGATTATCTCATATTTACAGTTATCAGATACTCTATGACCAGAGCTATGCTGTGCACGTACCCTTAGGTTTCATAACTTCTTCCAATATTGTTTATCACAGCACAAATAATTAATAATGCTTATTTCGAGTGCATTATTTTTAAAATAGGTACCTGAAGACAAAAGTTAAAAATAATTGTTATTAATTATTTTAGTACCTTGTAATAGCAGTAATAGTAGAGCCTAAAAAAATAAATAAATAAATCCTTGACTTGATTTGCGATTTTTGAATTTTTCTCTTTTTTTCATCACGATCGATTATTTCCTTTTGTCTTTATTCAAAAATCCTGTTTAAAATTATATTTTCTGAAAATTCACTTTAAAAAAAAAAATCTAATAATAAATAAGATAAATAAAATTCACCCTAATTGTGAAAAGCTCTTGGATGCAAGAAATAGGTAGGTATACATCTCCTCAACTACGATTCATTGCCAATTCCTTATCACCATTTCCTATGTCGAATTCTTGTCGCTTTCATTGAGAAAATTTATCAAACGCCAAAAAAGCTGTTTGGTGTGATGAAAATCACTTTTTAATGCAAATTACTGACTTCAAGGAGAAGAAGTGAATAATGACTTCCGTTGAATTCTTAATGAAGACATCTCCCCGAGAGAAGGAAAAAAAAAGAAAAGAAAAAAAGAAAAAGAAAATTCAAAGCAATTCCCTCGGAGTTTCGCTTTAAGCAAAATTCTGTTTCAAGGAAAATTGCTTATTTAAGCTAAAGAATATGAAGATTTTTTGTGTGAGCAGAGCTATTTAAGTTTTTTCTTTCTTTTTTTTCCGAATATGGCCACTTATAACAGTATCTTTTTATAATGATCGTTAAATTTGGGTCTTATTAAAAATTCCTTCTATATCAAGTATAGTAACATATATGTATGTAGGTTAGGTAGGTATATTTATGAAGAATTAAAATGAGAGTCTTTACCTTCCTCTAATTATTTCTGAGAATCTAAGAAATGACTAAATCTAAATTTTGGACTAAAATTAAATTCGCTGTTACCAAGGCTGCTCGACAGGGTATGGGTTTTTATTTGGTGAAGAGTCTCGAATGATGGTGCAGTACAAAGGGACTTGCATATCAAAAACAAGAACCGAAAAATGTCAATCGAAGAACTCAATTTATTCCCTTTTTTTTGCTCCAGTGATTAATAATATCAAGGAAACAGAATAAACTAAATTTTACTAAGAAAATCCCATAATTTTAGAAAGAGCACAACTTTTAAGGTAAAGATAGACGGCGAGAGACAATTGGCCTCCAGTCTCCGGTTTACAGAGACTAAAATCTCCGAAATGTTTACACGGCAAGAGACTTTTGTCTCTGGAGACAAAAAAATTAGGCCTTCAGAGACCATAATAAAAAAAAAGTTTCTAGAGACCCGTCTCCGAAATGTATACACGAAATTCGAAGTTTGGTCTCTAGAGATCTGCAGAGATCTTTGTTAATTGTCAAGCAAGAGATTGTTAGAAAGAATTACCTCAAAAGTTATTAATATTTCTATGTAATGGGAAAAGTAAAAAGGCTTAAAAAAATATGTCCTTGGTGTACAAAAAACTTGTGTGATTTGTTGTTTTTTTAAATAATCAGAACTCTATACAATACAAACTTTCAGCATTTTTTTAATAATCTCTTTCTAAGAATTTGTAAAACTCACTACACTTTATTTCTCTTCCATTTCAAGTAGACCAACACTTAACTGACCAGAACATACAAATGGAGACAAATGGAGACGACAAATGAGCAAACTTCGGATACCGGAGACCGAACCTGGAGACCTGTTTATTTTAAAACACACGACAGGAGACCGGAGACTAAAAAAGACTCTAGAGACTAGGTCTCTTTTGCGATTATTTTGGAAGTATATATATGGGTCTTTGGGTTTCCAGAGACCAAAAAATTGGTCTCTGGAGGCTAAAATCTCTCGCGGTGTAGCTTCACTTTTATGTTTTATCCGCTGAAATACGAAATTTCGGTTGCATCTGTCAATATATTTTCGGTTTTCGTTTTGGGGCGAAAAGTTTTTTCGGTCTTACTTAACCTTTGGACTGTTTACAAAAACATTTTTAAATTTTCCGGGAAAATCTTTTATTTTTATAATAATACAGATAGGAAACACTACTTAATAATAACATTAAAATATACTTTTTCTTATGAGCCCTCATTATACAACTTTTATGAAAATTAAATGCCACTGTAGCTGGCTCATTTTTGGTAAGTTTTAACTTTTGGCTAGCACCCAAATTTGAAATTTAGTTCAGTTTACGAGAATGTCAAATGTGGAAAATTTTATTGAAAGTGTCCCTAATATAAGAACAAAAAAAAAGCTGAAATCTGGACGGATATAGCAGAGGAATTAAATTGCAAGTAAGAATATAATACAAATTATCAGTTGGTGTTATAAGAATAATAACCAAGTATAAACTTCTTTATAGTTGAAGCCTGCAAAAATAAATGGAAACGATTACGTGATTCGTACAACCATGACAAACTAAAAAACAAAATGGTGTCGGGACAAGAAGGAGAGTAGGAAGGAAACTGATGAAAGTACACTAAGCAATGGAGTTTTTAGCAGATCAGTAAAACTCAGAACGGAATTGAAAACATTTGTTAATTTTAAATCTTATTAATTAATTTTCAAAACATAATCGAACTATTCTGCTGAAAACGAGGAATGTAGGCTTAATGGCGCCACCAGTGGCCGCTCTCCATTCACAGCTTTCGAAATTGGCTCCTTATTTGATGAAGCTGTACTTAGCCCCCCGAGTGGACACGAAGTGAAAGTTTGTCCTCGCTTCCTTGCCCTGAGAGCAGTACCAGCGTTGACAATCGACAGGAAAAAGAGATATTTTCTTCGACGCCTGTCGCTGGATGTGGTGGAGTAAGGATAACGAAGTGAACAAATATTGACCAATGACTATAGGAAATCTTATTGGGTACAATATCGTACATATAGAGTTTCCTGAAAAAAAAAACGAGAGAAAACTGCTGCCGTTCCTTCTACAGCAAATCACGATGGCGAAGATGACCTCTTTTGCAAAAGCTTATTAAAAAAACTTAAGGATAAAAAATGAGGTAAATAAATTAGAGTTAAATTTGGACGAGGATAGCAGCAATAAAAATTTGCTGTATTTTGTATATTGTGTAAAATAGCTTTCCTAAATAAAACTGAATTCAGAAGTAAGTCATCCTGGATTTTATTCATTCGGGTTGCCTTAAAGAAAAGATCTTGGAACTTTATCACTATTAGCTGAGCAACTGTAAAGTATAAAAAAAAAAACATAATTGCATATAAAAAACTTTATTTATACATCTAAGAGGAGTATAGCACTTAATTATATATGTATAGCTAATATGTATGTGTGTATATGTGTACTTTTATGTATTGAATTAGAAGTTACTTCAAAGAACTTATTGAATAACGTAATATTAATACATTTCGCATTCGATTTTTCCACTAATTGGATTGGAAATGTACTTTACCTTAATTAATGAAGTTTTCAGTCAATGTTTTGCGCGTAAGTTTCTCATGTGCTATTATTGCTTCCAAGTCTACGAACTGACTGTAATTTTTGATTTTTCTGTCGCCAGGTGCCTTCTATGATTTCGTTATTGTCATCGTACGAATCACAAGAGTTTGGATTACAATACTTTGCTTGGCTATAAGGATTGTCGCTTATTTTTAAAAAAATTTGCAGAATAACACATGTAAAGACTACTTTGTCTGCGCTTTCAGGATGATACTCAATACAGTTGCTAAGAACTCTACATTGAGTAATCAAAATACCGAATGCATTTCCTACAATGCGTCTTGCTCTTCAGAGCCTATAATTCAAAATTGTCTTTTCTTTATACAGCAACACCACGGAGGGGTTGCCCGATTTAGTCCATTTTTGAAGCTTTATTTACTATTACTATGAAAATATTGTGTACGAAATTTCACCTCTCTACATCGATGCGTTCTCAGGCAGTATTCAAATATATAGTGAAAAACAAAATTTTTGTATGGCAACCCCACGAAGGAGTTACCCGATTTGTCCCATATTCGAATTTAGATTAAATTTTTTTTTTAAAAGACCCGTGTGAAAAATTTCAGTTGCTAGGGCCCTTCTCTGACCGGTCGGTATAGTAGCGACATAGTCTTGGTACGACATTTGTCCCGTCGTCCCGTCATACCGCATGGGGCTCCCTCACGGTCAGATCTGCTATGGACTAATTCAGCACATATTTTGTTGATTTCACGATAAAATTCACTTCTCAACTCGGTAAATGCCGCTTTTCTACTGACAAGGTAGGCTGCAATCCTGCATACCGAAAACATGTTGCATCTCTACCGCATAGTTCAGACCAGTGTGTGGGTACTGATTTAAATACACGGTGGCAACAGTGGATCGGCATCGTCATCGTGAGGACGGACAGACGGAATGACAAAATTATTGTACTCTACAGATTTTATCTAGGGTTAATTATACTCGATTCTATTCATTTGGGTTGCCTTGAAAAGAAGATCTTTGTCGTGTTCCTTTATATGTTTGACGTCTTTCCATAAAACCCATCAGCCTGTCTTCGTTAATACAAAGGTCTGCCCCACAACCTTCTTCGATTATTGCGTTTTAAAAGTTTATAAGCTAAATAACACATTTGCATAACACTTCCCAAAAACCCTGCGTCTTCCATTTCATCCATAATACGCGTCTTTATATTTCTGAAATGGAAAAAATTAGCAGGAAAAAATTAATTGCAATTTTCTTACTATCAGCTGATCCGGTGACAACTCCTGTTGGCTACAGCCCCAGCAGATCTCGTGCCAGCTACGTGATATCGCGCCAATTGTGTTTCGGTCTTAAACAAAAGCGAATTTCCGGTGTAGAACTTTACGGTTTTAGGTTTTTACTGTTCAATGTGCAAGTGCCAAAAGACACAAAGGGACTGGACATTAAAATGTATATATTCGGGGGTACACTGTAAAAAAGGTGCACAATTGTTGCCACAAAGCTTAGGTATTGTTCCCTAAAATGTAGAGAATATTCCTTAAAATGTAGGGAATATTCCCAAAAATGTAAGGAATAGTCACTATATTTTAGGGGATATTTCCAATATTTTAGGCGTAAATACCTAAGCTTTGTGGCAACAATTGTGCATATTTTTTACAGTGTAGGTATGAAAGTTATTTAGGAATTCTCATGTAATTTTAATTAATTTAATAATAATTTTTTTTTGTTCATGGTGGTATATCGATACTCAATTTCAGCGTTTTTTTCTTCTAGTATTTTTCTAATATATATTTTAGCTCTTCATCCTCGTCATATCATCAGTCAAGCTAATCTCAAAATATTCATGGAAATAGGTTCATAAATTTTTGTAACAGTTGACTTGATTCTCGCACAATCTAGCAGAGAATATTTTTTTCAAACGGGGATAACGCAAAATTTATTGTCAGAGTCTAGTCCATCTAAAATATTTTTCAAAACATGTTTCATATATAGTAATATTCCTTGAAAGTCGAAATAATATCCTTGTCAGGCGCTTGGATCAGTGATGTTGTTTCTGGTGGTAAAAATAAAACTGATTATGATGAAGAATCAGTTTCGAAATATTGCCACTGTGATCCAGGATATTTTTTATTCGCATTTAAATATATAAGGATATTGTTTTCTTCATGCCTTACTTTAACCTGAGGTTTATGGAATGATTTTAATAACCATAGTTGTCATCAGATAATCACCTGGGGCATTGCTACATAAAATAACAGAAATTTATTGCTAAATCCTTCAGCTTATCTTTCGTTTTGAGAAAAGTATGTTCAGAACAGACCCGCTTCGTTTGCGTTAAACATTTGATCCGCACTGTAGGAAGCTGTTTTCAATCCTTTGCATTTTGGTTTGTAGTTGATGGTTGATTGGTGTTGATGTTATTAAAAATTTCAACTGCCCTTTGCCTTGAAGTGTTACCGTCTATAAGTATTTTCATTTATATTCCTACCCAAAAAGTCCATGGAAGTTCTTCCGCAATCTTCGTCAATTATGTTAAATTGAAATCCATCTAAATCGAAGGATAAATGTATTTTCAAAGCTTATGATTTGAAAGTCTTCCGAAGCTTTTCTGTATGCTGTAAAAGCTTTAAACCTTAAATTTTTTTATATTGTTAAGAGTTTTTCCATTGATTTTGGACAAATATAAATTGTTTCAAATAGAAATAAAAAATTGAATTAATTTGAATATTTATTTTCTGCTCTTCCGGTCACATTTTCTCCAAAATATTTGAGGCGACCTGAAAATAAAAATGATGGAGTCGCTATATAATTATCAAACCATCCTTATTGAAATATCTATCTACATATCTATTATTTTTCTAAAACTTCTTTTAAGTCGATGCACACTAACCGGCATAGCACGAACCGGGACAGACAGGCATGGACCGGCACTGGCATTTTTTGTGCACATATAATGACATAAAACGGAAGGAAAAACTATAGAAAAGTGATTCCATGTTAACGTCGCAACTAGACCAGCAACTGACAAATGCCGGTCTAATTTCTAGCCACCGATAGCGACCGGCAATGAAGTTTCTGTTACGTGCCGGTATCTGTCGGTGCCGGTTGATGCGAATTAGCTAACTTGGTTTTATATAAAAATATTTTACCTAACTGTGCCGATTCGTGTTGTGCCGGTAAGTGTGGATCGAGCTTTATAATTGAAATTGATCCCAATGATGGTCGCTTGTCCGAAATGTTGCCGCCTATTAATATCAAATAAAACCATTTATTTCTTTTCTTTTTTAATTTATGTTTTATTCAACCAGAGTTTCCCAAGAAGGATTCATCAAAATCTTCATTTCTCTAATATTAATGTTGTGCAAGAATTCAAATTAATTTAATTTCGGTTTTGATACTAAAAGATTACAATCTTTTTTATAAGCAGGTAAAGGAAGTTATTACAAAGACAAAAAATGGAAAACTAATATACTACGAATTCAACAAGGTACAGACATAAGAAAAGCAAACGAAAAAAAAAAAATTGTTCTAATCTGTGCAAAAATCTGTCACTGCAAAATTATTTTTTTTCAGAAAACAATTCTATTTCTAAATATATCGGCAGTGTCAGCTCTCTTAATTAATATCTTCGACGAAATCAGAACGAAATCACGATATCCAGAGCTTATATCCTCTAGTTGAACGAAAATGGTAGATCATTGGTACTTCGTAGATAATAAGATTAAGAGGAAATCAATATACTGTAGAAGAGAAAGAAAGTTCTCCGTTTCAAAAATAAGTCTATAGCGTATTGTGAATTTAAGGTGGGATACATGATCGAATCTACACAGTCCCAATACAAATCTAACTGAATCTACTGCAGTAAGAGTCAAGTTTTGGGAAGACTAGGTAGCCATATCGTGGTCCCAATTAGCAAATCTCTTAACTCCACTTTTTATCAAAATATAGTTTATTAGGTAAGTGCCATACCATACCACTGATATACTGATGTAGTGATGAGCTGATGTGCTGATCATCAGCAAGTGATTTTCATGTTGCTGATTTTTACTGACATCAGTCGAAGTTTTATTTTCAAACTAATTAAGTCGGTTAAGTTTAAAATATTATAAATGAGCGAACGAAATTTTGTTTCAAAATACTGCAAAGTGTTGAAAAACAAATATCCCTGTGGGAATCAACGTGTGCAGACTGCTGCAAAAGGGATAAATTTGAAAAAGTTTGGAGAGCTTTGTTGAGTTTTGTTTTCTTGTGGAATTTTTTATTAAATTTTTCTCAATACTGAAGAGTATTAGGGTTTCTGCCAATACGAAACTCTTGTTCCAATCAATTTTTCAAGTTCAATCTTGTTTGTAATTTACATTAGTATAGCTTCTTTCCTCCATACACGGAATATAACTCACCTTCCAAAAAGGTGCTGTGCTTCCTGCATCCTATAATGAATGATAGTTGGATTTTATTGTTTATCATGAATGATGGCTCAATTTTATTATTAATCAAGAATGATAGTTAGTTTCCTTCAGTTGTGAATACCATCAAAAAATCCCGACTATGTTAATATATAACTCACCATACATCCAATATTTGTGTTTTTGGTTTTTTCATCCATTTATTAATAATAATAGCAGCAAAAGCTCTTCCTAATCGCTGAATTCTGTTTTAAGTGCTTGCATTTTGAAATCAAATCAGATCACTTTTAGTAAATGTAGCATTACCTACTGATAGGATGTTGTCGCAATATATCAGCTGCTGATAATTTTGAAACTTCACCATCATCACATCAGCATATCAGTGGTCTGGTGTGGCACTTGCCTTAGAAGTTTTGGTAATACTAAAAACAGTGCAATATTGCGTAAATTCTTCTGACTGAAATTTAGATGACTAGTTTTTCGTACAACAGTCAAATGGAAATCCTTAATGTATCATCATCCTGTAATTTTTTTTTTGTAAGTTAGGAGGTTTGCTAATTAGGCCGACAATATATGAAATTTTATAATACTAGACACTTAATTAAGAGGCAGGGAATTTTGCTAGATTACAGCATGTCATTTTTCAGTTTAGGATATCGCGTAAATTATAAACTTTGTTCTCATAAGGAAGGGGATTTCATTCAAAGTCGACGAGTAGCAAAGGTTGAACAAAAAAAGATCGAAGGTCTCACAATAGATCCTTGTGGGACACCACTGCTGTGTGGAAGAAAACCTGAATGGTTATTAATGACCAATGCTACCCTCTAGAAATGTCGACACGGAAAAACTCTTAGCAACGTTTGTCTTATGTCTTAATAGCTGCCGAAGCATTCAATGGAAATGGACCATAATAATTTCCAACAGATTTGTCGAAGTCTTCTGCTAAGCGTGTATTCCACTACAGATATTTTCTCACAAGCCAAGTGGAAAATGCATTTAGAATTATGTCAGAAATTTTTCGAATATTTCTCAGATATATGAAATTAACTTAAGATAAAACATAATTAGTTACCCTGGATGGTAGTGATATACTATGTTTGTAAGAGAAAACCTATGTGCAAAATTTGAAGTTTTCATGGACAGGTCACAAAGAATATTTTATTTATTCTTAAATTCGGAAATATTTTGTAAATTGCGGTCGCTGAGTTCTCTTAGTTTACAACCAGAAACTGACAAATAATCCTTATTTTCCATTGTATAAAGCTATAGGCTACTACTGAATGACTTGGACTTCATTTTTGCTTTACGCTTCTTTGATATGTTCGATTTTTTGCCTGTTTACAGGTTACAAAACTTGCACTTGCAGTATCATCTTCGCCATCAGTACTAGCAGTCTTCTGCATCGATTATAAAGAGCTAGTTTGGTCGCCGTAACAATAACGGGCCTGGACTTATCGCATATTTCGTGCATTATGGCATTCCCAATAAAAATTGCGTAAATGTAAATGGACCTTAAGTAGGTACGTATAAAATAAAAACTTTTTTTATGGATACACTGGAGTAAATCGAAAATACTTGCTTTTCGCAGAATATTTTGAGCTAACGCAATTAATTTGAATTTGAGTAGAAGATCTTTGCTTTACTTTAGATCTATATAATTTAGAAAAAAGATCAATTTCAGTTTTCTTAATAACTGCGATTTTGAACTATTTTACAGAGAGATGGACAGATGAATATGTTAGGTAAGGTTAGGTTGGGTAAGACGGGTGCCAGTCGAAGAATAGTCTGCATCACTTACACCTCCAGTGGGTCCATTGTGACTTTTGACGTGATGGAATAACCTACTAAACCGCCCTAGGAATCTCAGAATACACCTAGCTCTGGACTCTTTACTCTGAAGCTCCCCTAGACTTGAAAAGAAACAGCTACCCAATAGTCTACCTCTTTTATTCATCAAAGAGGGGCACTCGCAAAGTACATAATGGATGGATTTGATTTCCTCTGAGTCCCTACAGCTCCTGCAGAACTCGTTCGCCGCTATATCCAGCCTTCTAGCATGGTTCCCTATGGCTCGACAGTAACCCGTGATGACCGTGATGATTAGGATTGTCACATAAGCTACCGCTGTGGAGCTATCTACTTCAGAGCCTTTTTTGGCCAGCTCATCGGCCATCTGAACATGTAAAAATCAAAATGTCTTTAAATATTATGCATACAGGTATGTGTGTCTATCCATTTTGCTCTAGTATTATTATTTCTATGTGTTACAAATAGAATGGCAAACTTAGTGCTTAATATGGTTATTCATTTGGGGTATAATTAGAACAAATAAATTGAAAATGGACCCATTCAACCAGCAGATAATTTTTTCTATACACAGCATAAATGAAAAAATCACAAAAAAAAAAAAAAAACAAAGGAGAAGATCTCATTTATCTTTATGCTTTGAAAATGTATAATCTTTTCACTACTTCATTCACTAAATCTACATTGAATAAACAAAAACACATAAAAAAAACATCACAGAAATTTTTCTGTATAAAAGCAAGCAAAAGTTGTTTTTTAATTTCTAAAAATTCTCCCTTCTCAAGCGGATTCATCCTGAGATGGCATGGAATAGATACTCCCCTGTACCACTTATTACATTTAGTACCTATATATATACATAAACACATAAGAAACTATATTTATAATACACAAAGGACCCCTAGAGAAAAGGTTTCCCATCCAGATGTGGATGGCCATTTCGAAAATATGTTTTTCTGGTAATGCGCTGTGAAAATTAGGTGTCATTCATAAATTCTCTGTCAGTGTGTTTCCAAGCATTTATTAATACTTGCCCTGCATCCCCATACCCGAAAGCGAATCCGATTATACCGTAATACAGGTGGGATGTATGTAGGGTTTACTAGATTTGACCTGAAAATGAAATCTTTCGTCTACCTTATAAATGAAGGGAGTTTTGTTTTTTTTTTACTTGAGACACGTAAATTTCATTTTTGTGAGGAATTAGTAAATTACGAGTAAACATCTTTTGCTATTGGAGAGATGGTGGAATCTAATTGAGTTCTAGTTTTTTATTCTAAAATTATTCATTGTTGTTAGAGTCGAAATGAAATTTGAATCGTTTTGTACTAATTTAGATATTGGTACTAATATTAAATAAAAGTATTTCTCTTAAATTGTTCGCCTTTTTAAAATTTTCACTTTTGCATGTCTTAAATTCTAATTCTGCATGAAATCCTCATAATTACTAGAAACAACCAAATGTCTGAATAGACAAAGCCCGTATTTATAATAATAATTTATAATAAGTGGCTATCGGAGGTGTAGGTATCCACACATGGCAGCAAATAGTCAAGGTATTGTATTCTCTATACGAACTAACGCTCCAACATTTTGTATGTGATGACGTCACTTTGCCGACTAATCTATAAAAAAGTCCTCTCTCTGTCAAATTTATTAATATGTCAGAGATTTTCTTACTTTTCTATACGTTAGTAGTTGAAGTGACGTCAGCTGCAACGTGTCAAAACTTAATGAGAATTTCTTTGGCTGTTTTAAAATTTTGGCTAGAGTCAGTTATAGCTGGCTATATCCAGAATGAGGTCGTTCAGTTGTTGGCTATAGCCAATTTTGAGCCAAAAATAAGAGCTATAAATGACGAAAAATCATATCAGTATATGTTAGCTCAATTGTCAAAAATTATTGTTCAACTCTTGGTATGTAAGATTCTAAAGGTGAAGAATTTACAGACTTCAGCATACTTCCCACAGCCTAATGGAGCACTAGAGCGTGCACATAGACCCTTAATAGAATACCTGCGAACCATCGTAGATGAAAATCCCAAAACATAGAACCAATACGTACGAACCGCTGCATTCGTGTACATTAACAGTGTACACGAGGGTACTAAGCTTACCCCAATGGACTGCCTATACGGCTTCACAGCGGATGTCCCATCAAATTTAAGACGGGATCCCGAATCCGTTTGCAATCATGAGAGCTATTATCATATACTGAAGTATAAGCTCCAAAAATCATATGCCACGGCAAGAAAGAACTTATTGGCAAGTAAACAGCGCTCAAAGAGGTACTACGATTAGACAGTACGGCCTCTAACTTTCCATGTAGGAGACAAGGTCCTCATCAAGAATGAAAGCAGAAAACATAAGCTTTCTCAAATCTGGGTAGGACCTTATCAGGTAATCGCAATACCAAGAGATGTAAATACCACAATCAAAATTGGTAAGTGAACAGTAACCGTACATAATAACCGTTTAAAACCATATTTCGAATAAAAATATATCGAACAAAGATGAACTAGGTTGACTTGAAATTCCTACTTTAGTGTCCATTAAACCTCATTTCAATACCTCCCCATAAACATTTGCGGTGGAGTCTCTCCACTGCCCAGTTTAAAACGGCACAATGCAAGTACAAATATGCTTAAAGGATTGTTTTCTTCTTCTGAATTGTTCACAGAAATGGCGCTATAATTCATCATAGTTGCTATAGCCAAATTGGTTAGTGCTCTGGAGGTGAAGCCAAAGTAGCTTGATGTTTGTGTGTTTAGTTTTTGATGTCAAGTAACCAAAAAAAAATGTCTTAATTTTATTACTGTATGGATAGCAAAGGTGAAATTATTTACGAAAATAATATGCCATTATTAATAGACAAGGACGGTAATGTGTTGAACATTTTCGCTATGATTAAATTATTTATTAATATAGGCTTCACTTATTTTCAATCCATTCTTTTATTATAGTTGCTATTACAACTAATTTACTTTTATTACTCGAATTAATTCTTACATTGAAATGGAAACAATGTATGGAATGATGCAAGTTTGACATTTACTCATACAAATAAGAGCCATAGCTACAGCCATTCTGGTTATAGACGGCTCTAGCCAAAATTTGAACACAGCATTTGTATTTGCTCTGCTGTGCGAAAAGTGATAAGTTAAAATTCAAAATGGTTTATTTCCCAAGTTACATTGGAGGTTGAATTTCCTATCATCGATGGCCGTTTAACCTATTTTGAATAAAATTATGTAAACTACACGGAAAGAAAAGTCTATCCAATTTGGTATAAAAACAATCAAAACTGCTATTGGTTTTGCGTCAATCCAATGCTTTATTAATGTTAATCCTAGTTTAATAAAATTTGTGAAATCTGATTACAGAACTTTAATACAATTTTTATATAATCAGTAAAATATATTTACTGGAATAATCCCAAAATACTGACTTTCAATCAATCATTTGATTAAGTTGCTTAGCTTTTGGAGGAGGGGGTACAAATATTGGATACCTATTATAGTTTTAATGATAAAAGGCCTCAAAATAGACATATCCAAAAAATAAATGGTATAAAGATAGGAAATTTTGTTTACTTATCGGCGATATTAACATAAGTAATGGAGACTACAACACGGTCAAAAAATATAAAAATTAGAAATTTCCAAATTAGGGTAGTAATATGAGACTGTATTATAATATCAAAAACAAACGAAAAATTGTGGCAAAAGATGTGTAGTATCTCGTTAATATTTATACTGTACAAATCTATTATGGGGCTACAAAAGTCATAATCTTCATCTAGAATACCGCTTTAATAGTTGGTAGAAATATAGGGTCCGCCATCTAACGTTTTTTTTTTCAACTAGTGCTTATTTCGTGAATGGTAACACTTAGCTCATGTCTGATTTGACAGATAATTAGTTTTATTCTTCCGCTGAACGAATATGGTTGTGTATACGCTTGAACAACGCTGGGAAATATTGCCTACGATCGACTTACAGAAGATGCCGATTTTGCTAAAAAAATCATCTTTTCGGATGAAGCTCATTTTGATCTTGGCAGGTATGTAAACAAGCAAAATTGTCGCATTTGGGGCACAGAAAACCCGCACGCATACATTGAAAAGCCGATACATCTAAAATGAGTCATGATAGTCTGATAGTATTACCAACCAAGTATCTCATATTGCAACCAATTGGTTTTTTTTTCAGTAAAATTAGTAATTTAGTGAGAAAAGCTCAAGCTTTTTTGTAATATTTAATTATATTCTAAAACTAAAGTAAATATAATGTAACTTACCGTATTGTTGTTCAAAACCAGAAAAATATACAGATATAAACTAGAAACAAATCATGTGAAAGAAAACTTTTCACTTATGCCCTAATTGTCAACGTTCAACATGCGTCAAGACTAATAACGAAATGTACGACGGCTATTTCAAAATCTTCGCAGAACTAACAGTAATGCTAGCCTAGCTACGCTTTAGATATTAGTAGCGTAGGGAGACCAAAACCCCGGTGTCTCATATTTCTACCGCTTCCTCTACTGATGTCAAATAAAAGTGTGTTAATATCAGCAGTAAACGTGTTTCTGCTATAAATTCTTTTTATACTCTAGATGCAGACCTGTAAAGTACTTAAGTACATTGGTACCCACGTACTAGTATCAGTATCAGTACCGGGACTTGTACTTGAAAAATTTTAAAGTACCAGTACCGGGACTTGTACTTGCAAGTCCAGGTACTCGTACTGTATTGGTACTTGTACTTGAAATTTTACAGGTCTGCCTATATATACTATGTATACTAAGTTTGTCATTCCGTTTGTAACACCTCGAAATAATGATGGTAGAGCAAAATGGATTGGACACCCATTCATAATATTAAAAGTTATTTTGATTTTTGCATGTTCGTTCGTCCGCCCGTGCGCACGATAAATCGAGAACGTTCGAAAATGAGACAAATCGTGCAACTCCTTCGTGGGGTTGCCATATAAAAATTTCATTTACCGCTATATATTTGGACACTGCTTGAGAACGCGTCGACGTAGAGAGCTGAAACTTCGGACATGATGTTTTTACTATATTACCAAATAAAATGTCAAAAAGGGACTAAATCGGGCAACTACTTCTTTGTGTTGCCATATAAAAATTTTGGTTTTTTACGTATACTGTGAAAACGATCAATCCAAGACATTTTTATTGTACCAACAACTTCTGCAGAATACGAAATCCTATATAATTGGTTATGGCTTTGTTACTTGTTTTTTATTGAAGTGAGTAAAACGTTTGCTGTTATTAACTTGTTTTAGATTGAATTTACCATTGAAAAGATTAATTACAATACTTATTTTACTGAATGTATCATATTATTTGCGAGAATCAATCCTAGTTTGCTTGAATACGGTAAAAATTTTTCTACATATAAGCTATTTATTTTTCGGTTAATTAAGTCAACTAATAGAATGTTGTTAATCCTTATTTTACTAAATGCGTTAATATTTTTATTGACTAAGTATTAGTTTATTCCATGAGAGTAGTTGGATTTCCTTTATTTAATCTTTCTCTACTGATCTACGAACACATAATTTATCTAGTGTAAGTAGGTGTAAATGTTTATTATCTATACTAAATTAAAATTACTAGAGCCAATTTCTGTTTTTGTATAGATCAGTAATGGTTATAACTTACGACTTTAATTCAATGGAAAATAATACAGACTGATAAAATCTGTAATCAATTTTGATGGAAATGTTTACAATATCAGCAATTTCATAACAAAGTGATCAAAATTTTCATTTTTGGAACCCCCCCCCCCCCACCGATTTCGATGAAAATTTCAAAATTAGTTAAGTATTAAAAAATATTGGACCCACATTTTTTTGTTTAGCCCGCCAACCTCCGGTCTTTGATACGGGGTGATTTAAATTTTAATGTTTTCACTTTGGACGTGTTTCTTAATTTGCTGATTACTTGCAATATTTTGCTTCATTTTCATATGGAGTAAATTTTACTTTATTTAGTCAAATCGAAGTAAAAGTGTCACCTACCGTCATTAAAAGGAGCTGAATTTAATAAAAAGTGGAAAGTGTCTTTTGCTAAATGCTACATTACAGCAAATAATTGAAAATTTTCTTGATAGAATTTAATTGAATTATTGAACTCTGTCAAGACATTCCAAATGAAATAATTTTCGTTCTCAGTCTGTCACCTCTTCACATCCTTGAAATGACTGAATTTCAAATTAATTAATTATTTTTCGATAACTCCATAGTTTCTATATACCAACTTATTTTATTAAAGCAATATTTTTAATTATCATTTAAATTTGAGTTGTGCCTTATTTATAATATTTACATTACCTACTACGAAAAATATACACACACAATTCTTATAAAATTAGATTTCTTCTACATTAATACGTAGATAGGTAGAAAGGAGGTCGACAATAAGGAAAATTTACGTAAACTAAACGTGAAATTTACGTTCAATTTACCAAATCAAGGAAATGTGTCCTCTGCCCTATTGGAAAATATTTCCCAATTTCCATAATATATACGTCGGTACGACGCGAAGCCTTCTCATTCTGTTGTAGTAAATTAGTTAGAGATCGCCAAGTAATAGAAAGTTCGTTGCGCCATGTATTAATTAAGCTCCGTCGAGCGAAGATTGGAGGCAGCCATAAGGTAGATCTCCTATGGAGAAAGTGGAGAAGCTCAGTGAGCAGATCTCTTTATAGGCGCAGCTATAGTAGCAGATGCCTAGGTAGGGTGGAAGTGCAGCTGAGACTAGACAGGCACCAGAATAAAAGTCTTGGATCTGTTAAGACTAACTAACAACTTCTTTTTATTGGTCAATTCCTAGCTTATTTATAATAAAGTAAATATGCTAGCCTAAATTTAATTACGGTTAGTATATAGCTTTTTGATAGGTACCTACATGCATGCCCGTGATTTGGGGCACATTAAGTCAAATTGCTTATTTGCACTTATGTGCTTAACTTCGGAAGAAAGATGTGATGCAACTAGGTTGACCCGTACTACGGTGGTTGCAAAGAATGTAAACAAACGCATGTAAACAATTGCAGCTACTTCTTATGGTTGTGACATACATTAGGTTATGCATTTATTGTGATCGATTAATTGAGCAATGGATTTCAGGTCATTTGAATATTGCATTAATGCAGAATGTACATTCTTGCATTTTCAATTGGTTTTTAATTTGTTGGTTTTTTTCCCACTTGCATACTCACATCAAACTGTACTTATCTAAGTGCGACGTAAATATTAGTTAATCTCTATTTATTCATTTATAAATACTTAACTATTAAAGTTTTAACGCTGACTACAAAAATTTCTATTTACGAGATAATCTAAGATTTGGGCCTGAGTTCCTACTATGACTGAACTATATAGTTCCTTTTCTATTGACTATGATTTGTTTATTATTTTTTAACTTCTACGTTTCCTTATTATCTAACTCTACGCTAAAAACCTACCGATGACTGCATAGTTAATTCATAAAATTAAATCCTAAAAACTAATTACATCTGGTTAATTCAAACTTATAAACCATGGCAGACGTATTAGTTTATGACTTAATCTCTATCACAATTTACTTAATTGGCTTAATAATGACTCATTTGTCGAAGACATACTTCATTGATCTATGTACTGCCATTTCTGCCACTAATGTGTTGGGGTGCAAATGGACTCTGAGCTCGTTTGATGAGAAATTCGTCCATAGGAGAGAATATTTTCTAGCATTTTCCATCGCCTTGTTACTGATACTGAACCACCTGTAACGATTTTTAGAAAAATTACCAGAGGGTTAGCACTCTACTTCAAATTATCTTATTGAAAGTGCATTAAATGGAGATTGCTTAGTAGATTACCGGTCTGATTATATATATGTATATAAGAGGAGTAGTTTTGCCTTAGTGAATACTTCGAATGTTTTTCGTATGAAGGGCTTACGATACCACAAACAACGATGCTTTTGGTGATTGTAGGTTTTTCTACATGATCTTTGAATTTGCAAATTTTATTGAACCTAACACCAAAATTGTTTTATCCTGAACCTGTTAAGAGCTATTTATGGAAGCTATTTTATGTAAACACTTGCAATCCTGGTACAAATTGAGTTGTATGCGAGCTTGCGAAAGGGGATGAGTTTTGGTTTTGTTGAAATTTATTTTGAAACTTACCACTTAGTTAGTGTAATCAATAGAACATTCAATGAACTTAGGTATTTGGTACCAGAAAACTTACATATATAGTACGTGAAATTCCCGAAATGTTAAGTTTTCTCGGATATAAGGAAGAAAACATTAAATAAATTTTTTTTTTACGGGACACTTACAAATATATTTTCGTTAACTCACACCTTGTACCTCCATTTCAGGTACAAAACCTGTTATGGTAGTACCTTCGAGTGAGCACTAGTGAACGTGCAATCCAGTCTGTCAGCATGTGCTGAAAGCTCACTCCGTGAACAGCGTTGACTACAGGGCGGCACGCTAGCCCATCAGCTAATTCGGGAGAGGTGTGAGGTGACTAACCAAAATACCTGCCGCTGTCATGCACCATATACACACAAAAATATGGTGCCCTACAAAAAAAACCAAAACGTCGCAACACATCCAGTCCTGAAATTACTTTTACACCACTTACTTGAACTCATTTGGAGTACTGGTAGTATGTACTCGTGCCATTGCCCCATCCACCCAACGTCATTGTCCCTAATATCGTTGGATTTCCTCTTTATAATTTTCTATACTCGCCAATACTATTCAAATTGAATGAAAACTTACTTCCTTTTTCTTTTCCATCCAAAGATCAATCTTCTGTTTGCATAGGTGACAGGATCTGTCAAAGTCCCCCGTTTTCAGTCTTCACTCACATCTCAGCTTTTCCTATTTACCGACAGATGTCAGCCGAGTAACTAGAATTATTGATGGTATATTCGCATGCGAACATAAAAAAAGCTATCTCTATTTCTAAAGTGGAGTTATGCCTTTATTTAATAAAAATATACCTAGAACTGGTGGCATAAATTGTTGCCACTGACTCTAGGGAATATTTTTTACTTTGCCGTTGTTGTAGGATTATTAGTCGACTCACGTGAAGTGAAGATATTGAAGAGAAGCGGATCGATGACGGATCATTTTAGTTTAACTAAGAACAGTTGGTCAGTTAAGATGTTATAAAAAAATCTTGTAATTTATGGTGGTAATTGAAAGTGAATCAGTTTACCGATAAGCCCATTCACCCACATTTTGACAAAGGCCTCGGCTACATATACCCAAACAATATTATGACGTTGTAACAAAACCTTAATTTATATACCTGTCGTAACATAGTTATGTGGTGATAGGTCAATCTATTGTTTCAGCGTTTATAGTCAATGTAGAGTTCGATATCATTATCCGTTGCAACACCATCTGTCTGATAAATAGAAAAGTACAGAGGTATATACGGGTGTGAAAAATCTGGGTGAAGTTTAAGTAAAAAATACATACTAGGGGTATTCACGCAATGTTGTATCAAAGAGTGTATCATTGTAAAAGATGTATTTGATCACAACCCAGAAGAGTCATACAAGACCTATGCATATAAAATGCAATACAAGGGTCTTGTATTTTTACATTCACAGATTGGCAGTGTAAACCGGGTTGTATAGTTGTACTTACGTCAAATGGCAGCAGATGCAGCTGGGGAGGGAAGTGTCCTAGGAAAATTTCCAGTAGGCCAAATGAAAGACCGTTTTGAGGACTATCGACTGGTGCACTCGTATTTTTTCTAGGTGGTACTCGGTTGATTTTGCATAGTGTTCAATTTACATCTACCCGCATCTTGGTTTTCCCCCACAAAAAAAGGTATTGCAAATTTGTGAGCCCAAAACATCGGTAATGGCGCATCAAAGAGCATGAAACTTTCTGGAAAACTTAATAAAACATCACCGAAAAACCAATTGGTGCGATCGATTTTCTTTTACCGCCCTAAATTATTTAATAATAGTTTTTGAAGTTCAGAAATTAGCTTTAATTATTTTCAAAATTTGAACTTTTCTTGCGGGATGAGGAGGGGACCATTCAAAACACGAACTTGATATTCGTCTTTAGTTCGACAAGCCGATTAAGTTTATCGAAAAAAAAAGTTTCAAGTGGTGGTATTTTGGGGTGTGGGGTTGTTACCCCACCCTCCTCAAACCCCAAATATGACATGTGGGGCGTCTATTTAAAGCCCCCGCTGAGCTCTTTCGAATGGCGTTTTTTAGATTTCAATCCGGTATACTCCATAGTATATTTTTTCCACCCTCTAAAACTTGATTACGTTTTAACTGAAAACTACTTTTTTACTTTATCGGACCCTGCATCATAACTGATGCCCCCATAGAAAAAATGTTGCATCTGAATTAAAGGTAATAAAATTTTCTATCTATTAGAAGGTTTTTATTTTCAATTCGAGATATTTCCACAATGAGCTTTTACTCCCGAAGTTCACTGTTTTCCCCCATCTGGTTCCTATATACGCAAGTACTACATATTAGTTATTTTTCTAATTTTTTTTTTCATTCATCGGCATAAGTGTTCGATTACGAAACTTTTTCATCTTTACAAAAAAATATCTCCAAAGCACTGTTATTCCGTAAAGGTAAATTGTAAATTTTTACATTTTGTCACGACAAAAACCGGTAAAGATTACCGTAAAAGGAGGTTGTTCTACTATTATTAACATATCTCCTAAACTATTAGCCTGAGCTGAAAACTAATTAGGAATAACCATTCCCAACAAAACAGGCTTCATCTTATTCGCTGACATTATACTGGAATAGTGTATAATTAAGTAGTAATAGTAGGAATAACAACTTGGGAAACAACTCAAACGGTTAAAAAATTCTATGAAAAACCTGCATTTCCTTAATTTAAGCCGTTCTTTTCATAAATAGTTGAGATACTTTAGTTTTTATCTCAGCTATTTTTAACCGGATCTTCACAATTCTTTCTTTCTAGGATAACTATGAATCCTAGGAATTTTGAGGATTTTCTCATTTTTTTCGGGGCCGGGGAGAGCTCCCACGGTCCCATTTTATCACCCTGTTCCCATAATTACATTTCGAAGTAAGCTAAAGGCTAAAGAGTGTGTTCACTCTTTGCTGTAAATTCTTGTTGTATATTTACATCGGTTACACTGATACATTAAAGAGTGAATACCCCTATTGTATTGGGTTTTCTATATATATAGAATATATTTTAAGATTTATTGAAATAAATATTCATTTTGAAGTATCATATTTTATGTGGCTAATTATTCGCACATCGAGATTGTACTATAGATAAGAGGTGAACTTTCAGTGATGTGGCGTTGACTTGCAACAAAGGGAAGCAATCAGATTATAATTTTACAAAAGCGTTAAATAACCATGCGCTCCAATTCGATTCCACTCGACTTGGACTGGGTAGTTATTCGGATTCGGGACTCGACTCTAATACTCGACTAGTCCAAGTTTTTAAAATTAACCAAAGACTAGGAAATTGAAAAGGTAACCTACGTATTTAGGAATGTTCTGATCAGTTTAGAGATTTATGTTTTATTTACTTTTTTATTATACACATTCCTGTGAACATTAATAAATAGTCGTCCTCACTTTCCCTTGTTAATGAATAAAGTCAACGTTTACACCAAATAAAACTAAAAAATGAAAATGTAAACAGCTAATCAAACTGGTGTAAATTTGCTCAAATCATCTGAACGTATGTATAAATTCAACTGTCATCTTTTAAAAGAAAAGAAAACATTTGTTTTTATTTTACATATATTGTAACTGACAACGCGTTTCGTCTAATCAGAACATCATCAGGGCTCTTGTTGTAGCCCTAATGATGACCTGATAAGGCGAAATGCGTTTGCGATTACAATGTATGTAAAATAAAAATATATGTGTAGGTACGTTATGGAAGAAACAAAGTGTTTTTTTTTTATAAGATAGCAGTTAAAATGAATCTATTCCAGCAAATGTTACCTATAAAATCTGTGAATTATTCAATTCAATAAATAATTCTAATTTTAAAAATTTTAGTTTTTTTTTTTTTCGTTATAAAAACTTCAGCTATAAGAATCGTTATTGAAATCCAAAATATAAAACGTTTTTGGTTATTTATTTGAGTTTAGATTTAGATCCAGACTCGATTCGCACTTGACGAGTTTTCAAAATTTTGCGTTTTCTCGAAAATGATGGCAATGATATATGGTTCTCAGAATGTGGACAGATACTCAATAGTATTCTACCGTACTGGGTAAGTTGTCTAGTAATAACGGCATTTGAGCTCTGTAAATGAAATTTCAAAGAATTTTCAAAACACGAATTTTAAATTCATTTATAACAGAGTGTGTGAGAGCTAGTCTCGGACGTGGGAGGGAGTGCCGGTTTGTAAAGGACAACTCAGTCGTTTTAAAATCCAAATATAAAATTTTTATTAATACGTAAAGTATTATAAATTCATTTGCTTAACCTATATCACAAAATTCATTTTACTAAAAACTAACCTACAAACTATTATAAAATTCAATATTAAATTCAATAAAAAAAAAAAAAATAATAAACAAATTAAAATTCAAAATATAAAATGTTGTGCTTTCTCGCTCGTTGTTACTTCTGAAAAGGAAGAAGAAGACAAGAGTTGAGCAACTGTTATCAAAATAAATTTCAATACATATTTTAATTGACAAACTGCCTTTATTGGTGCGTGAGGGCACAAAGACAGCAAAATGCTTCTACAGAAAACTAATTCAGATTAGTCTCCTGGTGTAGATTTATTGTATCAAAGGTACAATATGTTTCTATAAAGTAGAAGCCTTTTTATGGTAGCAAAATACCTCTGCTCGTACGTGAGGGCACAAGGAAGTAAAGTGCTATAGTCAGTAAAACTAGTCAGATTAGTCTCTGACAGTACTCTGAGCATGCGCTGAAATGTAGCAATATGCTAATATAATGAAGAATGCAGATTAATTTCTGCAGCAGAATTATTCTTCTGCTTAGACGTGGGCAGGAATATTGCAGATTAATCTCTGCGCAGAATTTTCTTCTGCTTAGATGTGGACAGGAGATGTTTGCAGATTAATCTCTGCGCAGAATTAATCTTCTGCTTAGGTGTAGGAAGGAGTGTCGCAGATTAATCTCTGCGCAGAATTAAACTTCTGCTTAGGTGTGTGATGGAATTTAGCAGATTAATCTCTGGCCAGAATTAAACTTCTGCTTAGGTGTGGGATGGAATATTGCAGATTAATCTCTGCGCAGAATTAAACTTCTGCTTACGTGTGGGATGGAATATTTGAAATGGTGGGATTTTCAGATTATTCTCTGAAATATAGAATTAATCTTCTATAATGAGGTTGGGAATATTCTTGTATTAAGATAAGTCTCTAAACCAGATGAGCTCTGGACCAAGAATGATTTTCTGCTGCTGCTCGTCGGCTTTATATAGCAGCTGCATCCAGTTATGAGCTCTCGCCTCTCGGTGTTACCCTAGCAACGTTTGTTGAATTTGATGACTGAGGCGAGATCAAATGATTTGACGTAATGTCAAGATGTGACATTACGAAATGTAAATATACAGGAGGGATGTGTACTTTAGGTAAGTTGATGATATATTTATAAAGATTTTTTATAAATAATAACAATTTTGTATGTTTTAGGTGTGAAATCTGTTTGCTGGAGTGCTTGGACATCGTTGGACCAAAGGAAGGAAGTTCCCGACTATCAGATGAGTATTTTTTATTGGTTTATTTTATACTTTAATTCTTTGTGTTTCTTTATTTTGTCTTTTTAGGAAGAAATAAAATTGCATCAAAAGGAAAAAGAATAGGAGGAATAAATTACGTCGGTGGACTGAACAGAGTGTATTATGAAACAGAGGGTATTATCGTCGCCTTCATGAAACTAAGAATTTAATCTTTTGAGATGTAGCAATGTTAGGAGTAAACGTTTTTTGACTATCTGAGCTCATTAGTAAAGTAATGTAGATAAGATTTTCTAAGAATAACAGAATATAGGTTTGATTTTCCTAAGTTACATATGAGTGTGGAAGTTCATAATAGCCAAAAAAGCAGACTCGCGATTATGACATGACGACGACAAATAAATTCTAAATAAGCTAAATTAAAATATCTATAATCGTTCATTTACTTATATATCACGCCATCTCTTGTCTAAAGAAATATTCACCTATCCAACTTGAATTACCCCTCACGAATTTACAATTTTCCCTCGACCGCTCGACTTAAACCTATTGCCTTCCAACAACCGAAATGCTTTCTAACGAATCTACCACCATGATATTGATGGAAGCACAATTAAGAATACCTACAGTTGAAACTAATACAGCGTTGATCATATGATTAAAATCAACCTAATACATGCTAGCTGTATAGCAGTGTTTGTAGGTCCCATAGAAGCATTTTTTCAATTGCATCCCTTAGGTTTAGAATCATTTCTTATTGAGTGTAGTTACACTGTAAGTGGCGAACGAGCAACAAAGATGTGTGATGTGATTGTAAATTCCTGACGAGTTCGAATGCCATACATTGTGTTGGATTTTGTTCGATTGCTGATGGAAGCAGAACCGAAAACCACATCACTCCCAGGGTCGGTTGCGATATCTTAGACAGAGCTTAGACGTGTTCGAATGCTATTCTTTTCGTTGCATGTTGTTCGATTGCCTTGTTTTTGATTGTTTTGTTCAAAGGGAGGTAATTTTATAATGCTTTTCTTTGAGTTTACTGCGAAGGATATATAAAAAGGCTTTAGGGAAAATATTTTGAAGCAATTTTTTGTCGTAATTTTTATTACCTTTCATTTTTATTTGTTTTAATTAAATTACATCGGAAAACCTAAGGAAAGTAAAGCTTCCCTTGCTTCCAAAGACGCCATGCCACTGGGAACCTTACAACTTGCTTAATTCATCACGGAAATTTACCTATCTACTCGAGGTATTAAAAAGAAATGTTAAAAAAAAACCAGAGCATAGCTCTGTTGAAATAAAATTAGATGCAAATTCTCTACTTAGCTTACAAAAGTGCACTGAAGAATTTCTGTTAAGAATGTTAAGTATTAAGTAGGCTTAACAAGACTTTTGTGATAATCGGTAATTTTCAAGTTATTAGAAAAATACCATTAGAAATGTAGCAAGAGTCTTACGTACAGTTTGATTTCAACTAAGAAGGTCCAGGGTACTTGGTTATAAAAAAACAAAATATATACATATATTTAAAAAGCCTAAACAACTATAAATTTCAGTTTTTGGTGGTCTTGAATTATTTACGGTTTTAATTTAATTCATTTTGCTTATTAAAAAAAAAAAAAAAAAAAAATTCCAGGGCATTAATCTTTGTCTACAAGTAAAAATTTTCTAATTGAAATTAATTACCGACAAAAATATTGTCTTTCCTCATAATATGTACCTATGTATGTATATTCGAGCCATTACTTTGGGTAATAAACATTCAGCTTGTTAACATAAAATTTCAAGTACTTAGAAGTTATGTATTCTCCCGAGGGAGAATTTTTACATCAACAGGAAAGATCTTGGAGGGACACGGAAATGAATGAAATTTGCCTTCTTTAATGAACCGGAAAATTGTTCTTTATGATTATTAATGGATACTAAAAGCTCATAAATGTGAAATTCCTTCTGAGATTTTCGTAGTTCATAAGGAATACTATATACCTTCGTTTCTATTGTAAGATAAACAGTTTTACTACTTTCATCTCTGCTTTAAGTTATATTTTCTATTATTTTTTTGTTTAGGTAAAATATGTATGTAGATTTTACTTATGTACACACTTGCATAATACAGAGCAGACATTTTTGTTTAGCTGTAAAGATGAAATCAAAAAAGGTAGATATGCAGGATAAATACTGTATACCAAGGATATTTTCATAATTTCAGTCATCTCCTCCAATTAAAATAAAAGAGCATTGTTTTTTATGTTAATTTGCAGTTGTAGAAGTATGTGAGGATTTGCAGCTATACCAAATACAAGAGTTGTCTCCTATTGTAATGTAGTCGAATATTATTTGGAAATTTTCTTTTAAAATTTCTTCGGTTAACACTTTTATTGCTTAATCGATCTCGATCTTAACTATACTACTAATATCAGTAAATTCATTCTTTTTTTACTGACAGATTAACCCTCCTGTGGCCTATTTGACGAACTTTCAAAATATTGATTTAAAAGTGATTTTGAACAAAAATTGTAAAAAAATTGATATTTTTAGTTTCACAAAATTTGTATGCTACAAAGTTTATTCTACATTGGGAAATTTGTAGGAATTTTTAAGTTTTTGTTTCTTGTCGAATTTTGTTACTTTAAAGAAATTGAGAAAATTTTTGCAGGTATACACGAGAATATTTCACAAGTGAAAGTGAAAATTATATCGGCCAAGAGTAAATGTGGAAACCCAATAATTTCTATGCGTGCGTTATATTCATTGCGTTATGATGCCGAATTTTTTTTGTTAGTAATTAAGACAGAAATATTTCTGGATTTTTGCAACTACATTTCACAAGCTTAACACGTTCACACCGGCGCCGATATTCGAGTTTTTCATTGTGAAATGGCGTTCGAAATCATGCTTCGTTTCACCTGGCGGCGCGGTACTATCACACCCGACCATCCCAGATTTCGATGAAACTTTCATAGTTTGTAGGGAATACCAAAATAGCTCACACATATCTTTTTCTTTTGTCATATCACGCCCGATCCCCCGCTAGGGGATTAAAAATTTCGTGATTTTACGATGAAATGTTATTTTCAAAAAATTATATCCGGAAAACGAGGCAACCGGATTTTCTTATACAAATACCAAATGAAGCTTAATGC
This sequence comes from Dioctria rufipes, assembly GCA_963924295.1. Lineage (NCBI taxonomy): Eukaryota > Metazoa > Arthropoda > Insecta > Diptera > Asilidae > Dioctria > Dioctria rufipes. The sequence continues at coordinate 57,049,477 of OZ002741.1, forward strand.
TTATATTTTTTGCATAAAAAAATATAACAGCATCGAATATATTGTTTTCTTGTCTACAACGTGTTTCGCTTGGCAAGCTTCTTGTTCATTCAGTTGTATGGTGCAGAAGTATAAACATTTCGCATGTGAAAATTAAAATGTTTGTTCTGAGTGATTATATGAAACAAAACCTGAAAGAGCTTGGTTACGAACAATTGATTACAAAGAAACATTTGAATTGAAATGTAATATTAATACTGAAAAAATGTTCATAAGTTTAAGATATATAACTTTTTAAAAAATTCGATAAATTTAAAGAAATAAATTTTCCAAATTTGAATACATCTTTTATTTGTTCCTCCCAAAAATAGGGTACTTTTGACTTTCACATAAGTGCAATTAACGTACATACCACAGTTGGATCAATTTTATCAGAAAAATTATTTTAACTCAAGGCCGGAAGTTGAAATAACGCTTAGATTGGCTAAAAACAACTCACTTAAAAGTCGATATAACGAAATATAAATAATCACTAGAACTACATTTTTGTGCTAAATAACTCCCCTTGGGGATTTTTTGTTACTTAATTTAACACAAATTCCAGAGTCATTTTTGATTTTTACCCATTACTTATAATAACTTTCAAAATATAGTGGATCTATAGTGACCCTATAAAATGCGTTATTTCAATGGAATTTTTTTTACTGTATATGTACGGAAAATTGCGATGGTTTTGGGCTTCGTTGGAGCAAGTTGGAATTTCTGTGAGATAAAGGGAGGTAGTTTTTCAGTAGGAACTTAATTAGGAAAAAATTAATTTTAATTTAATTTTGTTAATTATTCCTAAATGGCTGGGAATAATGACTTGTGGTTTTTATAAAATGAAAGATGATAGATTATAGGTAATACTAAGAGAATAAAAGTGGCTTAAATGTTGCAAAAAGATAGCGTTGAAAGTAATATAATGGCTGATGAAACGTAGTATGTTCGAATCGGATCGAGGTTTAGTGAAAAGAATTATTTTAGGACAAAAAGGGGCAGTAATTAACTACTCTATTTAGTCCTCCTAAGTAATTTTCGAACTAAGAAATTTATAAAAAAAAAAAATTCTTTTTAAATATCATCTTCCACTCCGCTCGGCCCACCCCTAAAATTTACACTTTTAGTATTGTGATATATATAATAGCTATGTTGTGAAAAAGGAATTATTAATATCCATCCAACATTTACACAGAAATATCGATTTTGGTGGATCAGGATAATTTAAGGTTATCCGTAAAAAGCTCAATTTGGTCGGCCGTCTTCCAGCACCGAAGAGACTATACATTTTTTTTATTAAATATAAATGTTCAGACATGTTTGTAGAATGAAATTGCATTCACATTTTATCATCTAATCACATATCTAATTAGTTTTTAAATCCGATAATTAGTTTCGAAGATAACTGAAAAAGTTGAAAAAAACTCTTTATGCAAACGAAAAATCTTTAAAAAAGAAATTTCATTGCAAAAAGATGGCGTTTCATATAAGCAGGAACCGTATAATCGTCAGAACGGCTTGGTTCCTACCTGCCGTATACGTCAAAGCAGGCAGACAGAAACCAAGCCGTACTGACGATTATACGGTTCCTGCTTATATGAAACGCCCACTTTTTGCAATGAAATTTCTTTTTTAAAGATTTTTCGTTTGCACAAAGAGTTTTTTCAACTTAATTCTGGAGCTGCAGACTTAGCAGCAAACTAAGTCAATTTCATATTGACTTATTTTGCTATGAATTTTCATAGCAAAACTCTAACTGAAAAAAAATGGAAAATGGTCGTTTTTTGAGTGAAAAAATGGTTTTATTTTAATAAAATGTTTGTGAAGAACCGTTACATTGGCGAAATTCGCCACCCAAATAAAACACGTTCACAACAGGAACGGACAAAAGATATGCACAATGAAGGAAGGGGGCTATATGACCCAAGTGCCAAAAAAGGCATTTTTCATTGTTAAAAACGTCCGTATGAAATTTACAGGATAAAAAAGAGAATCGCCCACTCAATCACTATCTCTTCGCTCTTTAATGTCATACCCCATTCGCCCCATTTTAGAGAACCCCTATGTGGGCCGGTACAACCCGTGAAGCCCCCGAACCGGCAAGCCAATTTTTTTCCATCAATCATTTTCTCCCGAATTTCAGAAATGCAACTAAAGAAAGGGCATTGCTGCCTACGCAAAGTTATTTTGTGTATGCATTTTTAAAATCATGGAATACCGTAAATTCACGAAATACTACCTATTGCTAAAAAATTTTTTTTCGTTCGCTGATGCTATATTTTTTTATGAAAAACATAAAGTATTAGGCCTCATTTGGCATTTGAATTAGGAAAATCGGTCAATCCGTTCTCGAGATATGATATTTTGCAAAAGACGTTTCATCGTAAAATCACGAAATTCCTAAACTCCTTAACGGGTGGTGAGGCGTGATAGGGGGAAACAGAGCTACTTTTGTATTCTATAGAAAATTTGAAAGTTTCATCCAAGTCCAAGCCGGCGGGAACTTGTTAAAGTAGGTAATCCAGAACAATTCAAAGTTGCAATTGGAATAGATAAAAGAATATTTAATGTATTCTGTAATATTTTAAAATAAAAAAAAAATCGAAGATTTCCATGAGAACACCGATTTCCCCAAAACAAATTCCTTCACAAATAAGACGGAACCAAAATGAGGCCAATTGCATTTCTCGAAGTTTGTTTAGCTTTCTAATAGAAATTTAAGTCTCGCGTACTCTTCGATAAATCGATCCCATATAGTTTCTAAAACACAAATTAACTACTCATTTACAAACAATTTAATAAATTTGTGTTACCTTCTTTGCTTGTCTTTTTCTTTTACATGTCTACATGATATAGACTTCCAAATGTAAATGCAGTTCATTTATTCAATTCCTGTTTAGATACTATACCACATAGAGTATTATTTGAAAAAATAAGAAAACTTAACCGCCGCTAAAACTACTAGTTTTAAAATTTCAAACGAAAATGACATGCTCTGCGTATGTAGCGAAAAGCTAAGAAGTAGCCAACTTTTGTGTTGGCTGCGTCTCATATGGTCAAGATCGATATAAAAGCCTTATTTTAATTGACCTGTCAACGGCTTTACGCCCGCATCACCATCATTGAGTCTTCATCTTTAATTATAATCAATTCGATTTTTTTCTTTCAACGACCACATTGTTTCTGCGGAATAACTGTCCCACTACCATATTTTTTTAATAAAAATCTAATAAAAAAATTGACTGATTTTGACAAAGCCATAAATCAGCAAGGTAGAAACGTTGTGTTGTTTCTGGGTAAGCAACGTCAAAATTTTTTACCTCTATGTCGTTCATAAAAAAAAAAAGCAATATACATACCTATGGGAAGCTACAAACTGTTTTAAAATCGGTGAAATATCGCTTGAGGATCAATTGAGTGATGAAATTGTTACTATTATTATTTCTTTTTTTTTTCGTAAAAATAATCTTGTCTAATCTAATCTATGTCAAAAACTTCTTGAAATTTTGTTTTGAATAGAAATTGTCGAGTTGAGTTTCCATTTTGACAGAAGTTTTCTCAAGACAAAATTTTCTTAATATTAGCGATTTTAGATGACTTTTTCCTAGCGGTTTTTGTGACAATGGAAAAGAAAGCCTCGATCAGGTAAGTTGAAAATAATTTTTATTTGTAACAAAGAAAGCCTGCTGGCGTTTCCAAAATGGGTGTGGGTGGGGTTTGCAAGGGATGGGTTGTCGGAGATGCATAATATCTAAGCTATCATCTGTCTCGATTGTGTGATTCCGTACTCTAGCGTTTCCCTTTGTGCTCCATATGTGTGCAAGTGTGTGCGTGTGTGAATGTATGTGTGCATGTATGTGGGTGCTTGCATATGTTCATATTTGTGGGAGAGTGTAGTTCTCTACTTCGACGCGATCTCAAGCAGTGCCCATATATATAATAAAAACGAATTTATGTATTTCAACCATATGAAGGAGTTGCCCGATTGGTCCCATTTTTGTACTTAAATTTCCCTTTAAGACAATGCATAAAATTTCAGCTCTCTACGTCGACGCACAAGGTAGTGTCCAAATAAACAGGGCATTTCCCATTAGGAGGTCAATAGAGCAGGACATGATAATTAGAATTCAACATTTCACAAATTGTATGACAGGGGGTTGAGGCAATATAAACCGTTTAGGAGTTACAGGGTGATTAAGAAAAGTTTTTTCTTAACCAGCCTGTATTCAACTAGACGAACCTAAAATTTTATGGCGGGAGGAGGGGGGGGCAATATCAACCGTTTAGAGTTACAGGGTGATTAGGGAAAAGTTTTTTTTTAATCTTTAATCACCCTATAACTCCTAAACGATTGATATTGCCCCCCTCCGCCTGTCATACAATTTTTGGTTCGTCTAGGTGAGTACTATCACCTCCTGCTCTATTGACCCCCTAAGAGGAAACACCCTGTATAGTGAAAAATTAAAGTTTTGTATGGCCACACAAAAATAGGGTTGCCCGACTTGCTCCAGTCTACCTGTATCTGGAATTTTTATAAAAACGAAGTGTACAAAATATGAGCTCTTCACTTCAACGCCTTCTCAGGTAGCTTTCAAGTATATAGTGAAAACCAATGTTTTGTATGGCAACACCATGAAGTGGTTGCCGATTTCTTTCTCTAAAAGCCTTGTCGTGACAATTACAAACATAACTAACAACAACAAAAGAGTCAAATCAGTCGAGCCGTTCTCAAGTGATGATGAAACATACATGCGGCAATTGATTTTTATTTATACAGATTCTAGCTTATGAAATAGATAAAACTGTCTGATGAATCTATTTTCCTGCCTTATAGTTTTATGTGTGACTTTATCTGATTGACATCATTTTCACAATTTTAAATGAATAATTTAAACTTACTTGCTATAAATTTGAGATTGCTTTCTATTTCATAATCTAAGTTTATTATTTTATAACTGCAACAGACAATTACAGAAAATTAAGCTTGTCTGGAAGTTTTCAGGAGCAGTCAATTCTAATAAATCGTCCAAGGATTATGAAAGGTAAGCAAATTGTCATTCATTTGTCTTCGAAGGTATTTTAGGTAGTTTCTGGATTAAGGAAGCATTGCTGCGTTTACTGGAGCGCTCATTAGGTACATGATGATTGTATGCATGTTGGTAAAATATTTTGTTTGAAATAAGGAAATGCTTCAAAATGAGAACAAGACGCTGGAGAAGGACAAACAATAGATAACAAATTATACAGACACAGACTTTACTTATTTTCTTCCCTTATTTTCGCGATTTTAAGCTTCAATCATCAGTGGGGTCGAACATAACATAACAGTGTATACAGGTGCACAAAAGTTTCATGCAAAATCGGAGCGCACTTAATCGGGTTCGATTGTATATATATATATATATATATATATATATATATTTGTCAAAAAAACACTTGCAGTTTACAATTTAACAAAATTGTGAGAAACATAAATGATTTTATCCACACCTTTTTTTATTATTATTAAATTACTTTTATCTGCTTACTAACCCTTGACTAAATAACTTTGTGCCTGTTTTGTAAAACTAGTTGATTTTAGGAACTCGTCACCGAGTCTCAAAGTTCCTGTAAATGTAAGGGAATGTGTAGGAGTATTGAAAGATGCAGGTTAGTTAAAAAATAAAAAAAATATGCGAGCGTTTACTTCACCCTTTATTTTATTGTTTCCAAAGAAACTTGTCACTACAATGTTAAGACTCCAAGAAATCTAGATCAATCGTGCTGTAATACCACAAATTATCTAAAAATTTCATTATTGGTTACAAAAAAATATCTATAAATTCAATTAAATTATGTCTACTGCTACTATTGCTAAACTTTATTGAATAAAAAACTTCACTCTTTTTAATACAAAAAAGGAAATTACTAAAGATTCCGTAAAAGCGTTGTAGATTAGTGTGCACTAGTCGTAGTATTTTGATGTCCCCTATGTTACAACTACATATGGAGATAAGATACCCTTCTTGAGTTCGGATTCACTAACTGGGAGAGTTGTAGAGTTGTGGAGATGAGAGCTCTTTTGCCACTTAACTCTCCACTCGAAATTCTGTAACTCGTGGAATTTGTATTGAGATTTACCAAACTCCCTATTGCACTCGGCAAAACTCTCGGCTATGTTAGTTGTGGAGAAGTAAGAAAAAATTTCTCAACTGACAGTATTGTCTGCTTTTATTGTCCTTTGTGAAGGTACCAATGTACCTAGGATTTTCAAATTGAATTATGGATTCACTGCATATCCTGGCTATGTTTATGAAAACAAATTATGGACATCCTTGCAAATACTTACAGAGAAGTAGGGATTTTGGTGTCTCAAGGTACACGCTAAAAATTGTAATTCACGCGAAACTTGTAAACTTGGTCATCTTCTAGTACAGAAGAGATGCATCTACATTTCGTTCCCTAATTAGATATGAAATTAGTTTTTGAGTCCGATAAAAAGTTTTGGAGATAGCTGCAAAAGAAGTGAATCAGTCCTTCTTAAGATGAAAAAATGGGCGTTTTTTGATACAAAAATGGACATATATTCAACTCATCATTATGAAGAACTGGTAAGTCATGGAAATTCACTTTCCATGAGAAAAGTGTTCACAATAGAGTACTAATGGATGTGAAATAAAGAACGGAAGAAAATATATGCAAAATATAGGGACTGGGGTGTATATGACCCAAGTGAAAAATCCATCTTTCGGCGTTAAAAACTCAGTTATGAAGTCAAAATAAAAAAAAACCTACACCACCCGCTTCTCCCTCTTTAATTTGATACCAAACATGACGTATTTTGGACAACCCCCAATTGGGGGTGGTACGACCCCCCATCCCCAAACGACCCACCCCCAGAAATTGTTCAAATATATTTTTGTACTCTAGACCCTAAATCCATAGAAAAAAAAACCCCAACTCACCAAGTATGTTAGAGAATCTCGAATGGAGAGTTAGGGCGTTTTAATCGGGGAAAATGAAAATTCTCATCTCCCAAACTCCCAAACTCTCTGAGTTACAGAATCTTGCCCTTGGTATATTGTATCTCGATGTAGATAGCTCGAAGTGAATATTGGCTTTGCTGAGAAACTTCTTCGCTCACAAGAAATTTTAATTGAATTGCACGAAAACACATTAATTCACCTTTGTTGTGGTTATCAGATTCAAAATTTACCTTGATCTTATCTCTTTTTTTGTTTTTTTAATTGCACTCCATTGAAGATATGTTGGATGAAAATTGGCCAAATCACAAGTAGAAACTGCACTTTGACAAAGAAGAAAAAAAAAATGCTTGAATGATCGCTAGTTGATTTGTTCACTGATCGCTGTCGAAAATTTAAGAAAGTTTGATGTTTGGGAGCAGCGCTCTTTTATAACCCGCTCCGCCATGTTGTTTTCATGTTCCACATAGAGTTTTTTGTGAAAATTAATGAAATTCAACACTTTGGGACATGAATATTGTGAATCTGATGTGGGATCTACGTGAAGCTTCTCCCGTGGATTATTCTACAGCTCTAATTTAGTTTTCTTTTTTGATAATCTTTAGAGAATTTATATGAATTTATAAAACTGACCCTTGTGGTATTTATGGCCCTTTCGCGATGTGAAGTATGTATATCACAGGAGACCTTCCTTCTTTCTCTTTCCCACTTATTGGATATATGATAAAAGATTATTTATCTAATATCTTTTGAAGGGGAAGTTTTTGCTGATTTTTAATACCACCAGTGTATTTCTTGAGAAAAACCACCCCAATTTTATATGTCATGTTGACAGAAATTTGAGAAGTGTCAGTTCGAGGTTTTTGTGTGTACGTTTCGCGGGTTTTTTACGTCGCGATTTTCGTGTGTTTTCAGGTGAAAATTGAAGGTGAGTGTGTGTTAAATGTGATTATTGTGTTGCGAGTTTTATGTTTTATTACAACGAACTGATCAATTTTGTAAAAATTCAGAATTGTTGGTTATGTCAAGTGAATTAGTTTTTTCTTTATTTATATTAAATTTAAATAACAATTTGCTACTAAAAGCAATTTAAAGTGTACGCTGACACCTTTGACGTGACTTGTATGTATTAAGTTGAGGTAAATTGCTTTAATTTACCAATTTCTAAAATTAATCATCTTCTCCGCGGTAGCTACCAACAGAAGATCTTGCCTGCGATTTCTACTTGAGATGCTCACGGAACATGATTAAATGCAGAAACTATACAGTGTGAGGGTGATGTTTAATTAGGTAAAAGTTCAATACATCATCTGTTTTGTATATTTTTATTTACATATATACAGCTAATATTTGGGTTTACAGATCCAGATAAATAGATCATTCACCTTTATGCAGATAGATTTTTAGTCCTGTCTTTTCTTTCCAAGTGTGGCTGAACAGTGCCTAAAAGTGACGTTCGTGACGAAAGTGTGAAATTTTGCGAAGAGTTTTATAGTAGTAAACGTGAATGCATTTACATGGAGCTTTTGATCTAGAATGGGTGAATAGGGCGATTTCCGATAGGTTAAAAAAATTTGCAATGAACAACTTGCAATGCACTATACACTGACATGTATATAATATGGACTGACTATGTTGATAGAAATGCACTGTAAAAAGTGAGCTAACTTCTATATTGCTGACTTTTACGATCTAAGCACCAAGTATCAATTGAGAGAGAACTGCAAACAACAAATAAATAAGTGGGTCCGTCGAAACAAATGTTTTAAAATTAATTATTTAGGGTTAATTAATGATTTTAGAAAAGGCAATATAGGTATTAATTAGATATGCTGCAGAAATTCAAAAGGTTTTATTCTAATCGCTTTTTGAGCTGCGCGCTCATTTACTCAACTTCCCGCCAATAATTTTTTTCAATGTTGGCACCGGGTAAAAACATTTATTGACATAAATAATTGAGCCCACATGAAATAGAAAGTTAAGCTGTCCATATTATATATGGCGGTGATTGTAGATTTATAAAAGTTTTTTTAATATACTTTATTCTGCTTCTTATCAGAAATTTGTGAAATATTTCTTTGTACTTTGTGAAATTCGAAATTACAAAATTATTTTTGTGAGTCTTTTTTACAAATTTGTAGTTGTAATTTGTTTTCTTGTGAAATAAGCTACAGTGGTCTAACGATTATCGCTCATAGCATAACTACATGTAACAATATCTGGCATAAAATAATTCTCGATCGTGAATATCGATGGAGATTTTGAAGGTTCTATATGCATACAGTAAGTAGAAAACCCATATACATAGAATATAAACAATTTTACAGTCTTCTGCTTCAATAAATCTCAAATCTGAACAACTAATTATAAAAATGTATAAGCCCAGATAAACCACTATAAGTAATCTTTAGAGTTATCAATTTCATCAAAAGGGACTTAATAAACATCATCCCTCTTCAACGCAACAACTGTAATCATCAAAATTAAAACCGAACCGACAGAACATTGGAATTCAAAGGGAGCTTAAAATATTTCATCCCAACATCATTATCCAGGAAGTTTCTTTCTCCTTATGCAATTGATAAATGGTTTCTGCCAGGAATAGGTTGTTGGCATTATCTGAAGCCCACATCTTTTCTTCCATGTTTTGTTTCTTTTTTCGAAAGATTACTTCACATTGCAACAACTTAAGACATTAAAATTCTGTTGACGACGTTTCCTTTATCCATTGTATATGGTTTGTATATATTCTCTAATTTCATTATATCTTCGACTAAATACATAAATATATATGTATGTATATATTTGCCTGAATATTTCTCCAAAGAATCAATAAAATTTTATTCGACAAACAAAGGGAAATCGGAAAAAGTATTGAAGGATGGAAAGGAAAATTTGTCTGATGACTTTATTTCGGAATCAATGAGAACAACAGAAGAAGATTGATGAGGAGAAGTAAAGTATTTCTCAATTTCTGATTAATTTCTTTTTTCGTTTTTTTTTTTTTTTTACTAAGCCTGGTTTTCATGGTTTTCGTTAAATTAAAAGGCATTTTGTAAATCGGAGAAGTAATATTAGGTCAGAAGGCGTATGAAGGGATTCTCTTATAATTAGTTCTATTTATTTTCCTGGTTTGAAGGTTTTTATGAATTTATCCCATTTTATACCGGTGCTTAGTTTTTGGCGGTAGTAAAAAATTTACGAATTATTCTGTTGCGATTCTGTGATATTTAATAATTAACGAAACCTGCCTCTTGCTTTTATTTATTCAGAAAAATTATAATACACATACATAAGGACATAAGGGAGGAAAAGGAAAATCGGAAAAATTGTTAGTACACACCACACAATGGTTGAAAAAATAATTGACCGATATGGAATAAGAAAAACTAATAAATGAGTTTAAGCCTAAGACCGGTTTTATACGGCTTAGAAGTCGAATTGTTCAAAAAGCCAACTATAGTACAACTCTACAGTAAAAGAAGTATCACCGGCCAAAAATAGAGTACAAAATTAATCACCATGAAAAGATAAGCAGAATAAACTAGATTTGTAAATGAGCGGACTCATTTATCAATATCAACTCATCGCACAACTCAAGAGTTGAGTCCGTTCAACATTGGTTGTTGATCGCTCGAAATTTGAGCGGACTCACTGCCTGAGCGTACTCATGATTTGAGTTTAGCGGACTCAAATAATATTTAAACATAAGGAAGATCTGATTTAATTAGCTTGAAATTTCAATAAAATATGAAAAGCTCACAAAACAGTCATTCTTTATATTAAATTAATTTTCTGAGTTAATATTTTCTTCTTCTTATTATTATGAACAAATTCAACAACTTTTCACCTGTGCAAGGAAAATGCCAAACTTCAATATGCTATAATTGAATTCAAGGAAATAGTACTCACATTTTTCTATTGATATGTAGCATCACTTGCATTTCAAACGAGGAGTTAAACGTCAGTTTTCCTATGCTAAATAGTCTTTGAACTGAAGCATTACCATCGGGGGATCCAGCTAGGTGGCGAAGGGGCGGGAGGGGGGGGGGATCTCCCCCTGAAGACACAAAAAAAAAATTGTAGTAGATCATTTCAATTTTCCTTAAGAAAATAATTTACTGCGCAGTAAATTTATTCTACTGCACTTTTTCTAAAAAAAATAAAAATATCTGGAAGTGTTCAATTTGAGACGTTTAAAAATGCAGCGCTTATTAAATTAGGTCGGGGCTGTTGAAACCTATAGAGAAAATTTGAAGTGCTGATACCAGTAAAAATGCTGTACACGAGCGTGGCTTTTCTCGGGTTGTTTGAGGCAGGACAAAGCCTATTCGGGTAAAATAGAAGGTCTCTTTTAATTGAAAAAAGCTGCCAAACTAATCAACCGCCAAAAGGTCATTATGTATTGTTGTAGTGAGATATTACATTTAAAACAAGAGACTTATTTTGGATTGTTTTTAATTATTTCGTTAAATGTGCAATAGTTTTACTAGTAGAATACTAGAATATTTATCCCAAACGATAAATAAAAAGATAATTAATCTGCTAATTGAGAAAGTCTCAAACAGTATCTTATAGAAATTGATTGATCGTTCGGTTTGCTTAAAGGAATGTTGATGAATGTACATTAGACTCAGTGTAATTCGAAGTCTTGGCATGCGTGAATACATTCCGTAATAGCAGATGTCAATATCAGCAAAATTGCACCTGATTTAGCATCAAATGCAACCAAGTAATAAAAGCGAAAGAGTGTGATTTTCCCACCTATCAATTGGATCCATGTACAAGTCTAAAAGACTGCACAGAACACTTGCATATCCATTATCCAATGAGAAGATTTCTTTTTGACCAGAAAATTAGACAAAAAGTCTTGGAAAACTGTAAGTGTAGCAAAGGTTTCTGGTCCCTGGTCAAAACCATTAGGAACAACTTCACCAGTTCCTCTTTACCTTCACTATTTAACAATTCAGAAGTGTTCGTTGACTCCTTGGATAAAGCAAATATTTTGGCTGCAAGATCTGCTTCAAATTCCCCTCTTCCACCCACACGCAGACACCTTTTTTGCCTTTTTGTGTACACATCCACAAGGGAGATCAAAAAAAGGTGACTGTGTACAAGAGCCAATACATATCCATACGAGAGAAGTATTCAATGTCCTTAAGGAGATCAACGTCTCCAAAGCCGCAGGTCCTCATGGGTTCTAGCTCCGGTAAATTAAAAGCTATGCCTCATCCTTCACTGCGCAAACTGTTCTACTTGTCTTAATCGACAGGAAAATTTCTAGTTGCTTGTAAACTAGCTGATGTTCAGCCTATTTCCAAGAAACGAGAAGTAGTGATCACTCAAATTATCGATCAATTGCAATCACTTCGATTCTTTTAATGGGTTTTGAATCAATCATTATCTTCAAGTTAATGAAGTTTTTAAATTATAGTAGCGCTCCTCGCTCATAAGAATTCTGGATCCGCCCCTGACACTACTATGCAGTGCTGTGTTGTATTCGTTAAAAAGACTTTTTATCGCGGAAAAACGTTTATTTTGTACTACTCTTGAGGTTTTGTCTTTGGAAAAATGTTTCTCCAAGAACGATTTCTGAACCGCCTTATGTTTTTTTTTTGTTGAGGCAGGGGTACAGGAGCTCCAGCCCAAGCACGCAGACCATAGCGCCCATTTGTGCTGTCCTGCTAGAAGGCCATTCACCCAAACCTTCCTGGCCTCTTAAAGAAGCGCATCCGGTCTTGGTGAGGACGACGTTCAGTTCATCTACAGATAAGAAGGCAGACCCTAGGGCATCCAGTCTGTTCCGGGCGAAGGCCGGTCACACACACAAAAAGTGTTCGGTTATCTCAGGCTCTCCCTCCAGGTAGGACAAACACTCAAGGCTGTCAACAACTCCCATCCTTGTTAGATGAGCGTGAAGTGGCTGTGGCCTATGATGATGCCAATGACAGTTCCACGTTATTTCTTTCCGAGCCCCATGAGAAAATCGGAGATATTCCCATTGGGCCCATCAAGAAACAGTTTTGTATACCTGTAAGTATTTAGATTCGCCTATCTCTGCTTCTGCTTTCTATGAACACTCGATTTGATGAGAGACCAGATACTCGAACTGGAAACGCCCGCGGCGGGTTCCGGTTCGAGGAATAGAGAATCCGAGCCATCCCTAGCTTAAAGGTCAGCCCTTTCATTCCCCGTGATCCCTATATATGTCCAGGAACCCACAGAAGACCTACAATTCCCCAGTAATTTAGATGCCTGACTATCCGAAAGGATTGCACTGTGCTTACTCTTGATTTGCATATCAAGGGATAACTTCGTTGCCATCGAGATGGCGAAGACTTCGGCTGGAAGATAGGTCCCTCATTAGTGAGAGAAACTTCGGTGAAAATTTTTAGAACGGACCGGGCAGGGCTCGATAAGGCACATCTCTTAGTCCACGACTCCCTTCCAGGAAAGCTCACAGAGAAGCGACTCCCAAACCGAAGCTCAGGTACCATCTCATCACGTGGCATACTGGCCAGGGGGTCCTCCTTATGTTATTTAAAACATGATTTGAGTCCGCTCAACTCAAATGATGAGTCCGATCAAGCAGTGACTCCGCTCAAGACTTGAGTCCGTTCAAGCAGTGAGTCCGTTCAAGTCCTCTCAACCAGTGTGTCCGTTCGAGCAGTGAGTTCACTCCACCAGTTAGTACGCACAGATTTCGAGTCTCAATGGTTGAGCGGATTCGCTGCTTGAGTTGAGTTACAATTTGAGTCTTTTTCATCCTTGGAATAAACGTATTGTGGTCAGACTTAAGACTCTTAGGCCCATAAATACCAACGGGGATACTCCTATTTTCTACGTAAATATTATTCCTATTCGAGAAGAGCTCCGCTTCTTTTGCACGTAAACACCAACTCGTGTACAATCAAGTGAAATTTTCGGTATATCAAATAACAGACAAAATGAAATATGAAAAGATTAATTAAATTAAATTAATTTACAATTAAATCCACAAATAAAATGTAGCAATTGCATAAAAATGAACTATCATATACCTTGGTCATCTACTCGGAATAATCCCCGAATATAAATTAGATCACCGACAAATCTCGGATAAAATATTATACCGGTGTATAATAAGTATACGATGAATTAAATCTCGAATATTCTTGGTTGGTGTTTGTTGCATTGCATGTAAAATTGGATTATACTGGTTTGTGTTTCCCAGTCCAAGCTTAAACCATGGCTTAAATTTTTCTATTATTTCACAGCCAGGGCTTAAGTTACATGACTGGCTTAAGCCAAGCTTAACTTTCCATCTTGGGTGCTTCAATTATCTAGTTAACGGTTGTTGATATTACACAATTGTCAATTATCTTACAGGTGCAACAATTTTATTTTTAACTGCAAGATTTGAAAGAAAGTGACATAAAAAGTAATATTTATCTGATGCAGAGGATATGAGTGAAAGGAAAATGCACAATTTAATATCCCAAAATGTCAGATGAGATAAAATTATAACATTTCTAATTCCAACAGAAGGTCGGTCTCTTCTAAACTAAAATTTACACTTCAAAAGATATATAAAATTTTTCAAATTTCCATATTTTATCACAGTCTAGTTTTAAAGTTCGGCTCCTTCTTTTTGCTTAATTTTGAATCCACAATGGAAATTTTGCTTTAAACAATTCACAATTAATGCAGTACTGACGAGTTAAAAAATTGCATCCGCAGTTTAACTAAGTTTCAACTTACAGAGTAGTGTGAAACGGAATAGACTTAAGCTCGAGGCTTGGGACACATCGGTGGTTTAGGTAAGCTCTGGGTTTAGTCTGGATTTTGAAACCGGTCATTAGAGTCTGTGTTTCTGAAAACCCTTTCTTAGTAAGTATTGAACATATGAAACCCACCGCTATGATTAATTTAAGCACTTTATGGCTTGTTAGCCTGAAAATAAACTGATAAATATGTTTAGGTCCATTAGGGGTATAGAATTTATCAAAAATCTTTCTTAGTGCACTACTACGGTATAGAAATAATTACCTTGCAAAATTTTGAGATTCCTAGTTTTATTGTTCCTGGGATAGAGTGAGCAGTCAGTGAGTCAGCCTTTTATAGTAATAGATAAATTTTCATCATCATCAGAATCATGGGCTTTTAAAACACCCCGAATTTCAACATCAATTTTCGAAAACACATAGAGCAAGCTACATAATTGGATTGTGTTCTCCCAATACAATATTTGAACGCTCGCTATGTATTAAGCATCGGAATAATATTTTTCTTCTTTTATTTACTTAATCTTTATGCCCTGGCTGAACTTTATGGTCAAGATAGTGATACGTAAGTAGTATACATAGTGGACACATCATTACAGGAACCAATAGAAATGCAAAAATCCGAATTTATTTATAATTCACAGGAATAAAAAGTGAATTGCAATGTAAACCACGCTACCGAAATTACTTATGTTAGGTTAGCTTAGGTTCAGTTGGAGTGGTGGTTATCGCACTATCTACGATCAGCCACATTTAGACCACCGATGGTCCATCCAAAGTGGGACCCTATACCTAGAAAATATTGTTTAATTTAAGTGAAGCGTTAAAACTGGCCAGAATTGTTAATGAACCTCAAGATATCCCCCCATCTCTTCGTGTGTTATTTCCCCCAATTCACAAAAATAGTAGCTACTAAGCGTATTCCTTCTACGGTTGGCAATATTAGTGAAATTAGCATAATATAGAGAAATCGCTCATTTGCTCAGTTCTCTACATCTGCGTTTAGCCAGTCCACAGGCCTGGAAATCTGGAATCCTCTTCGCTGATTCTAGAGACCTATGAGCTTTTCTGCTAAATATTCATTCATAGACTCTAATGGTTAAAATAATTTTAGATTCATCAAAAAAAAATTTAGCTGATAGATTTTTTAGAATTTTATTCGAATATAAATAAATAACTCCACTCCAAAAATGCACAAAAATGTTTTTTATTCACAAAGTACACAACACAGGATCATCATAGCTAGCTATACCTAGCTGAAATAGAAATGGGATGAATATGCCCTCATTATCAATGTGCGAATCAACTATGAAGACCCTCGTGAAAATGAATGTATAGTTTACAAGATACCCTTACAAGAGTAGGATAATGCTCGCTTTAGTTATTTATAAGTGCTTTCAAAGTTCTTCGGATTATTCAATACAACGAAAGGGGATAACTTTTAATGGCAACCCCAGGAACTTTCTGAGAGGAATATTATTTTTGTTCTTCAGTGTACTATTAGTCCAATTTATCCTTCTTATCGTACTTATAACTGCTAGTCAAGAGGTATCTTCTCTTCATATTCTCGATCCAATTGTACTGGCAACAAAAGGGCAATTTGCATCAGAAGTGCACTTCTTGTAAAAAGATTCACGAGATAAACTCAATAATGAAAGTTTTCAAGTGGAAAAGGAAAGGAGATTGGGAAGGGGGGAGGGGAGATGGGGGGTAATTCTTTTACTGCTGATAATGCAGCAAGAAAAATTAAAACCATTTTAATGGATTTTATTAATATTCAAGCACGAAATACTCTGATTCTGGTTGAACTCAATAATAGAAAGCTCAGAGGATATTGTGCTAGTTATGTTAAAAGGGTTAAGCCAATTCTGATATTGTAATGTATATATATATATATATATATGTGTATAAATACATTCATATAGATACATTTAAGTACACCTGTAGAAACATCAAAAATGAAGCTGTCCCATTCTACACCGACAAATAAATTGTCGCCCTATCAATTTTATGGTTCAAAATACTTGAGAACTAACTACAGCTTTAAGGCAATCACAGTAGCTCAATTCGAAAGGAAGAGATTCGTAACGAACCAGAAATCGAGTTTTATTAAAACCTTTCAAGTATTCAAGCCAGTTGCAGCCTTCACTTATTGTCAATCGTCATCAGTGATTCAGACTAATCACAAGAAATCCCTTAAGAATATAACGAAATTTTGTGAGATTTATGTGCAGACGACATGTTCTACCTACAAATGTTCCTGCCAAAATCGAAATATTCTCTTCCTGTACAAAAAGGAAATTTATTGATTTTATCATTTCAGTCACGTTTTGTTCCTATACTATACTCATTCCTACATTGGTGCCGGGGCTACATTTTAAAGGAGACTTTAGTGGTTCAATATTTTTCGATGCTAAATGGATTCAGTGACAGCTAAATACCTTGAAAATATAGACACAATTCCATTTTTACGTCAACACTATATAACACTAGTAGTTACTGAAATAACATGTAGGCTAGATTGGTATGCAGCTTAGAAAAAAAAAATAGGAAACTTACAGGTGTGGTGTAGAAGTAACCCTCATAATTCTGTCATAAAAATTGTCTTTTGGGAATACTATTTCCAGTAAAATAAATTTGGAATGCATAGGTACATATGATTATAGATTCAAAGGATACCTGGGCATATGAGAATTATGGGAAATGAGAAGGCGGACTTGCTAGCCAGGTCCGACTCTAGTTCTCCCTTTCTTGGACCGGAAACTGCTGTTGGCGGTGTCATCTCATTGATTGGGTTTCTCATAAAAACGGATGTTCGCATGAAGCATTAGCAGAGATGTGCGAACCTGCCGGTGTAGCCGTTTGTAGAAAAATGTGGGTACAACATTCTAGGTTCAAATAGTATTAGAAAGTAAGACATTTAATTTTGATAAATTTCAAGTTCAGCATTGTTAGGTATCCTAAAAAAATATAGAGTACCTACTATAATAAAGGACACATATTTTGATATTACCCCTTTTCTATTTTATTTTAGATTTGAAGTAAAAATATCATATTGAATAATAATTCATTCAAATAACAAAAAATAAAATAAAATATACAATCAGCTTTTTTATCAAACTTTACCTTAAACATGTAATCAGTTACTAACTTAGCTCTGTTCACTGACATCATCACCTCTGCTCTTAATGAAAACAAGCAATAACAAGTAACTGAATTCACACTGACTTTTCGAGAGAGTTTTATAGGTAGAGTCACAAGCAATGTCATTGAAACTTAGTTTCAGCATTGACATTGTTCTTTGGTTTCTGTTCTAGAGGAAAGAAATAATAGTGTCATGGTTTTTAATGGCACCCAATAAAACATTTTCGAACAAACAAAATTGATAGATTTCGTAAAATCTTCCATGGGATTACTGTTCATGCAATTTTAGTCAGTGAAACTTGGCTGAATGATACTTAAGCCTACATCCCAGGTTTCTATTTCAGGTTTTAGAAATGATCGTAGGGGGCATTCTGGTGGAGGTGTCCGAATATACATACATATGTTAGGTGTGAATTGAAGGCGAAACTGGCTTTTTCTTCCGAGAGTGATGATATGGAATTCATAGGTGTAGTGTGTAGAGGTTTGTTCAATGACATTTTTCTAAACACTTATTTCTATTTTCACAAATTTAGTTTTTTTTTTTATTAAATTATTAATTTGTTAAACGAATAAAACTGACGCGTTTCGCCTTCTTAGGGCATCCTCAGAGCTACTAACTAAACTGTGTCTATGTGCAAACAGTCACAGGGAAATATCAGCTGTGTACTAGAACCTAGCGTAATGGAACGTAACAAAGTAAAAACGTGTATGTAAGTGACAAACTAACGAACTAACGTATACAATTAAATAAGTAAATAAATACATAAATAGGTACAAAAAACATGTATGTATGTCAGTGGCGTTGTCAAGGGGTGGGTCCACGGGTCTGGACCCCCCCCCCCTTTGAAACCAATGGCAATTGAAGGATTTACCGTTAATTTCCACTTCAATTCTGAACAATTTGTACAAAAGTTAATATGTTATTGCATTAATTCTTTCAGCGTAACAAATTTAAAGTTAATATGCAATAAAATATTTTTTCCTACCCCACTAAATATCCTCTTAAATTGTTTTCCTGGGCTTTTTTAGTTGGTCACACTATTCGCATTTATTGTGTGGAATAAATTTTCTTGCTGTGTGCATTTTAAATGTAAAACACTCGGAAATCTCACCAGCTTCTTAACTTATTATTAGGTTAACTTTGCTTATTATTTGAAGTTCAGCGGAATAAAGTAGTTAAACCAAAAGGAGACAACTGTAGAAAAGTGATCCCATAATAATGTCAAAAAATGTAAGCAATTTCACTAGAGTCAACAGTCCATTTTATATATGTCAGTATGCATTACGATTACGTATTCGAAATTGTGTTTAGAGTAGGCCAGGTTTTTGCAATTGTTTTATAAAATCTTTATTATGTCAGTCTGACTGAGAATTTCGTAAGAATTGTGCAAGAATTTTAAAAAGACAAAATTTCTACGTTATAAAATTAGTTATTAAAGCTAAGAATTTTATATTAAAAAGTTGTTTAAGAAGTAAAAAAACCGTGAATTTTGAAGTAAAATTATTGTTATTCGTAAGAGAAAGTGTTATTAAAGTTTTCACCGAAGAGAAAACTAAATTATCAGCAAAGGTGGTACACTTTTGGATCCATATAATAGATTCATACTAAAACGGTGATAGTTCTAACTTATCCTATCATATAGAAACAATTAAACAGTTTTCTAAAAGTGAACGTTATATATTACAAAAAGTGATGGCCCAAAAACGTGTAGCCAAAACAACAATTTTAAACTTTTTTGCAAAGAAAACTAAAGACAGTGAGCTAGAAACTGTTACAAATAGGATTGATACAGCTGTACAGTCTGATCCTGGTCCATCTCAGCTTCCTTCTGAAGCGTTAACGTCAGTAACTACAGATTCTGCTAGTGTAAGTGCGAATTACTGGGAAAATATCACCATACATTTTCCGATCAAAACTGATATATCGGGGTGAACATGTTAGTATAATGACTGATGAAAATAAGCTGATGGCATTAAAAAATGTAAAAACACCAGATATACAATTTAAATTTCCTAGCCAGTTGCAGAAAGGAAAAAATCTTAGTTTTGAACACAACTGGTTTTTGAGATGGAATTGGCTAGCATATTCCAAAGTCGAAGATGGAGCATTTTGTAAATTTTGCTTACTTTTTTCTAAATCGGTAGGAGGGTGTGGTAATCAACCTTTACGCTCTCTTGTAATGGTTAAATATAATGACTGAAAACATGCAACTGAACGATTTATAGCACATGAAAAATGTTTGTATAATGAGAAAAGTGTTGAAGACGCCAAAACTATGAGTGCAATATCAGAAGGAAAGCAGACTTCTGTAGAGCAGTTAATCAGCACAGACTTAAAAAGAAAAGTACAAGATAACAGAAAGATGGTTTCAGCAATTGTTTCAGCTATAATGTTCTATGGTCGGCAAGGCATTGCACTTAGGGGAAATTGAGCCGGCTGAAAATGATGGAAATCTTCGCGCTCTATTAAGAAACAACGCCAGATATGATGGGGAGCTGAAGCGCTTATTAGAATCTTGTCCAAGGAATGCAAGTTACATAAGCCCAGAATTTCAAAACGAGGTCATTCAAACTATTGGACGTACAATTAAGGAAAAATTGATAGCGGAGATCAATGATTCTTACTGTTTTTCACTAATGGCGGATGAAACAGCAGATATTTCCGGTACGGAACAAATGTCGTTGTGTATTCGTTTTATAAAATTTGAAGACAAAGAGCCAACACTTTGTGAGTATTTTCTTGGTTATATTCCTCTTTCTAATACAACCGCGGACGGTATCTCTGAAGCAATACTGAAAGAAATAGAGACAATAGGCTTGAGTGTCAGCAAAATCCGAGGACAAGGTTACGATGGAGCCGCTGCAATGAGCGGTCAGTTCAATAGCGTTCAAGCCAAAATCAGAGAAATTGCTCCAGCTGCTCTTTACGTCCATTGTTCAAGTCGCAGCTTCAATTTGGCTGTATCAAACTGTTGTAAAGTTGAGTATATACGAAACTGTATGAATACTTTAGGGGAAATTTACAACTTTTTCAATACTCCTAAAAAGCAAGTACTTTTGAAAGATTGTGTGTTACGTATTATTTCAGAAGTGAGAAAGGAAAAATTGAAAAACATCTGCCCCACACGATGGATTGAAAGACATCGATGCTGTAACATGTTTCCTTGAATTGGAACCAGGAGTTATTGACGCTTTAGAGTATATATCGTCATGGCAGATTCCAGCGGCTTCGTCGAAAGCGTACACAATTTTGAACATAATTAATCAAGCGGACTTCTGTATATCTCTCCTTTGCTTGCATAAAATTTTTAGTTTTAGTATTGGCCTTTGTCGTTTCCTACAAACTAAAACAATAGATTTGAGCGAAGCTGTTAATGTTGCTGAAGATCTCCTGCTCGAAATAAGGGAATAAGAGAAAATAGCGACGTGGAATTCAATACCATATATAAAAATGTTTTAGAAAAGCAAATGAACGTGATTTTGAAATCAAATTCCTAGATTAGTAAGCCGGCAGACTCATAGAAATAATGTTCCTGTTGCATCGGCCGTACATATCTGCTAAATACTGTTCCCCCGGGAATTTTAGGTGTGATAATGTGTCGAGTTTAGGGGATCTACTATCAAGAGCCTCGCAACATTGTGCTGATGTTATAGTTGGAGATGACTTTAATGCTTCTCCGCTGTGATTCCTTAGCTAATCGGTTCTTATACTTTTTCCAATTAATTCATATCAATGTAGTCAACTCCCACCCAACTTATTTTAATGCAACCAGACCTTCACTACTTGACTTATTCCTGGTGCCTGATAGAAGTAAGGTGTTGTTCGTCGAACAGATCAGACATTTTAGCTCGTTAAATCATGATCATCTGTTTTTAGGCTACAATTTTTTAATGTACAATAACTCTCCAACAAACTACTCCTACCGAGATTACTTACAATAGCATTGATGTTGAATTTTTGTTTGAAGAATGCAGACAATTACCATGGGACAAAATATTTGATTGTACTTCAGTGAATGATCAGATTGATATTCTTTCCTTCTTAGTTGAATACCTATTAGAAATAAACGTTCCTCTTAAATCCAGACTCTTGTTGAGTGATGGTCGCCTCGTATTCGTTTATTGATCGCTGAGGAGAGAATTTTTGTACGTTATCTACAAGAAATTCTAAACGCCAATACTACAGTAGAAAGTTTAGCACTGACCTGAAACTCCAAACTCTTTGGCGTAATCTTCGACAAGCTAGTTTGTGTGGTCCAAACAGGTCATCCTGCTCACTACGTCCTAATAACCTAAATCGTATTTTTATCCTTCTCAGATAATTATTTTTTTTTCGCCGAGTAGATCTGAAGGAGATGATTTCTGCTGTTTTTTGGGTAAAATCTGATGCGATTGGGCCAGACTCCTTCCCACCACGACTAATAAAAATACTGTTACCTGTAATTGATAGGTATATTCTTCATATTTTGAATACCTGTCTAAAGTCATCCGCTTTTCCCAGCATTTCGAAGACTGCTACTGTCCTGCCGATCCCGAAGAGAGCTAATGCCAAATTACCTAGTGGCTTTCGCCTCATAAGCATCTAATCTTTTCTATCGAAGGTGCTTGAAAAACTCGTGTATAACCAGATCCTTGGTTGGGTGGAGGTGAACAAGTTTCTGTTTCTTTGGCAATCTGGATTTTGAGCTTTTCGTGGTTGTGAAACTAAATTTAAAATTAGTAATTACACTGATTATGCCTTGTTTCACATTTGGAAGTCATATTTTTCCTAGCTTGGACAGTAAGTGTAGGCTTAGGATAGAGGTGGCTTTCAACGATTGCATACAATTTGTTTATGGCCTGCAAAGGTTTGACCATGTTTCTCCTTTTATAAGCACGTTACTTGGTTGCTCACTGAGTACATATCTTAAGCAGAGAATGATTCTTCTTCCCTTCAAAATTTTAAAGAGCAAGCAACCAGAATATCTTAGAGAATTTTCGCAGCTCTCTTCTTCGCCATGTACTCATAATATTGTAATTCCGCGATTCAGTATATTAGTTATGGAACTTTCTTTTCCTGCTCAGGTTGTCTGTCTTTGGAATAGTCTACCTGTAATCGCTCAGAGGGCCCAAACTGTCAATGCACTTAAGATTCTCATTAAAGCTCACATTTAATATCAATTTCCTTTCAATATCACGGAAAATATTTAATATTTCTTGTTTTGTTTTTTAGTTTATTTTTTTTTTGTTTTTCCTTTATTTCTTAGTTTTACATATATATTTATTTATTTATTTTTCTAGCTTTGATTCATATTTAACTAATTCATTGACTTTTTTCGTTTATTTTTATTTTTTGTTCTTTTGTGCTTAATTTAATTTTGTATTCTTACTGTACTATTGAAAGATTGTAATCATGTGTATATATGCCATAGCTAAATATATTATTATTATTAAAACCTCAGGCGTCCCTCAAGGTACAATACTCGGTCCTTTCATCTTTCTAATTTATATTACGCAAAGATTTTAGAGTAATTTAAAATTACATGATTGTAAATACCTGCAAGGAAAATTACTTTGACCCCAACATAGAAAAATTAAAAAAACTACAATATTTTCAAAAAAAGCATGCTACAATCTTCTTCAACCACAAATTTGATAATATTTCGTTTTCATGTGTAAATGAAATAAAGGATTTAGGATTTACCTTTAATAATAAACTACTATTCACTTCCCATGTAAATCCTATTACTACTAAATATTATTGCATGGTGAGCTTTATTTTTCGGGTGTGTAGATCTTTCAGGGGCAGTGCTGCTGTCGTTTGCATTTTTGACCTCACTGGTGAAAAGTAGTCCTGAATATGCTTATAAAATTTGGAGTCATTTCTATTCATGCTACAATAATCAAGTTTACCAGAATGCTATTGTTTAAATTACCGATATCAATATGATGGACTATAATTCAAAGATTATCTCATTTAAAGCCTGCAATCTTTGGAACATAGTCGAACATATCCGGACTGTTTATTTTTATATAAACTTCGTAATGGTTTCGGGAATTGTCCCGATTTGCATTTAAAATCTGCATAAAGTCTCCTTCTATAGAAGCATCCTTTGAGTAAAGTCACCTTTGGTAAGAGCGCAGAAAAAAAAATTTAATTGTAATTGTACTAATATTGATGACTTTAGTTTTAACGAAGTTAAATCAATTTCCATAAAAATTAAATTCTATAAAAAATGTTATTGGTGTTTCAAATAATATTTGTCGTTTTCTTTGGCTTTCTTTGCTTTGCTTTTTCAAGTTTTTCACTTTTTCAATTTCTCGTTTTCATTTCTGATTGAATTTTTGTATTATTTGTACTTTTTGTAGTTATTACAACTTTAGTTTACCCCTTTTCACATATTTTATATTTCTGATTTTTATTTTATTTTTTTACTTTGGTTCCCATTTTGTAGTATTGGTTTATTTTTATTTTTTCTATTTACATTTTTTTACTATAATTCTAAGGTATTATATTATTGGATTTCTGTCTAATATCTTCTTACGAAATAAATAATAAAATTGTGTTTGGCTAACTCAAAGAATTGAAATTTCGTACAAAATATCTTATAGATACTTACACACATTCCAAACACCAAAAATACCAAAATATAAGTTAAATCAGTTCTTTTCTTGTAGAAATTTAATTAATTGAAAAAAACAGCTGTAAATAGCTCTCTGTATTAATCTGTTAAATTCATTTTTTTTTCTGATTCAAATTATGTATATAACGTATTTTCGACATTTTGGTCGGTTACGGCGTTTAGGCTTTCCAGCATCGATATAATGGCTTGTGTGATGAAATAACAAATTAAAAACATTTTTTATTTTTGAGGCCAGCCAAAACCCTCGAGAATACTTCACAAGCCATGAAACAGACTCGCTCCCTACCCAGGGGCGGATTTGATCACTTGGCCGCCCTAGGCCTATGGAAGATTGCCGCCCCCCTACTCCCTGTAAAACACGAAAAATTGAATGATCTATATCCAGTGAAGGGACCCCAGGCTAGAATTAGCGGTGTAGGCTGCCTCATAAATCGGAGTAGATTTGAAAAAAATGGAGAATTAAAAATAACACTTTCCAACGAATTATTTTATTTAAAAAAACGAAAAAGTATAAAAATGTAATGAAATACCCACAACTACAAGAAAAAGTCCCTACCACATGCGTGGCCTAACGGAGTCCTTACATTCTAAAATACTTCCAGTGTTCTTATGTAAAACTGACAAAAGTTTGATTTGAATATCTCCTCCGCCCTAAAATACTATTCATACAGAAAAATGATGTTCCGATAATCTTAAGCTTGCTTTCTTATCTTCCGAACCATAATAAAATTTTCATACCTTTCCTAACAAAATTATTTAAGAAACTTGATCTTAACCAAATGACTACGATTTCTCAAACGAAAATTCTTAGCTGAGTAATAATTGTAATGTCGCTGTGCCATCATGGGATGCCGGGGGCTGATGATATCGAATGTAGCTGCCTACAGATTCGGACTCTGGCTGCACATACACACATGCAATTATTACTCAGCTGAGAGGTATTGAGCGTAAAACGGTAAGGTTACTTTGTAATCAAAACTATTTTATTATTTTGTTAAGGAAGGTATATAGGAAGTTTAGCCTTTGGGAAGGTAAGGAACCAAGCTGTAAATTACTAGAAGACTATTTTCCTGTATGGATAGTAGTTTGGGCTCTATAGCATTTATAAAATCAATGTTTGGTACTTTTCCATAAGCATCAATATAGAACATTTTAGAAAACGGACTCCAAACGCACACATCTAGATTTCTGTTTCATGGCTTGGGAAGTATTCTCGAGGGTTCTGGGCCAGCCCGTCCCTTTAACTCGTACACGAGTTTGTCTGTCTGTATATTTATTACATATATATCCTTTTTACTATTTTCGACACTCTCGTAGACCCACTTTTCGTCATCACAGCGAGCTTAAATTTGGCACAGAGGTTCATGTCGCGTGACAATTGAATCTATTAAAATTTGAACCGGAAATTTCCATGGAAAACCCGGAAACTTTGGAAAAATCAGTTGAAAATTTGGCACAAACTTGATTAGTGATAAATCCGTTTCAGGAAAAATTCAGAGTTTTCCGATTTTTCCGAAAAAAATTTCCGGAATTTCCCGACTTTTCCGGAAAATTTTCCGGTAATTTTTTTTTCTAAATTATGCAATATCAAGTTCCCTATCAACTGGCATCATTACTTTCTCCGAGAATGGTGAGAACTTGCAGAAAAAATCGAGGAATATTCATGTAAAACGTTTTTCCGGAGTTTTTCCGACCAAGGAAGCGTTTGAACGTTTTGCAATTTAAGACAAAGTTGTAGAGCGAAATGAGTTGCATAAAGTTGCGTTTGTGGAAAACTCCATGGAAAACCCGGCATAGCGGAAAAATCATCGGAAAATTTTTCACCGATATGATTAGTGATAAATCTGTTTCAGGGAAAATGCAAAATTTTCCAATTTTTCCGGAAAATTTTCCGACAAAAAAGTTTTATAAGCTATGCGGAATCATTTTCTTCCGTCCTACTGGCATCAATACTTTCTCTTGAACAATCATGGAAACTTGCATGAAAAAACGAGGAAAATTCATGTAAATTTTTAAAAAAATTCATTGTAATAGGAAAAGTCTGTGGAAAATCGGGAACATTCATGTTATATGGGATGAAGTTGGAATACAGATAAAAAGCGCTGTTTAAAACATAATTTGAATTTCAGAAAACCGTTGCAGTACTTCAACAAGTTGATACTCGAAAATTTTTTTTGAAAAACTGGTAAATCAGTGTCTTTTCAGCCGTCATAAAATTGTTTTAAAATATTTCCATGCAAGAACGTTATAAAAATTTAGTTAACGTGAAAAAGGCAGAAAATAAAATAAGTAAAAAACGAGTTTTCAAACAAAACTGAGGCCAAGCCGCATGAAAAAGTAGAAAATAAACTTTTCTTCACACACAGAGGTGGACTCAGGTTTAATTCGCTGACAATCACCGGTGTATTTCAGGAAGATCAATCAGAGGTAATAAGTGATTTGATTCATGAAGAGAAAGAATATTCAACAGAAATGTCCCAATCAAAAAATCTGAGCCCACCTCTGTGTGTGAAAAAAAAGTTTATTTTCTACTTTTTCATGCGGCTTGGCTTCAGTTTTGTTTGAAAACTCGTTTTTTACTTATTTTATTTCGCTTTTGCTATATACCGGAGAATCCAAAAAAAGTTCAATCTTGAACAAATATAAGTTTAACCCGGTAAAAAATCCTATAGAGTACTAAGTTTAAAGCATAAAAATGTAAGAATCGAATTAAAAATAAAATAAAAAAATCTATCGGAAACAATAACAAGTACAAGATATGGTGTGAATGTACTTTATTTATTTATTTATTTTTTATTTATTTAAGAAAGTTCAAAAGATATTATACAGACAAAGTCCAATAAAATAATACCTTATAAGTTACTACGGTAAGTCATACTAAAGAAAAAATTATATGAAAAAAAGAACGATAGAATTTAATCTAAAAGTCTAAAATTATAATATAAAGATTAAAGTTATGAACTAAACTATAACTAAACTACAAAAGAGAGAATGAAAGTACAAAAAATTGAATTAAAAATTAAACTAAAACTAATATTCTAAAAATTACAAGAAAAAAAATACTTCAAGAAAGAAAGGAAAATGAATATTAATTAATAATGAAAAAATAAATAGAAAAATGATAGTACAGGCAAGGAAAAGGCAAAGCAAATACAGAAAAACTATTTTACATAAATTAAATTAAGGGAAATTGCTCAATCTCAGCTAAAACTGATCTTTTGAAAATCTGGGGGCTAGAACAAAAGACATCGATATTGCAAAACTTACAGTTGAATAATTTCTGCATTCTTACCAATGGTGACTTTACGCGGATATTGGTTCTACAGAAGGGGACTCTAAAAGGAGGAGTATGGAGTCTTTGGGATCTTGTAGGAATATTTATGCATATTTTGGAGAGCAAATCTGGGCAAAGCACGAACCCATTTAGGAGCTTATATAAAAATAAGCAGTCGAGATGCATACGACGGTGTTCTAGGGATGGCAAGTTAAAAAGACATAATCTTTGATTGTACTCCATCTCATTAATGCCTAGTTTGAAAAGAATAATCCTAGTAAACTTTCTCTGAACAGATTCAACTTGCTTGTTATAACATGAGTAAAAAGGGCTCCAAATTTGACAAGCATATTCCAGAATGCTTCTCACCAATGAGGTAAAAAGACAAGTGAAAGCAGCACTGCTCTTGAAAGATTTACACACCCGAAAGATGAAACCTAGCATTCGATAAGCTTTAGTGGTAACAAGATTTACATGAGAAGCGAAAAGTAGTTGGTGATCAAAAGTGACTCCTAAATCCTTTATTTCATTTACACGTGAAATAGAAGTATTATTAATTTTATAGTTAAAGAAGATTGTTTCCCGCTTTCTAGAAAAGGTTATACTTTTACATTTATCTATATTGAGCAAATGCCCCGAAAATATATTGAAAAAGAAGAATTTCCCATATGGCATCTTCATGTTTTCTACAATTACTTAAATATAAAAGTTATAAATGCTTCGATCTTATATAAAGAGACTACTCAAATAAATATTTGAAGAAAGGACTTTATTTTCCAATTAGCTGAAGAACTATCCTTGCATTTATATAAATTAACATCAATAAATGTAATGTTATGTCATTCTCAAGCAAACGTGATTCCATCAATTTCGATTATGAAATTAATATCATATCACTATTTCTCGTGTGAATGAAATAAAACACTTGGGGGCTATGTTTGATTCTAAACTTACATTTGCCTCTGATATTGCAGCCATAACATCCAAAGCGTTTAGGTTCATCGGGTTTATTTTTCGAACATTCAGGTACTTTGATTACTCCGCGTTTGATATTACTCCTTTTAACTCTATAATTAGAAGTAAGAATATTCATGTAAATTGTGGAACCCGTTTTACTCTCATATTATCCTGACCAAATCGAGTTAATTCAGAGAAAAAAGTTTCCAGGCCCTTGTTGTTTAAATTCAATAATTTTTCACTTGAATATCCCGAAAGGCTCAGAATCATTTTAATTTGTTATCCTTGGTCAATCATAGAGTCTACCTTGATAATATTTTGCTTTTTAAGACGGTTGACTATTTACTTGATTGTCCTAAAAAACTGTCCAGAATTGACTTTGATGCTCCCACTAGCATATCATGGAATTTATTTCGCAAAGAAACATCAAGGAAAAGTTGCCTATCTTCAGGATTTTAAAATCATACAATTTGTAATTTAATTGTATTGAACTACGACCTTCCGACATTTAAAAGACTGACACTCAATGCGATTAAACATTTATCTGAACATTTCACCACCATACTAACCCGCTTTGTTTCATTTTGACTTTTTCTCCCTTTTTGTTATTATTTTTATATCCTTTTGATATGGTCATTTTCTATTTTGCTGATATTTTGCACATTCTATTCTTTTATTTTTACTGTTTCATGAATCATATATCTTTCTTTCTTTTTATTATTATTAATACCAATATTTTCTTATTCTTACATTTCGTTATAACTTTTTAAAAGAATGAATATTCGCAAGCCATTAAGGGTAAAGTTCGTGTGTGGTGAAAATGGAAGTTAGCTAACAAGTACGTTTCAAAGAGACTTAGATAAAAAGTTGAAATTCCCAGAGACTACCGTCCAAAATGTTCTCAGTAAATTTAAGAAATCTTGCAGTATCCAGAGTAAGTCCCGGTCAGGAAGAAAATTAGGTTGGGTAGATCAGGAATTGGCCAAAAAAGTGTTAGATAATTTTCGAAATTCCAACATGTCGCTGAGAGATATTGCTGATAAGGCTGGAATTTCATTTGCTACGGTCCTCGAATTAAAAGAAATGAAGGCCCAAGAAGTCTCCATGTTCAAAAAGCACATGATAGAGCAGCAGAAAAAAACAAGTTGCAAAATCTAGAAGCTGGATTTTGTATGAAAATTTCCTAACCAAAAACGAAAAAACACTTCAAGTAGCTTCCAGTACAGGAATTTTATATGGCAAAAAACAGGGAGGCGACGCAGATCCCAAGTTTAGGAATGGTCTGTGCACCCAATTTTCCGTTAAATATTTAATTTGGCAAGCAGGTATAATCAATATGCATATACAGGGTGTTGCAAAAGTATGGTTACATACGATAAACTTAGGTAGCTGGAACCGAGTTAAAAAAAAATTCTTATAGAGTTTTGCTCCACATTGCGTTGTTTCCCAGTTATGCTGGCAGCACTGTTTTGTGTACCAGAAAGTGTAGACTTTTGAATTTTAATGTATATCTCAGGAAGTAAATGGCCTAGAAAGCTGAAATCAATTTTGTTTAACTAATTAACAATATCTTTCACTTTAAGAACATATATTGTCAATCCATCCAATATGGATACGTTCGAAATAGCAAAATGTCAAAATGGAATTTGTGTCTTTTGTTTTACAAACTTCTTATTTTGGGAGAGATTTATTGAAAATTTCTAATAAATTATCCTTTTGTTTTTTTAATTATTTGGTTACTTATACGATTTCCTGTCCAACGAGTAACTCAATGATGTATCTAGAGGGTTTCATAAAAAAATATCCAATAATCTCAAGCGGGATTCATACCAAAAAGGATTCATTTCAGGGTTTATTTGACTGGCTTTTATGTATGTTCCTAAAGTGAAAGACATTGTTAATTAGTTAAACAAAATTGATTTCAGCTTTCTAGGCCATTTACTTCCTGAGATATGCATTAAAATTTAAAAGTCTACACTTTTCGGTACACAAAACAGTGTTGCCAGCATAACTCGGAAACAACGTACTGTGGGGCAAAAGTCTATAAGGTTTTTTTTTCTTAACTCGGTTCCAGCTATCTAAGTTTATCGTATATAACCATACTTTTCCAACACTCTGTATATATTTAGGAGTGTCTTCATATGCGGATTTTTCCATTTTTTAGAAAGCATAATGCGTCAGGTTTGTTTTGACAGCAACTTGCTACTATGGCAGAAAAGCGAGAGATTTCTACGATACACCTCCAGGGGCGAATACTCCAAATTGTTCAGAACTAAGGTCAATCGAACAATATTGGGCCAATATTAAAAGTTATCTAAAATAAAAGAGAGACACCTATCTAAGATACTTTTAAAAGGCAGGATAAAAAATCGTCCGATTCTCAAATTTTAGTGAAGAACATAAAGCAAAAAGTCAACCAATTTTATAGCACGTAGTAATCATATCATATCGGCTGTGAATAATGTAGATGATGAGTAATAGCTTAATTAAAATTAATTGATAACAAGTAAAAAATGTTTCTCACGTTGCATGTAGACTCGTATTTTATACGGGTCTCGAAAGAGTAAAAAACTCAATACCACTTCCCACTTATTAGTTAGAAATGGCAGCCCTAAAATCATTTTAATTGTGAGGGAGGACAACCAATTTTCCTTAAAATGATTCACATATAGATAAGTGTATATATATCCACCAGCAACTTATTGGTATCTGAGTTCACTGTAGTGTAGACAGCAGGCAGTTTCATGGTTCATTACGGTCCTGCAGAGATCGCCCTGTTACTGCTGATCGAAACACTTAACATGCAGTACCTATACTCCCAAAAATTTCTTTATGAAGTTTTTGGTCTTCGGCTATTAGCCCAGAAACTGACAGTACCGCGGTACTGGTTTTTTCATTTTCTCTGCTCATATGAAGTAGGTAGAAAATTATCTGTAAACGGGTCTCGAAAGAGTAAGAAACTCATTACCACTTCCCAGTTTTTTTTTGTTAATTTCATCATTCCTATGTGGTCGCTTTTTTTCTGAATCAGACCTCAGACCTTATGAAAAAAATGTTTTCAATAAATGAGTTGTTCAAATTAAATTAAAATTGCTTTTTAAAAAAAGCTTTAATTTTGATTTATTAGTCAAATTTGTTCATTTCAGTCAAAATATGTAGATAATCATCAGCTGTAAATCTAGTATTAAGTATAACAGAGGCTTTATTCCGTGCAGTTCGAGGGTGGGTATCTTTGATTATATTGTTTTGTATTTAACTTTGCTGTTTACTCTCACAAATTCATAAATAATTATCAAATCAACTCTTTATGGTTATCGCCAGTGCTATACTTCTAATTATCGCAATCCAAATAGTTTACTTTGTTCTGAAATAACACTCCGCCTCCTGGATGTGAGAGCGCGGTATTTATACTCTACGAATTATTCTAGAACTTTCCTGAATAAAAAATGACACTAACCTATAGTTGTTTCTATTTCCAACAGATGTCGCTTAATAATTTATACTACATCAATGGCTGTATCGTCTGGAGCGCTGAAATTGACAGCATTTTATTGGAGTTTTGTTGTTGCGGTGACTGTTTCTAACTGTGGTGATCCTTAGATTGATGTTAGTTATGAAAAAAAGGTGATTGCTTCCTGCTCCTGGCTCATCTAAAATTTCTGATATTTTCTACTACACTTTTTCACCTCCGACTAACAGGTTCGGGTTCTTTCATCCGATTCTATTCAGGTTTCTATTGAGAATATCTTCTTTTATTGAAATACATAAATACAGTATAGATCCCACCTGCAGTTATTCGGAGAAAGTTACAAAAGTTACAAAACTGAATACCATTGTTATTGGTAATTGAGATTTCAAACACTTAATTTAGTGGCTCTTCTTTATTAAGTGGGAGCATAGCTCTTCACGATAGTCTTGTTTCATAGTCTGGTACGCAAGCGATAAATAATACTCATTTCATTCGGAAATGGGTAACCAGCTAATTAGACTTGATTTGTTTTTTTTTTTCGTGAATATTATACCAGCATTATCGCAATGTAGTTCATTTAGATCTCTACCAAAGTACAAGGGAGATTGATTCTACACCTGAAAACTATGTTCAATAATCGTTATTTCGCAATGATTTATTTCTCTTGCACTTGTTGTATACCGTTTTATTGCTCGTCCGTAGAGCTTCAACATTATAAAATTCAATTCAATTCCATAGTCGAAGAGTTAAGGTCATTAACATTGCCTGGGTCCTGTTTCGGGGCTCCCTTTATCCATTCGAAGCAGTTCAATTTTTTGCCAGAAAAGGTCTATAGTCTATAGCCCAAACCTACCGAAGAGGAAGGACCATAAGCAATAAATATTTAACTAAACATTGTAAGTTGCAGAGCTGTGGAATTATATCGGGTCAATATCTACCTTATTGCTTCCACCATGATTCTCTCCGCCCAAAGTAACCTTTAGGTTTATTAATAACATACAGATTGTAGAGTTAAACAAGTTACAGTTCCCGAACTGAAATACATATTCGTTTTTGATTAATCAGTTTAACTACGAAGTGAGCAAACATGGCAGGTCGGTTGTATTTTGTGTTTTACAATATTAAGGGCATTTTAATGCTACCATTTCGGTCCTGCGAGTAAATAGCACAACGTATTTTTCAACTGAATAAATCACGTCCATAATACCGTCCGCAAACCTAATATGTATCTTTCACACAAGGACAGCTATGCAGACTCAAGGATCTCATATATATCTATATATATGTATATGTATGTATGCACGTTTGCAGTAGACCTTTCTCTCTTCCACTCTGGGCTTATTCACTTTGCACTGTATAAATGAATTTGAAATCGTCCGGGTATATTGCATACAGGGTAGGGTGGTGGGTAGTAAGTAGAAGGATACGAATTGTTTCGGATGAACAAGAGCATTCAAAAGTTTTTACCTATCTCTTATTTATGTATAATTCAAATGTGAAAAGAATTCGATTCTAAATTCCATTAGCGATAAATGAGAGGTTAATTTATCACTTTCGAAAATACATTAGCAACCAGTGATTTATTATTGAGCGGAAAATGAAAGGTGTTTAATTAGTCTTTCTCTGTTGTCGAGCTAAAAAATATTTCTGCACTCATCTGTAAAGCGAAATTTATTTAAAAGTTCACACCAAAATCGGCGATGTGATAAATGAGAGAGTCAAAAATTATTCAAAAGCTTCTGTGACAATATTCAATTTCATTTCAGTATTGAATTTAATTTCCGCAGTGGTTATTGAAATATAATTGATATTAAATTGAAAAAAACAAAAAAAAAAAAAATACAGAAATATTTTTCTTCTTTTTCAAATCACCATCGCCATCAATCAGAGCGTTTTGCAGACGAAAACTCTATGGATAATGATGTCAACTATGTTAAATTATATTACGTTGGTTGAGATTAGCGACTATTAGTTCTAGGTCAATTCAGCATCATTTAAAACCTTGGATGTTTTGAGGAAATTTATACACCTGGACTCGTTATGGACCCTTTTGGTATGATGTTGTAGTGGTGATGGGGAATGAGCTCTTCAATTCTTATGTCTGCAGCTTATTCAAAATCGGGACACATTCGTGTGTGCTGTTAGAAGATGGATGCTACACCAGCTACAATATTTCCTCGTGTCCCTGATATCTTTTTTTCATTCCATAAATTAGGTTTCGGTTGCCCAAAACTCATGTAAGTTGCTGTAATTGGAACTATCTTGAGTATTTCCACTATCGTACTCCGCCTATACATGGAATCTTATCTTTACTTTTCTTTTATGGTATTTAAAGGTGTTGTTTAGCACTTTGACAAATGTTGCTTTCATCCCTTCACAGTGGGTAGGAACTAGGGAGTCGTTCAAGTTTTTTATAAGATGTTGAATTGTGAGGATTTTTTCTACCAATTTCTTACATACATACATACCTCCACTGTTATCGCCATAGGCCATTTATTAGTACAAGAAAAAACTTTTATCTTCAGAGGGATATGTACGGAGCTTATTTAAAAATATTGAAAATAATATCGGACCTAAAACTGATCCTTGTGGAACACTTACCTTGGACCAACCGAAACATTTAATCTTCTTCAAGAGAAACACGGTGTCCAGAGTATTCGTAGTGTCAATATTTTTCCTCGTGTCCTGGTTTTTATTAATAAAACAACAGTGGTCCAATATAGCGTACCTTGTGGTGCTGTTTAGAATTTCGTTTTAAGCATCGCTACGATAAAATTAAACTATTTTGTCAAATGAGTTGGGGAAAGTCAGATAAGAGTGCAATTGACTTATGGTTATTTATATAATCAAAAGTATATTTTTTTATGAATTTCTTCTGTATGCTAAAGAATTCAGAGAGAATTTTAACTGCTGAGTTCACATCAATTTCAGGTTCATTCGTGAAAATTTAAATTTCAGACCTAGTAATTTTCACCTAATTTCCTAACAATTCTTCTGCCTGAATAGACATAAGTTTTCTTTTACAAAATTTTAAATCTTGATTCCATCAACCCTAAGATGAGGTTGGGTCTACCCTATAATTTAGCTTAACGTACGTAACAGTGAATGCATTTTGAGACCAACGAAGGACTGTCTCTAGGCATCTTCCTTTCAATAATTCATTTTGATAGTAGGGATTGATTGATTTCTGTAGAAAAATAAATTATATATAATTACTGCGTGTTTTTTGCACCACTTTTATAAGGTACCTACTTACTCCAAATAGCATTTTCACCTGATATTTTGAAAAGCAGCTCAATGTTCGTAAAATCGCGCCACTCTATAATCAAACGTTAAGACTATTTTAAAAAGCCTAATTAACGAAATAGAATTTTACTACACCCACGTAACTGGACTTCATTCCAAAATACCAAAATTTTTTCACATGTTCTGCTAATGTTGTCTTTGATATGAAACTTTCTCTTCCATTCCGAACGCATCTGTCAAACAATGACCTTGTTGTGTAATAAAATGTTCACATTTATATTAGGTTATGAGTGCATATGGAGGACCTAGCTATAATTTATATTGATATTGTTGTTGTTACTATTATTGGTAGCTTTATTAAGTCACAAACATATGTATATAATGAAAATTTACCCATTTGAGCATAAAATTTTAGATCTTATTGGTTCCTATTTTTTCTACAGTTACACAAGCAATATATGCTGGAGACCTTCCTGGAGTAAGACTGTTGATACAGAGCATTCTTTCCTTTTTCTTAATTCCTTATGAGATAGATATGTGAGCAGAGCTGGGCAAGTACCAAAGAAAAAGTACTTAAGTACAAGTTCCGAAGGCCTGAGTACTTCAGCGTAAGTACAAATACCGTATGTATGAAAAGTACTTGTAACTAAGTACTAAGTCCATAAAAAGTACTCAGTACTTTTTGAAGTACATTTTAAAGTACTTTTTTAGAATCTCTGTTCGTTGGCAGTATTATAAAGAAGTTTACAGAGTTCAGTTATAAATAAATACCTTTTGAAAACCACAATCTGTATAGTGATCAGTAGCTACTATTTATAGTTTTTTTATAGTTTCTGACGCCAGACGTATACAATAAAACTATCACTTCTCATTGCTACACTCATAAAAACTATTAAAGATTCGCCCAAGCACACATTGTCGCCTCCAATAATACATAAAAATTCGAAGGAAAAAATTTCCAGTAAATTTCCAAAAAAAACATTGAGGCCTTCCTTACATCAGGTCGAGGCATCATTGATTTGATATTGGAACGAGGCATTGCTTGCTTATCCTTGATTATGTCATCAAGTCGAGGCATCGTCGGTTTTATATTCTAGCGAGACGTTACTGTTTTTTTTTCTACTTGCCCAGTCTTGTTTGTATGGTATTAGTTTATGTAAGGTTCTCCCTTGACGAGTGAGTGCTGCACATGCTTTGACAGTTCTTTGCGTGCTTTAAAACTCAACAAAAAAGGAGTTGCACTAGAGATTGTCTTTGCTTTTCTAGGAAGAGTTAGATATTTGTAGGTACTTAATAGACTCAGAAATACTTAAGTACAAGTAAATAGAAGCAAGTACTTATGTTCAAGTACTAAATAGGTAGGTCATTTCAAAAGTATTGAGTAATAAGTCTTAAGTAACGAAAATGTACTTCAAATAGTACTTAAGTATCTTTTTCCTTAAGTATTGCCCAGCTGATCGAGAAATTCATTTATATCATGACAAATGCTGTAACTCGACCTAAATTTTGGGCACTGAATCTGGTCGAAGTTGAAATGTACAGCATTGCAACAGTTGGTCAAATATTAACAGTCCATCAAAGATATCATGGCAAAGTACACCTAAATTGCTCATCAAATATCCTCCTCAAAGCATACTCCAAAAATATCTTAATCCTTTTCTTTCTGGTATACTATAAGATGTAAATGCTTGGTTTATCAACTTCTAAACTCAAATTCCAATCAATTTACTCAATTCAACTTTCTTGATTTTACGCCATCCTTTTAAGTCCTTTTATCCGAATTTAATTATTGTCACTATAATTTCATAATTTGTCTGTGAAATTTAAATTTAAAATAAATGATAATATCCGATCCCTTCCCTTCATCATCGTTTCCTTTTGAAAGTTGTTGAACTGTGCCAGAGTGATGAATTTATGAAAAGATTGGCATCAAATCCAAAAAGAAAAGAAAAAAAAATCATTCTGATAATTAAGGAGGCAACTTTTTGAATATTTCATTATGAGGTCAAATTTCTGTATATAACACGAGTACCAAATGCGCTAGCGTACAAAATAAATTATATTCCCCCGTGAAGGCGTTAACCAGCACCCAGGTTGATTTAATGCCACAGGACCCCCTTTCAATTAATAACTTTTAATTTCGGGTATCTTCTAGCAATTAAACTGAAAGCGGAGTTTTATGTTTTTAATTTAATTAAGGTAAGTAAGTAATTGGGTTTCGGATGAGTTCTAGTAATTTTTCCTTTAAAACAATTTTTTTTTCTACATTTTTTAGAATTTTAGATGGAGTTAAATTTTGCTTTTGGAAATCTAAAGATTTAGGCAAGGATGATTAAAATTATTTTTCTTGTCAATTTCAAAGGTCCAAGAAAACTTTAGTTGGGAGTCTTTCTGAGTTGGTTATAGCCTAGCTAAATGCGCAGCTCTAAAAATTTCTATCATCGCTACAACCGGAATTCCTGGACAAGGTCTTCAATATATTCTTACTTGAGACGGTTGTCAATAAAGTCGTATTAGATAGAAATCTATCTTATCAATATACAATTGTAGCCATAGTGGAAATTATTTTCGATTACAGTATTCTGTGACAATTGTGCACACCAAGCTATCGTCATAATCGGATCAATTGAAAAACCAATAATTAAAGCTGCTTCCATTGCTAAGCCACATCAAGGGATTTTCCTTGTGACCCGGTGATTAGATGGATGTTAAAAGTATAGCACGTATGTGTAGGATTCAATTTAAAACAAGTACCAACTTGGTATTTATTCAAAGAAATTTAATACTTGAAACGAAAGGATGCTTAATGTTTGGAGCTCGCATTTCTATTCCTCCCGCAGAAAGAAGGCATTCCCCGAATTTTGTCCATGTAGTCCGAAGCAAATCGACTAGCAACGCAATAGTGGGAATCACTAAGTCATGTTTGATTTTCTTTATTCGACTATGACCACCCCTTCCAGTTTAAGTTATTTCTAAATGCGCAAAAGTACATAAAGCCAAAAAACCGTTTGTGTTTTTGGTACAGAGTGCTGGCAGGGTGTGTCATTTTATAAATAGTAGTTAAATAAAAAAAAAACTCTGTAGAAATTCCAAAATTTTAAATTTGTCGAACTATATTTTCGCAAAATGGAAGGGGCAACGAGAAACAGTTATGGGCTATTGAAAAGCTTTAACAATTATCTATTGTTTAGAAGTTGTAAGCTGATTTATAAAATATGAAGGAAGCATTTCTAACCTCTCCCCTTTATCACTGAATAATTTTGTTTTACCTTCATTTCAAAACCACAAATTCGATTTTTCTTTTGGGGGTTTTAAAAAAAAACGGCCTCAAGACCATAAAAATAAAAATCGTCAAAGAATTTCCTTCCCGAATAAAAAATATAAATATCTTCTCAGAATCGTTTTAACTGAGCGCCAAAAATAAAATTCCGTTGATAATTTTTTAATTCTTATAGAGCGACTGAACATACACATGTAGGGGAATGTCTTCAGGGTTGGCCACTTTTTTTACTTTTGCCCATAACTTCCGTGTAAGGAAGAATTTGGTAAATCCAAGCACATCTTTGGAAAGGTCTATTAAAAAGGAATACTTTTGTAGATTTATTGGGTGAAAATGGAAAAAAATATAGGAATTAACAAAAAAAAAAAGTGATATGCTGTCAAGGTTGGCCAGTGCTGTCTAGGCGGGCCAGTCAACGAAACATATGCTGAAATGATTGAAAATGACCTGGAAAAATTAATTGAATAAAATAAAAAGCCGAATTTGTTGTACATTTCTGTTTTTAGCAAAATTTTAATGGCACATTAGTCG
Source organism: Dioctria rufipes (assembly GCA_963924295.1). Taxonomy (NCBI): domain Eukaryota; kingdom Metazoa; phylum Arthropoda; class Insecta; order Diptera; family Asilidae; genus Dioctria; species Dioctria rufipes. Next base: position 57,088,744 of record OZ002741.1, read on the forward strand.
AAATCCTATTATAGGCAAATGTCGTTATTTTAATGCACTGCAAATGCAATTTTCTTTTGCATTGTTCGAAGAGTCCTTTTTCTGGGGCTTTTTGGGCGGGCATTTTCCTTTATCTGGTGTTTTATTGGGGCAATTTGTTGGAAATGGTGCTGAATGTGTTTGGGCATCTTCAAAGCACATAATCACAGTGGACAAACCCTAACTACACAAAGTGTCCACCTTGACTACAAGCGCCATTGCCACAACACGTAACCAAACAACCAAATGTGTTACAGGATTGAATTTTTTAAGCATGAACCACACAACATATTCACAATGCTTCGATTGACGATTGCATATTTTCACCTCACTTGCTGACCGTATTCACTGCTTCTAAAAAAAACTTTTTTTTTTTTGGAATTTCAAACCATTGAATGCATGCACAACACGTGCTTTGCGTTCACGCTCTAAATCTGTAATGTCACGAAAAGCTCGCTGTTCTTGAGATTGAGAGAAGTTTTTCCGCGCTCGAACATTGGTGGCGTTAGTGGACAAAACAATAAAAATTATGACATTCCTCTACACATATTTTGAAAATTTATATGGATAATTTTTTCCCCTGTTTTAACCTCTGAGTCCAGAGTGAGCTTTGAGTCCAGAACGAAGCTGTTTATAATATAGCGCAGAGTGAAACTCGAGCTTAGAAATTAAAAGTAACAAATCGCCATAACAACTCCAAATCAACATGCTTGTCGTTGTCAAAATAATGAATTCGAAAAGGAGACGCCTGTTGCAGTTGCAGATCTCTTCGAAACTATATTGATAAAAATTAACGTATTCTTTTTGGTTTTTAACTCATGAAGTTTGCAAAAAATACTTCTTGTTTTTTATTAGCATTTATAAAAATATTAAATCAGCAAATAACATGAAAATATATTAGCTATTATAAAAAGAAGAATGAAGCTTTTCCCACGCCATCTACATGCCAGTAGTTCGAAATTCCAGGTTGTAAGGCTTCGAAAATGCCAGCGTGAAAATAGAATAGAATCTATTATCATGCAGCTCCACTCTGCGCTACTCTGAGCCAAACAGAGATAGCCATATGCAGTACTTCGTGCGAAAAAAGAATGCCAGTTGCCACTCAACGGTACAATACTCCACTCTGCATTGTGAATGCGGCCTTATAAGTAAAACACCGTGTATGTGATTAAAATTCTTACGATGTTTGACGAAAATATTTCTTTTGTTTTTTTGCAGTTATATTATGTTAAGTCTTACCGATAAATTGCCTACTTTAAAATTAACTTAAGTACGGAAGTTATATGTTATGTGTTTAATTTTAATTTGAAATTTATGAGAAAGAAAATTTTTTAGATTTGGGCAATCATTTAAGTTTAGTAAAAATATCGGCAATTTATGTTTCCAAGAATTTCGGGCTGAGTTCTGACGAGGACTTGTTAATTAAAGAAATAAAAATGTCTAAGTAAGTATTATGGGTCAGGCAGATACCAAAAAGACTATGTGCAAATTGCACGCATGTTAGGAGGACGGCTGGACTGGCTCTTCCCATTGCCCTTTTGCGTGTGGATACCAGAGACTCGTTTTGGGCGTCGCTTCTCTGTGAGTTTTCCTGTAAAAGACTTGTGGACTGAGGGAGTGCCTTATCATGCCTCCCCGGTCGGCTCTAAATATGTTTACCGATGGTTTCCTCTTTAATTATTGAGCTGGGGTTGGCGCTTAACTTTCTGACTTGACATTAAGATGGAGTATTCACTTGAAAGACACAAAACTGACTTCTAGGCTGAGATCTTCTCCATCGCAATGGTAGTAGGGATTGTCCTTGATTTGGAGATTACGGAAAATGACATTGCTATCCTTTCTGACAGTCGTGCAGCCTTGTTGTTTCTGAGTGGCCTCGGATAACATTTAAGTTACTGAGGACTGCAGATCGTCCATGCATAAGCTGTGTATCCACAACAAGGTGTCATCTTAGTGGATTCCTGGTCAGATGAAGATCATGGGGAATGAAAAGGCTGGCCTTCTAGCTAGGCCTGGCTCTGATTCTCTCTTTCTCGGACCAGAGCTCGCCGCAGGAGTTGCTACCGCGAGTATCGGATCTCTCATCAAATCGCATTATCGTAGGAAACGTTAGCAGAGATGAGAGAACCTTGATATTTCCAGGTGCACAAAACATTTTCTTGATGGGTCCAATAGGAATATCTTTGATTTTCTTTTGGGACTCGGAAAGAAACAATGTAGAACTGTGGTTGGCATCATCTTCGGCCGCAGCTCGCTTCACGATCATCTAACAAGGATGGGAGCTGTTGACAGCCTTGTGTGTCTGTCCTGCCTGGAAGGAGAGCCTGAGGTAACCGAACACTTTTTGTGTGCTTGTTCGGCCTTCGCCCGGAGCAGGCTGGATACTCTAGGCTTTGCCCTCCCATTTGTAGAAGACTTGAAAAATTTTCCTCATCAAGACTTGATGCGTTTCGTTAAGAGTACAGGAAGGTTTTGGTGATAGGGATTCTAGCAGGACAGTACAATGGATTGCTATGGCCTCCGTTCCTTGGACCTCTCGTATCCCTGCATTTAATTAAAAAAAAGTATTTGTGTGGAAATAAAAATTTTACAAAGTCAAATTTACAAAATATGAAGTTTCTTAGTTTTCTATCAAAAGTTTCTATGGCACCGTTGCCATTATATATATAGAGAGTTAATGACATGTAGCGTCATCTTATTGGAACCACACATCTTAAATTTTCGACAAAAAAAAAAAAAAATTTTTTTTTCCAACATCTAGTCCAGTCAGTAGGGATTTTTGCCCGAAAAAAGGTGGAAATTGTGATTTTTATACATGTTATTCAGTTCCGAGCCCTGATGAAAAATCCAAGTTTAGACCCTTGGAGGGATCCACGCGGTCCGCCGTATTAGATTTAAGGTACCAAAAATTGTTTTATTCAAATAATTCCTCAACTAAAGACTAAATTTTCTACATTTTTTGTAAAAACACTTTTCTTGTAAGTCTGATGTGTAACGAGTTACAGTGGCGGAAACGTGAACATTCTTAAAAAAAAAATTTATACATATAGTACCATTTATACAGGGCGCTTCGTCCATGGTGGTTCATAGGACAGGTGGTGATAGTAGACACCTAGTCAAACAAAAAATTGTATGGCAAGGGGAAGCAGGCATCTGAACCGTTTCGGAGTTACGAGGTGATTAACAAAATTTCCTAGTCTTTCACAAAATACCCTGTACTTAAAAAGCACAGAGAGAATGGTCACTTACAGACCTTATTATATGTAGAACTTCATGGCCTTGCTATCAACTGCTCAACCATCACCGTACTTCTCTCCGTTCAGGAGTTATTGGGGCTGAAACTAAGAATTGCGGATTTTCTTACCTTTTTATTGTTTTTACAAAGAGGTGTTTAACGTTATTTTTTGTTTTGTTAAAAATGTAGACTGTCCACTCCCTTTTTTAATTTGACCTATTATACCTATATGCTGACTGTAGCCGTTAAACAGTAATTAGCTCATAACATATTCAGGTCATACCGAAATTAGACGATATATTTTTTTTTAATGAAGTGTTTTCAGTCCCTAAGGGAACAAATTATTTTTAGTTTAGACCATCATAATTCCTGAGGAGAGAGGAATACTCCGCTGGTCAAGCAGTCGTTGGAAAGGCTATCAAGTTCCGCATACAATTAGCTTTGTAAGTGACCGTATACTTCATAAATTTTAAGATATGGGGTATTTTGTGAAAGACAAGCATATTTTCTTAATCACCCCGTAACTTCGAAACGGTTACTGTAACCTCCTGTTTTAAGGCCACAATGGACGAAACTATTCGCACACATTTTTTTTCAAGAATGCTCACGTTTCTGCCTTTGTAACTCGCTACACATCAAACTTACAAAAGAAGTGTTTTTACAAAAAATTTAGGGAATTTAGTCTTTTTCAAATTTCTATTATTACATTTTTGTCGTAGGATCAGCAGTTTAGGAATTATTTGTAAAAGCCAATTTTAGGTACCTTTAATTCAAGATCGCGGACCGCGCGGACCCTGTCCAAGGGTCTAAGTTTGTATTTTTCATCGAGGCCCGGAACTGATTAACATATATAAAAATCACAACTACCCCACCTTTTGTAGGGCAATGGCATTATTACCTACCTATTGACTGGACTAATTGCATGATATTAAATTTTGTTCCCGGTTGCAGTCACGGTAGTCCAATGACTCCACCAGCCCAAATAGCATTCACTCCATGAGGGTTCTGTTTAAGTTGAATTTTGTATGGTAATAAATCCAAAATTTACGATAGAATGTTTCATATAGAAATCGTAGAAATACCAACTTCTTGAACAAGATGTCTAACTAAGGTGCCTGAATTTTCAGGCGCACTCTACCTTACACGGTTTTAACATTTACCGTGATGAATTACATAGCTCTAATTTTTCTTTGGGATTTAGACGTAAGACAGAATTACCATAACCCATCCCCAGTAAATAAATGACATCAAGAAGAATCGTGGTCTAAAATCGTTTATTTTGTTGTGCTCACCAACTGAACTAGTTTATGGTGAAAATTTGCTTTATCTTACAATAATTATTTTATTTTTTATAAAAAACCAGAGTCGTGCGAGTTTTTAACCACTTTTTGATATATTCTCTTTATATCTAAACGTTAGAAAAACTAAACTAGTAATTAGTCTCCGTTCATACTAATTCGATTCGCTTCATAATCACTTTAGGAAGCCTTTTAGAAGATGTAAAATTGAAAAATATATTTTGCTTTTATTTTTCCGGAAACAACCAAATAACTGCGTAGGATAAAAAGGTTTCAGTAGTTTGTTTTTTCAAATAATGTAGCTCATGAGACAAAAAGTAATGGCATTAAGTTATTTTTATATACTAACTGATAATTATGATACATACTTTAGTTAGGACATTTCGATGCAGAAAATCAAAAATTTGAGTTCGGAGGTTGTGCACGCATTTCGTCGATATACTTCAGAGTTCCGACCCCTGGAATTATTCCAGCTGGGCAGTTTTGCTACGTTATCTAGAGAGCCAGTTTCGGGATTTTCTAATCAGTAATAACACAACTTTCAGGAAATCGAAGTATAGTAAAGAATTACCTTGATTCAAGGGTAGATATTCGAAAACTAGCTCTACGTCAATCTTCTGTCGTCTATTTGTGATTATCTCGTTAACAAGAGTAATAATCATTAAGTGACGAATCATTCGTTTAAGCGTAAACCCGTCAAACCGATGAACCGGTGGCTCTCTTGCGATTTTGAATACTTGCTTTGAAATTTTGGAAATTCTGCACTGTTACTTTAGAGCTGGTGTGGATTGTATTTTATGTTCAAGATTTCACTTTTTTTGTAATATTTTCCCATTTTGTTAAAAGTTTTTTTTATAAATATGGCTCCTACTTCTGGGTTTTTCAGAAGACACCAAAAGATCTGGTTTTAATTGGTGAGTTAACACTATTTGCTATGTTGTCTTTGCGTTTGTTTCTTGTGTTTGTTATGCGACTCTGTGACTACTAAAAACTTTCCCTCTAAGATTTTACATATATACAGTTATAGAAAAAAATTTCTTTTGTATTGTTCTATGGAGCGTGATCGTAGTGATTGATAGCGTCGTTCATTCCACTATCTATAGGTATCTTACAATTATGTTTAAAATATAACTCAGATGACAAAAAAATATTTAAAACTCACATCTATTTAAACAAAAGCGAACATATGTATGTCATATTTTATTATATTAACTGAAAATATGTTTCAAGCTGATTAGCATTCTCTTCAATCCAAGATCTTAAATATGCAACATTAGCATAAACTCCAGGTCTCAATTGACGCCCGCAACCTATGCCGTAGGAAGTTACTCCAATTTGTTGAGCATTGACAACAAGTGGACCACCAGAATCACCTGTACATGCGTCATCACCTCCAATTCTATGTGCTGCACAAATTTTACTCTTATGATAATATCTTGTATACTGTGAACAATCATTTTTATTCCAGATAGGTATTCTTACAGCTCTTAGCCTCTCCGAAAATTTTCCAGTTTCACTACGTTTACCCCATCCACTAACCAAAGCTAGTGGACCTGGTTCTGGCGTACTTTTAGCTAGCTTTATAGTTGCTATAGAACCCTCGTTTACATTAAATGGTGCACTTAGTTGGATAACTGCAACATCATAGTTATTTGTAATTAAGTGAAAATCCGGATGAATTCTATAAGTTCTAACTGATCTTGTTACACCATCCTTGTGCCTATATAATGAGCCAGCCCTAACTTGTAAGCTTCCAATAGTTTCTCCTCTCATACAATGGGCTGCGGTTAGAACGATACCCGGTCGTATTAATGAGCCTCCACAAAATTGATTTCCCTGTCGTTCTATTGATACTATATAGGGAACTAAAAATGTCTGCATGTCGTTTTCTACGAAGTTAGTGATAGGTACTGGCTCTGCATGGTAACAACATTTGACCAAAATGAAATATATTACAAATGTGCGAAACATTTTAAAAATGCGTATTGAAGTTGAAGTTCGACACTGAATGGTGAAGACTAAAGTTTTTGAGCTCTTCTTATACACCTCTTAAATGGTAATGATTTTTTTTTTTTTTTTTAAACATTAATAAGTATTGCCTGTTTTTAAATCTTTTGTTTCCATGGTACAAATAAAAATTGTTTTCAGATAAATATTTAAGACAGGTGCTGTGCAGAACTTTTATTTTTCAGTTCAGAAGCTTATTTTCAATGAAATGCAACAGAGGAAACACAATCTGTCATAACAAAAGATTAGTACTTGATATACATTCACGCACGTGCCGTTATATTTGACTTATTTGATTGATAATTGTTATGAATGTTACCAATTTATAGCTTTATTATTTTCACATTCACATCTTTGGTAACAATTTACTTTGTTCTAAAGGAAAACTCATTTGACAAATCAAAAGTGTGGAATTGACATCTTATAAAAATTAAATTAAATCTGGGTCAAGATTATTTTCCATTACCGAATATCAGAAAATGACTCACATTACTTTGCACAAATCGCATATATATATTCTTGATTGTTTCTACAATATTAATACTAAAATTTCGCATGTAAATCTAATAAAATTAGTAAAAACTGATAATTAAAATAATAATAAACAAAAATAAAAATTTACTGAAAACATGTTTCAAGCTGATCAGCAGTCTCTTCAATCCAATTTCTTAAATGATCAACACTTGCACAAATTCCGGGTCTTAATCTACGTCTGTAACCTATGCCTTGTTGAGGATTTATAACATGTGGACCACCGGGATCACCTAAACATGAATTAACACTTCCAATTATATTTCCCGCTCAAAGAATGCTCTTATGGTAATGTAGGAATTTTTAAACAATGAATTAGTCCAGATAGGAAATTTCACAGCTCTTAATCTTTCCGCGGATTTTTTTTTGTTATTCCACACTGATAGCTTCCTTCAGCAAGAAATCTCAAGCAAGCAGCTAATTTACATTCAAATGAAATTCATGTAGACCGCACTGTAGGAGCAATATCCTGCCTTATTTCGCTTAACACATACAAGACAGCTGGATTATTAAGTCTAAAATTTCTATAAAATCTAAAGGTAGAAAAGATATATTACAAAAAAACAAAAATAACTATAAACGTAAAAATAATCGACTTACTCTTTGTTCGTAAACCCATCAAATTTCCGGCTTTATTTCTGATCGTTCTCCGTATTATACTTAATGGTATTTCCTTATCGTCCTCTAAATAAAAAAACAACACGATGGTGTCCATAATAATTTATTACCTATTACTTTTTTTGAATTCGTAAAAATAAACCATAGAGCCACTTTTTGCTTAACATTTGAATAAATCATCAGCTGATTACATTTTCGAAAATTGAAAATTGATACTCAATGTGGCAGTTCTGTCGGCGAATTAAGTAATCGCATAGTGAATAGGAAGTGAATCTTACTTGCGGCGGGAATCGTTAATCCGGCGGATTCAGCAATAGGGGGGGGGGCACTATGATTATCATTTATCAAATTATCTCTTAAGGCTGAATAAATTTGTAAGCATTTTGTTCCCCCTTTTTATTTTAAACAGTTTTAATGATATTAATTTGAAACCTTCGGCAAAATATTAGAAACTCTTAAGTTCAAATGCTACCGGGCTTAGGTTTTTGAAAAAGATATCGCGTTTTATTAAAAAAATCAAAAACGTTAAAAAACCCTGGTATTTTCCTCTGCCCCTGAATAACTTTTTCATGTTGTTACGATAACAGGGAATTCCTGAATGGAATTACCAAAAAAATGTAACTGTAGGGTGGTTACTGTTAATGTAGCGGAAAGTTAAATTCAGAACAAATTGAAGTAAGTTTACACTCGATTTATTTATAGTGTTCCTCACATTTCTACGCACTTTAATCTTAATTAAAAATTATCTAATATATTTAGATACTATGTATACACATTTATTCGAACAAGCAAAATTAGTTCGCAGATTTGTCCAAGCTAACCCAAGATGGGAAGATGAGGGACATCTGACATGAACTAATTGTACACTGAAAATTTACTACTATATTTTTACTTTAATTAAATCGTACTGTATTCTTAATGTGATTCATAATTCAAATAATCTACAAAAATTAAAATACAAAAAAAATTTCAAAAAAAATTTTACACCAAATTTTACACTGTTGACTAAAACTATCACCAATTAGTTTTATAAACAAGTAAAATGTCATCCACCTAATTGCATGTGAGCTTGCACAAACCTTATTGGATGGTAGCAAACCAAATTTCACAATTAGAATATTTCACCAAAAAAGATAGTATGCACTATAATTCGTATGTGATGTTAACTCTGTGACTTTTGAAAACGCAAGAAAGTGATCCATGGCACTGCACCTCTTTATATAGAGCCTGAACCGCCATTTTTCTGTGGAGCCTACAACCATAATGTAAATTTCTCCAAGAAAATAATTTTTTGTTCATTGCTATTATTTTCATTCGATACGGAATTTTTCATTTTATTATCTTCCAATGAAAAATTCTTATTCTGTATTATTATTATTCTTACAAATACTGGTAAAAAGTTTAAATTGTGCCATAACATGGCGCTGATTAAAATTTGGCATCCATTTTCAATAATTTATGTGTGGAACGTAATTTTTCATTTATCTCGTTCCGCCTAGCTATCTCTTTCTTTATCATTATGCTTATGAGAAAACTAAAAATCTTAAATATCTTTTCATGAAGATATTTTCACACTTTTTAAGCGCTGCCACTGTATTCCTCTTTAAAAAACACCCCGATTTCATATGTCATATGTTGACAATATGACAGTTCCGCGGTTTGTAATTGTTTCGCGCCGTCAAAGTTTTCGCGAGTGTTTTTTAGTGGCCCTTTGTGATTTAATTACAAGTAAGTTTTGAATGGTGCCAAGTAATAGTGCTTGTGTATGTGTTTGTGTGTTCGATCTTTTGATTTTTCCCACTGACATGTATATAAATGGACTGCTTATTGAATAAAAAATGCATGAAAGTAAATGGCACCACTTTCATATTCCTTTCTCTTTCCGTGAGAGCATACTTTCCCACTGAACTGTAACGATTATGAACGAGAAATTGTTTGTAAAAATCCTTGTAAAAAACACTTCTTTCGACTCATAACTAAAATTTAACGATACAAATAGTCCCAAATACCTTTGTGGTAAACTTGGTAAATCCCACTGACATGCATATACATAAATTCCCAATTAATTTAAATATAACGTCAGTTTACGACAGTTGGTAGCATTGACAGTGAGAGCATACTTTCTGAAATCAAAATTGGTGCCACATGAAACAGGGGGATCAAGCAGTCTATTTATATATATGACAATGATTTTTCCCGAATGTAAATATCCTAACCTGTACCAGGTGCGATATTTACCTTTGTTGCTTATGCACTTAATCACATAATTCAGGTGCGCAATTTTACTTACGAGTTCTAGTAAAGTGATTTTATAACATTGTTACAACATAGCAATATGATTTTCGCAAGTTTTCTTGCATTTTTGTTCTGTTCGCGGCAGCTGTCAACAGGTGAAATTTATACGAATTTTACCTGAATTGCCCGACCGGAACTTAGTTATCAATAGAATTTCTATTCTACTATTAGTACTTCATAGATTGGTTAAACTTCCAGTCATCAACACCTGACTGAAATTCAGCATAATATCACCACTTGAAGTTTAACACAGTGTTGTTGTTGTGTATATGTAATTTGTTTACGTTTGTACTATGCATGTAGGATTATATGCATTGTTTGTAACGTTTTCATGTTGTAACTTCAATATAAAATTCATTATTTCTTATTCAAAAAATTCATTTCTTATTCAAATAATTTCAGGAATTCATTTCTGTGGGCCCTGAGGCTGCAATTCAACGGGGGACTTCGTGGGAGCGGTGCCAAGATGAGATAAGTACTCATATCTTTATAAAAATTTTACTGATTCTTCCTTTTTTTGTTTTCTTGTAGGTTCATCGCTGAACACATGTACACAAGAATTTTTATTATTTTTCGTACATAGGTTTTCCAAACAAATTTGTAAATGCTAGTGGAGCTGTCTTTTCAAATTTGTTAATATTTTTCATGTTATAATTACTTTCATAACATTAAGATTGAGACTCTTGTAACTTGAATAAAATTTGTTGGTACACGATTATTTTAACACGATAATGAAGATTGAGGTGATTGTATTCAGTGGCCCAAAAACTGGATTAATCCCGAAAGTAGCTTATTTTATAAAAATCATTTTGTAAACCTCTATCGTGATAAAAAGCCAATGATAAAATTGGTTTTTATTCATTTTAATTCTCAAAAGCTTTCCGAGATGGCGATAGGTTCAAGTAAAACAAATGCTAAAAAATGTATCTCATGTGCTCTAAAAATGAGTATCTATCGTGCACGCAAGCACCGCCCGTCTGCTACTAGCTGTGTGTGCAACTTTGTTGTTGGAGTGGATTAGGAATGCACTGAGAATATTTGTTAATATTTTTCGTTTATGGTTTAGTTAAAAAGAGACGGAAGATATTTATTTAGAATATAAGCCGAGGGAAAATTATTTGGAATTTTTTTCACTTTTTTGTTGCACATTTGTTTGAGATTGGGAATTTTTTTTGTAATCCATGCAAATACTCGGTTTTTTTCGCTCTAGGTGTATTCGGCAAATAATTAAAGTTATCAATTGGGTATATTCTATATGGATATATGTATGTGCATCATTTTGAATAGTGATTAAGTCATTTGAGTAAACTGATAAATAGTTATTAAACTGCCAAAGAGAACCCGTAAAAGGCGCACCTAACGTTTTGGGGGTAAAGTGGGATTTTCAAAAAGACCGCGAAAACACACTTAAGTTTTATAAAGCTCTCAAAGGTCAGCTATGTTGTAATAAACTTTTTTTTTTATGTTTATACAAATTTGTATATACTGTTGTTGTAATTTACGTACTCAGCTACATGATGAGCAGAAAAGTTTCGTTTTTGAATTTTTTTCCCTTTTTTCCAAAGGATTTACCGGTCGTTTCTTCAATTAACCAAATCCATAATGACACGAGTTTCAAGGAATTGGAAATAATTGTGGAAAGTGTTGATATTTCACAGAACATTGAAACAAGTTGCATCTATGGACGGCGTATTATAGAGATAGATTTCTTTTTAAAAAACCTCAAGGTTTATTACTGAGTATGGTGAAAAATTTGGATGTACGCTCACAAATTTAAATATTATAGGCGAATGTTGAAAAGGCCTTGCTTCCAATTTTAAATTGAGATGCTTCATGTGCAACACCGACCTTTGGATATCAACTTGTAGCGTGTCACAGAACAAAAGACTTAGGAGTTACTTTAGATACAATGCTGTTATTTGTTAGATTTATTGATGCCATAACATTGTGATCTTTCCAATTGTTAGGCTTCATTTTTTGTACCTGTAAATCTTTCAAAACACCACTTTCATTTTTAACTCTTTATAATTTCTTAGTCAGACGTACCCTAGAATACTGCTCTATTATTTAGAATCCATTCTATCAAGTCTATATAAATACGATAGAAATAGATACAAATTCGATCATACGTATATAGAATATTCAGAAAGGCTTCATAAGTACTCAATGTTAAGCCTCGAAAATCGAACAGCTTATATCGACGAGCTATTTCTCCTAAAAATTAATAAAAACGTCATAGACAGCACAGATATTAATGCGAAATAACGGTATAATGTTCCACTAATAAAATCTCGCCGTACCCTCACATTTAAACTTGAAAGCGCCAGGACAAACACTAAAGACAAATCAACTCTATAAAGAATTCAGAAAAAACACAATAATATATTTAATTCAATTGACCTCTTCGTTGATTGGCTGTATTTCTCAAAGCATTCTACTTTGGATATAATAAAAACTCGCTCTCTCCCTCTCCCGCCCTGAAACTCTTAGTTTTTTCCGTTTTTCCTATTACGTATACCTATGTATACCTTAATTAGATTAATTATATAAGTATTCTCTCAAAATTTACAAATTATTCACATATGTAGCTTCCCAAATCACATTAATTTGCTCTAAAAAAAAAAAAATCACTGTCTACTTTCAATATTTCCCCGGTACTATGTAAAAGGATTCATATTAAGTCTGTTGTACTATCGCCTAAACTTTCTAAAATAAATAAATATAAATTCAATGCCAGTAGAAGAGGATCGAGAAATTTAAAATATTGATAACAGCAGCAATTCGTCTTCTTCTCAAAGTATGTTGGACTCAAGAAGCTTAGCAACACCACAACCTTCAAGTTCTAAATTTGAGTACAGAGGGGGCACTTCGAGACTATGTTCTAGTAATAAAGCAATTAAAACCGATAATTTTAAGAAATGTTTGAAAGATCTGCTTGAGTAAGTGAGAAGGCCAGAAAAGGACAATTCCTTGAACCTATCTGCTATACACTAACTGTACTTGCAATCCAATATAATGGTAATTGTTAAGAACGAGTTGCAGAAGTATAGAAAAATGAAATACATGAAATATACATTATCTTTTGATATTAATAAAAACAACTGAATTATTATGAAATGCCATCTATTCACTTTAAGAACACCCATTTCAAACTAAACAAAAAATTTGGCAAATCATTCCGCAAAACGAAATGCCACCTTCGATGGATTGTTTGTGCTGAGTTGTAATCGTAAATTTCCTGAATTTTCTATTTCGTTGCGCCCGCCATGTCCAGAGATAATCTCGCCATTTATAATATTGCTACGGGCAACAAAGTGACACAAGCGACATCTGTTGGAAATGGAAACAACTTTAGCTTAGTGACATCTTATTAAACTGTGGGTCCGGAGAATAGTATTTAAAGAAAGTTTTTAGGATAATTTGTAGAGTATAAATACGGCGCTTCTCACATACAGGAGATTGAGTCTTATTTCTGACAGTGAAATGAAGGAATTAAACTATTGGGATTGCGATAATTAGAAGTACAGTACTGGCGATAACTATAAAGAGTTGATTTGATAACTGTTTGTAAACATTATAAAAGTTAACAGTGAAGTTAAATAAATGAAGAACTTTTAAATGATATCTGAAATAATGTGTTTAAAATAACAAACTAAGGCTACGCTCGTAACAATATTGTCCGTATAGTTTGGAGGGCAACATGTTTCACAGTTCAGTTTAAGATAATTGTGATGGACACATATTGCCTTAATAGTTTTATCGACGTTTTCAGGGCAGCAATGGATATCGTTCCTTATCACTCTCCATTTAGCAGCTATTATTCCAAAGATAGTTTCGATTGTCATTCTTACCCTTAATCAACGTTTGTTGAAACATTCCTTTTGTTCGTCCAAGCTCTTTTCTGTATTGATTAATGTCATTAAAGTAAATAAATATTTTTTAACATGCAGTTTACCTGGAAAAGGGTGGATAAGATTGCTCCTAAGAGGAAATGCAGCATCACCTATGAAATACAACGGAAAAGTCAGTGATGGACTATGAAATTTGGAATATTTTGGAGTAGGAATTTGCCCTCTGAGTACATCATTCCCCCAAAAGCTTTCCTGCAGAATTTCTCCATCGCTCTGATTCCCATAGGCTCCAATATCAACCATTGTCAAATGATTAGGGCTAGCTTAGATGGTATAGCTTTTGCACGCCGCGCGCCAAAACTATGCCATCTAAACTAGCCTTTAGCATTATATACAGCTAATAAAACTATGCTATGACACCCTTTATAAATTATAGTATGATGAACCTGCTCTCGGTGGTCAAACAATATTGATGTGTTTGCCATTAAGAGCTCCAACCCAATTAGGAAGTTACCAACGATTTAAATAATTTTCAGAATTGTTTGACAAATCGCTTTCATTAGGAGGTGATAAGTAAACACATGGGAGCTCATCCCATATTGCTTCGCATGTTTCCAGGATTATTTTGGCAACTATATATACGCCGATTTTAAATTTCAAGCCATAACAATTTCTTGGAATTCCATGCGCTAGGCACCTGAAAAGATATAGTAATTTTATAAGAGGAAAATTTTTCGTCTCTAAGACTCAAATTTATTGAAAATAAATTCAATAAATTTATAAAATGTAATAAAATAGTAATTTTAGTCAATTTAAGTATAATGCAAACTTACACATTCTTACATGAGCGTTAAGGCCAAGCGACATTCCTGTGAAGTAGGTGTTCGCATTGAACGCTTTTCCAAACGATTGTTTGGCAAAGTTAAAAGAACATAAAATTGAGAAGCAGTTATTCTCGTAGCTGTAAAAAACATCTACAGATTGCATTCTTTCATAACTTTAAAAGAGGTTTCATAAAAACTCAACTTCGGTCGTTTTTTATATAACTCCCTGGCCTACCATCTTCTTCTATGTTGGTTATGTTTTTAAACAATTCGTATGTCAGAAACGTCGCACAAGTAACTTCAACAATTTTTTTTAAAATTTATTTGTTGAAAGTTTTCCCATTTTTAATTGACAAAAATGACAGAATAAATTAAATTATGAGCTGACAGTTCTTCTCGGGGTCGTGTCGTTCCCAATGTATTTTCACGGACGTTTTTGTCGTGTCGGCCAAAACCTGTTTTAGCGTATATGGGTTGCTCCGTTCTCCGTATTTAATCTAGTTGTCACAATATATAATTTCAATTGAACCTTTGGCTTGGTACGTCACAATAAATATTATAGATCAATAGATAAAATTAATACAAGACAAAAACTTTCAGGCACTGACGTTTATTTAAAAGACATGAGTCCTTTTATAATACATTTAACTAAAATAGGACTCAAGATAATTAGCTATTTCTTCAATCCAAAATCTTGAATATGTAACATCAGCATAAACTCCGGGTCTCATTTGACGTCCGCAACCTATGCCGTAGGAAGTTATTCCAACTAGATGAGCATTTACAACAAGTGGACCACCCGAATCACCTGTACATGTATCATCACCTCCCATTGTATTTCCCGCACAAAGTTTTCCGTAACGAAAATCCGTGGTATAAAATAAACAAATATCATGACTCCAGATGGGTATTCTTACAGCTCTCAGCTTCTCCGAATTTATTCCATTTTCACTACGTTTACCCCATCCACTAACTAAAGCTAGTGTACCTGCTTTTGGCGTACTTTCAGCAAGCTTTATAATTGCAATAGAACTCTCTCTAATATCAAGAGGTGCACTAAGTTGAATGAGAGCAACATCGTAGTCCCTATTTTGTGGGTAATAGTTTGGATGCATTTTATAAGTTCTAACTGATCTTGTTACACCATCCTTGTGCCTATATAATGAGCCAGCCCTAACTTGTAAGCTTCCAATAGTTTCTCCTCTCATACAATGGGCTGCGGTTAGAACGATACCCGGTCGTATTAATGAGCCTCCACAAAATTGATTCCCGTTTCGTTCTATTGATACTATATAGGGAACTAAAAATGTCTGCATGTCGTTTTCTACAAAGTTAGTGATAGGTACCGGTTCTGAATAACAACAGAAGTTAATCGAAATTAAAAATACTAAAAATTTGAGAAAAATTATCTTAAAAGCACACATTTGAATAGATATTCGGTCCTAAATGATAAAACTTTTCTGTGCTTGTTAGCTTACCTTTAAAATGGCAAAGAAATAATTTTTTTTCAAGTGCATACATTGGTTGCTGCTGATATTTATTTGAAGCTTAAGTTTACATAAAAAAAATGTGTTTTTAGATAAATATTTAATTATGGTGTGATCCAAAACAATTTTTGTTCAGTTAAGTAAACGCAAAAGAGCAAGCACAATCTATTATGTCAAGAAATAGATCAGTATAGGTAATCGACTTTCACGCACGTGCATTTATATTGGTGTGTTCATATAATAGACATCATAGCGATTTATAATTTTAAATCAACACATATTAATTGCAAGAAGCACTATATGGGTATTATATTAGGAAGGGCATAGATAGATTTTTGTTAGAAGCGTAATATTGCGTTGATTTTATCAGTATGCACACAGTGGGCAGCGATTAGAATTATTCCCGGTAATATTAAAAATTGATATGCATTATGTTCTATTGATACTATGTAGGGAACTAAAATCGTTTGCATATAGTCTTCCATAGGTAGGTACCAGTTTTGAATAATAACAACATTTTACCAAAATGAAATATACTACATATTTGTAAAGCATTTCAAAATCTCTTATTTGAATTTGAAGACCGGCACTAAACGGTGAAGATAAATTGAAGTTTCTGAATTTTTGTAATACAGAAAACAAGTGGCGAAGAAAATTTGGTATTAGAAAAATACATAGTTTTTATTGCTACTCAAAGCTTATATTTTTCTTTTTATGTAAAAATTGTTAAGAAGAGAATACACACTGAGAGAAAAAATTACTACTTTGAATCAGGCTTGCCACATTTTTTAGATTTACAAAACGGGACACCACTAAAAAAAATCAAACATTCGTTTACAATTATTTTTCTATATTATTTATTAAAGAAAAACAATAACACATTAATTCACAGTACGTAAAATCTACCTTTAACAAAACAAAAATTCAATTAACAGATTAACAAAAACATAATTATTATTATAACTCAGGGATTCCCAAACTATTATGTGCAAGAGACCCCTTTTCCATAATGAAATGATACCTCAGTCTCCAATGGCCAAATTACTTTAAAATTCTTATCTCTAGTTCTTTTTCCTATTGATACAAAATACTTACCAATTTAAAAACTTTGCGGTTGGTTAAGTGAGTAAACTTAACATCATTTTCTCATCAAAATTTAACAAAAGAAATGGACACAAAATTCAGTAAATATCAATTGTAATTAATAATTATTAATACAAATTACGTAAAAATACTTAAGTAGGTAATTATTTTTTTGAAAAAAAAAAAAAACATTAAAATCGCAAAGTAAAGATAAAAAAAATAAAAAATTCTATGTGATGGATGAACCTGGTGATTTTCTACCAATCTAACTAAATCCGGTTCAATATTGGTGAGTTGCAGCCTTAAATCTATCTCCGCGTTCGTTGATTTTCAAAAAGTTTCTTTGTTTTGTCAAAATGTTTGTAACCACACTGAAGCCTTTTTCGACTAGGTATGATGATGGAAAAGCGATATGGTATTTTTATTTTTCAGCAATTTTCCACAATGCAGGATACTGTGCGCCAATGTTGCCTTGCAACCAGAACTTCTGATAGCCTTGGTTCAACTTTTGCTTAAGTTTCTCATCTGTGCTGATGGTAATCAACTCTTCTTGCATTATCACATTGGCTTCTTCCATGGCTGTGATATTGTATGGATTTATTATCCATTGATTAATTTGTAAATTTAAGAGATCCTCAAACCTCTTAGTAAAATCCTTGTGTAATGCGTCCAAATGGGTGACAGATGATAAAATAACATCGTCTTGAAGCATTTCTGGTAATTTTGATAAATGCGGAAACTGTTAATATTTCTGCTTAAATTTATTAATAAATATCCGTTTTACAATTGTTCAAATTTTCTTTAAAATTCGGATCGCTTTCTTGTAAAAACTCCAACACAGATTCAAAAAGATCTGAAAATCTTGCTAAGCAAGAGCCTTTTGATAGCCTGAGAAATTCAGTGTGCAGAAGTAACCCAGTAAAGACTTGGTCGTTTTCCTCACATAGTTGAGCAAATAACCGAGAGTTCAAAGAATTGCTTCAAATCTTGTTGACAGCATTTCTAAGTGCAAGTTTGTTATTTAGTAAAATATCAGGAGTATGTTTGAACTTGAACTTGATCATGATTTCGTTCGTGTTAAATCGCGTATATGCGTCAAATATAGAGCAAGTCAAAATGTGCCTGAAAGGCTTGTACGCTCGAACACATTATCATGCACGAACTTGCCCACTTTTTCATCTTGTATGAACTTGTGCACGCTTATAGACTTGTTGAATTTCTTAAAAGTACAACAATGATACTTCATACTAAAATATTAGTCATTCTTATAACAATTTGGTAGACGTAACACAACTTATACAGTATCTTGAAGGTTTCAAATAAGAGCTTGTGTTAATTAATAGGGTCGATTTTTAGACCTCGTCGACCCCCAAAATCAGTTTTCGTTTACGTCGACCCCCTGGGAAACCGATATCGACCACTTTGGGAATCCCTGTTATAATTAATAGGACCATAAGAAATATAGTTAATTATTTAAGTCTTTGATATAAAATTTGTACTTTTTGCACTTTTAGTAGCTTCTGTTAATTCTTTATTTGAAGAAATAAATTCAATAAATTCGGCACATTTTAAACTGAAATTAAAATGGACCAATAGTTCAGCTTTAACTAAAGGTACAAGCATCCTAGAGCGACTCTCAGCCCATTTATTTTTCATGATACTGAAAACACGCTCTACATAGAAATTACTTGGAGGTACAACAAAAATATATTGCACTATCAAAAACAAATTTGGACTTTCTGCGATATCGAAAAATTTAATCCATTTTTGGATTACTTTATTTGAATGCGAATTTACAGTATTGATAGAAGTTGATGCACTATCTTTTTCAATAGAGATCTGCATTTGCAGTTTTGGCAAAATGCTATTTAGGAAAGATGTTTCAGAAAATAAAACATCTTTATATATTGGTATTTGCCATTTTTGAGCAACTTCAATTACTTCATTATATTCCAACTCATTCCCCAAGTTAAATTGCTTAGATTTATAAAAAAAAAAAAGATTCAGTTGAATAATCAAACCACTTATTCAAATAAGCTAAAAATTTTTTTATACACATAAACCGCTTCGTTAGTGAAATATTGTCTTTTATTTCTATCTAATTGCGACAAAATTTGATTTGCTTTAAATCCAAAGAAAAGTTTTTCCAATCTATTAGAAAATTCTAATTTAATTTTATGAAAAATATTATAAACTTCTGTAGGTTGTTTTATATGTGACGATAATATGCACATAATATTATGAATAAAATAAAGATATACCTCGGATAATTGATTCTCGTTCTCGTCATTCTGTACTGCTGAATCTTGATCACAGGCAACAAATTTCCAAATAAGTTTGGAAACCTAATGCGTGAATGTCCGAGTAATTGTACATAATCTCGGATTCCATAAAAATGAAACACTCTTTAAGTTCTGACAGATTTTTAGCACTAGATGAAAATTCACTAAAAACTTCGAGAACAAAGCTTTCGACATTAAAAGATATTATTTTTAGTGCTTGTTTGGCAGTGTTATGCAGAATATGAGCATGACAATGTCCAGCAATTAAATCCTTTAAATTCAGTATTCGTTTTAGATGTTGAAATACTGATTTAAATTTTTCATAGTTTTTTCTAGGCAATCAATCAACTTTACTGCAATGGTTTCCGATGTCTCGTTGTTATCTTCATAAAAATCAAGCAAAAATGTTCTTGATCCTTTCTTACTTGAAAACTATCGAATAGCGACTGGAAACAATTTTTTATTTCCTTTGTTGGAAGCGTCTGTGGCTATAGAAATGGGACCACTACAAACGTCACATAAAACATTTTCAATAGAATATGGAGCTAAAACATTCTCAACAATTGCCTCGAATCACTAAATAATTTTTTTGTAAGTCTTATACCACAATCTTGAGACATATAGCTGTGATTATGCATTACACCATGGTAAGTTCAGCTATTTCAGATATTACAGCTCCATCCACTTCAATTGTATTGTGTTTTATGAAAAACTTCGTCAAAAAAAAAATTGACTGAAGAATGAGTAGAGTAGTGCCAAAATATATTTTTTATTGTGACAATCAATGAAAAATGTAGTTTTTTTTTTTTTTGAAAACAGCACAAATGGCGTCCTGTTCAGGGTATCGTCGGTACACAGGACATTCAACTCTAAAACTGGTTTGTCACGACGAAAACGGGACGGTTGGCAAGTCTACTTTGAATGTTGGCATTTTTTTTGCTTACATTCAAAATAGTAAAATAAGTTACGATATGTAGTATTCCCAAATGTTCTGTAATCGGATTTACCCAAAAATTATGTAAAATTGCCATATTAAATAGTGTAAGAAAACAGTTTTAAATACGTAATTCTCTTTCTTTAATGCGCAAATTGACGGATTTATAACGAAAATTATAGTCTCTCTAATTTCTCCAATTCGTTGGAGCATTTACACAGCAGGTTTTGAATGCTCCCAACATATTTCTCGTCCATACAGCTTTTTCAGAAGCCTTTGTGTGGAACTTGCAAGGGTTCTGCACGCTGCGAATCTTAACAGACTTTCTGTAAACTTAAGTCATATCTTAGACTATAGCTGTCTTGAAATCGCACATGTGGTTAGTTCTTTCAATCTGCGATTATCCAGCTTACAGGCCTATAGTTCTAGAAGCCTTTTCGCTTATTTAAGACCCGACAATTTAAATCAAGGAAGGAAAATAATAATATAACGTTGCCGCTCGACACAAAACTCACTGCACAAATGAACCTATCCCACTTCACGTTTATATTGAATGTCGTTGCTTCTTAAACTTGTAATATATATAAAATTTACTGAATTTATGGTATAAATGTGCGCAGCTCTAAAAATCTGGACAAAATTACGTGATTTATATTTAATGTAAGCGTAATTATATTACTTTAAATTATTTCGACTTATGATTTCCTGATCCCTTTAATATTACTTGCATTTTATTAGCAAATTACTCCAGGGTTATGTAAACTTAAGGAAAAAAGTGTAACTTTTTTACTATTTAAAAAGTAGTAAATTTCAATTTATTTTTCTCAGTGCATATAGAAGCACTCAATTTGTTCTTCTAAATGAGGCGAGCTTTAAAGCGAGTCTCGATATAGCTTTATAAAAGCTCGTTTTGAAGTTCACTGGAATAAAAGCCGAAATACAATGATGCCGACACATTGAATAAATAACTAATCAGGAAACGGCATCCCAGCAAATATGGCGAAACGCAGAAGATTTACTTTCTTTTTACCGTGGATGATAATCATATTCGTATTGCATTCTTAACTTCCAACGGGAGAAACTGTTACCCCGAAGGCAAAACATCTTGAAGAAACGAATGCGTATCTTCTACGCGAAACATTAAAGTAATTTGTCAGCATCTCTTCCTGGTGAGTTATTTTCATATCATGTATAAGAAACGTATTCGTTTCTTCAAGTTGTTTCGCTTTCTTATCGTCTAAGCAAATCTGTCAAAAATCGTCTAAATAAATCCTTTGGAATTTGAAGCAAGGGAATAAAGAAGATATTTGTTTAAAGTAGGTTTATATTTTTTTTTTTTTTTTTTAAATATGGATTGCTGGAATTAAAATCACTAGAAAACTCACAAATTAATTACTGTCATGAAGTCTAATGACGCGTTCTTCCAAATGATGAATTTGTGTACCATAGAGATGACAAATAAGCGAAACTAGTGTCTTCTTGCTTCCACATTTAAAATCAGAAAACAAAATTGTTTGTGATTTCATCTTCTTTTCGTCTACGCAAGACAAGGAAGAAATCATTTCACAATAATTGCCTTAGTTTCCTGTGGAAGATATTTTAGCAATATCATCCACATATCGCCCTGAAGAATTTTCATCCAAATGTTTGCTGGGATATCGGGTGAAAACGAAAGTCACTCGGCGAAATCTATTAGTGTGCTCTGTTTGTGTTGGTTTCGACATGGCAGTAATTAAATTCTGACATTCTGAAAGGGAACAATTTTCATAATCCAAATTCCTATGTAAAATAAAGAAAATTTCTAGCTCCCCCTTATTTTCAGATAATATTTCTTGGCGTTGCCTTTGTATGACTGGAATAATTTAGGCACCAACTGACAATTCAATTGTAAACAAATAAAGCGGCATTGGTAAAGTGTTAAATCTTTTACCATGGCTCTTTATTTTTATAGATATTTCACTTTTATTTTGTTTAAAATAATATAATTAATAAGTAAAGCTATTAAGCTTACTTGAAGAATGCTTTCCCACGACAATAACTCCGTTCGTTCCTGCAGCATAGCACAGCGCACTTCATTACGGTTATTTAAGACTCCGGAGTCTCTATTACATAAAATTACGTTCACAAAAGAATACTTTACACTTATTTCACACTACTATTAAGTAAAAGTCCTGTTAAATTATTTATTTATTACAATATCGCGAATTCAAATCCAATAAGCTCTTTTCAAAATAATGAAATGACAGAATGTTGAACTGACATAAAGTAACGAAGACGCCCTCTTGTCTTTTGCCCCCCCCCCGACCTAAGGTTACACTGTCATTGAAATGCTTAAACACGTACACTGTATTCGCACGATACCCCGTTTCCTTATTAGTTATTTATTCAATGTGGCGACAAGGCAATTACGACGGCACTGTCATCGTATATGTCGCCGAATTAACCCAATGAGACCGATATTCTTATGTTCGTTGACATATCAAAATATGTAGGTAGTAGAATTATTTGTTGAAATCTATTAACAAAATGAGAAAGATATATAAAAAAAGTTGTAAAAGTGTAATAAACAATAATTAACTCCGAGCTTATGTGGATTAAAAAATATCATCTACCACTTATTTTCAACTTTTCTCCAATTTCTTTCTTTTTTTTTTCTTTAAAATATGAATTTCGATATTGAGGATTTCTTTTGGCACAAAATTCTTGCATTTTCCTCGAAAGAAATTTTTTGCATATTACTCTCAGCTGTCAAATTACGACGACAACGACGACAAAAGTTGAATTATTCTCTGATTACGGCGACAAAATCGGCCGGCGGCATTGGGTACCGCAACATGGTTTTACCATTAGGTCAACATTTAATTTGTCGTCGCTTTTTTAGAATTTTTATAGAATACATGCAGAGACTCGCATAGGAAACCTCCACTCTCTCCCTCACCCGTTTGAAAGTGAAAACGTACATATCTCTGTTTTGACAGAAAATTACTCCTTTTCTTCTTTGTCGTTTTTTTCGTCGTCATCTACCTCCACCAGTCAAGAGGAAGCAACTACATCTGATTCGGAAGACCCACGAGAATATTGGAAAGCGCAGATACCCCAAAAACAAGCTCGAAAAGGTATTATTAACAGCCAATTAGCTTCTGCTCTTGACGCCCTTAAATTGAGTGACAGAAAACTAACTATGGTCGTGACATTTACTTTGAAAAGTGCGAGATGTGATCCATCATAGTTTAATGTCAATAGATCTTCCGTTCGTCGGCACTGTGTAAAAAATCGAAAAGTAAATTCAGGGTCTCTCAAAAGCGAGTTCAAAACTAATTTATTCTTAACAATTCATTGGGATGGTAAATTAATTGAAGATATCAGTGGGCATTAAACTGGAGATCGACTGCCAATTTTTGTGTCTGGACATGGGTTTGATCAACTTGTAGCAGTTCCAAAAAGAACTTGGAACAAGTGAAGCTTGTGCGTGAGCTGTCTACGAAACAATCAATTCATGGAATTTGAGTGACAAAATAATCTGTTTATGTTTTGATGCGACCTCTGTAAACACCGATTAAAAAAATGGAGTTTATGTGGTCTTGGAGCGAAAAATGGAGAAAGATATGTTTTGGCTTGCTTGTCGACATCACATAATGGAAATTAAGTTATCAGCTGTAATGGATTTAGTGGACCTGATATACAATTATTCAAAATGTTTAATAACAACTGGGACAACATTGACCAAAGCGACTAGTAGAAGTGGCCGCAGACAGGATTTCTTTTGCGGAAAAGCAACTAAAAGAATATCAACCCCGAGATGACTACAGGGAATTATTGATAATTTTCTTAGTAGGAGCTCCCGAGAAAGGTATTTCATTTAGGGGACCTGCTGGTATACACCGAGCTAGATGGATGGCAAGAGCCTTGTTCTACCTGAAAATTTTCCTATTTAAACATCAGCCTAAACCGACAAAAAGGAAGTGAAAGCTGTGAGAGAAATATGCATTTTCACAGTGATGATATATATAAAATATTGGTTTCAAGCCTATACCGGATGGTCAGCACCAAGAAATGACTTACAATTATTGAAAGACCTTACATAATTTGAAACAATGAACCAAAAACTGGCTACTGTTGCCTTGAAAAACATTCCAGGTAATTTTTGGTTTTTGTCGGAAGAACTGATGTCTTTTGCAATTGTTGATGACGAACTTTCAGTTCAAGATAAAAAGAAAATGACAGACGCACTGAAAATCGGAGGCATAAAAGATTGTCCAAAAAGAAAAACCATTGATATCAAACCCATCCACGAAAAATACATTGAAAACTTCGTGACTAGCAAATCTTAATGATGTTTGCTGATCCTGGGTATTTTATCAAGCTTTTTGAAAAAAAGACGTGGAAACTTGGAACGATGATCCCGATTTTGTGGCTGTAAAAAAAATCGTTCATTCTATGCGAGTAGTGAACGATATAGCTGAGCTTGGTGTTGCTCTATTGGAGGAATATAATAAACTGATTATACCTAATGAAGAAGCAAAAAGCAGTATTTACTTCTGTTGGTAAAAGCGTATAGCAAAAAGTACCTTAATACTAAGGAATCAACCTTTGTTTCTTAAGAATATATAAGTTTCATATTTCAATAATGTTTCTTAATTTGGAATAATAACAATAACTTTGCATTTTTAATAACCTTAATTATGAATAAAAATTTTCAACTAATGTAGTGATTTTTATTTTTTTATTTAAAATTCAAACCTTGGTAGCAACACTTAAGTATTACATAAAAATTTAGAAAAGAAAAACGGAAACAGTTTCTTAAGGTACATAATCAAATTATGTAGTGCGCCATCGTACGAATCAATGCCATTTCGCAATCTCCTGTGTTGTGTAGAACACTGCACGGAAGCAACATAACAGAGCTATTATGATAAATATATTTCTTTTTGAATTGCGTTTAGCGTGTAATATGCTTTTTAATATTGATGTATGCATTTTGTTTCTAATTCTCCTAATTCTCTTGTAGCGGAAACACTCTATCTACTTCTAGTGTAACAAATTAGCTAGTACAATGTAATAAAAGGAACCTCAAATTGTATTAGACGACGGGTGACAACGAAGACGGCCTGTCCACAAGCCGGCTCTTTTTTTACGCGGCATTCGAGGAAGCCAGAAGCAGGCGCGGATCTAGCATTGAAATTAGGGGGGGGGGGGGTCATTTTACAAATAAATTAAATCATCGAGCAAAAAAAAAAAAAAACAACATCCAACGCCGGTTCGCATGGCCAAGTACCTAATGCCGTAGTTGCTGCAGTAGTTGCTGCAGTATTTGGAATTAGGAAATCCGCATTAAGCTGTGCGGATGATGTGTCTTTTTTAGAATACTTTTTTTTTACAACAACAATTTTTTTAATAGAATAGGGTGCAAACTGCAGGAGTCATTCAAGTCCAACTTTTCTCAGTTTTACACACTGGTATATATAATATGGACTGCTCGATATGCTGTTTCATGCGGGTACAAATTTTTGTGTCAAAAATTGTTCATACGTCGGTGCCAACATTGAAAAATCGATTAAAAGTGAAACCTCTCGAATTTCTATTAACCCAAATAATTAATTTAAAAACATTTATTTCGACAAACCCACTTATTTATTTATTGTTTACAGCCCTTTCTCAGTTCGCACGTTACATAGGAAAGTGACCAACTCAAAAAATGCAACTTTTCAGGAGAGCGAAAAAACGAAAAGCTGTACATAGAATTAATTCTAGCTTAACGTAGTAATTGTTTGCTAAAAATAGTCTGAACTCTTAAATTTGTTAGTAAATATATTTCTGAAGATTTATATAAAAGAAATTTTAAGTTTTTGTTACCGCAGTTGGCGAGGTTAGCTGTTAATCCGGCATCCTCTTAAGTTGTGTCGCTTTTCTTTGTTGCGAAATAAATATTTTTACAAGTTTTTTTAAGTGGCACAACTCAAAATACGATTTTTAAGAATTAAATTCCGTACTTTGAACTTTGTGGAAAAATGTCATAACTCATAATATAATTTGTAGAAATAATTGCTGTTTTGTGGAAAAATGACACAATTTAAAATAATACTGTTAAAATGTCGAAAACATATTTACGTTTGTTATAAAGATCGTCACAAGTCAAAAAGTGACACTGACACACTGTTCTATGAAGAATATCTCTGTTCTTAAGTAACAGAAAAGTGATACTATCTCTATCTAGCGGCAAAAACAATCAGATAGAAATAAGCCAATTTCATGGTGTAATTAACTCAAAAACGACAAATTTTGAGTTAGGTCACATTTCTATGTGACGTGCGAATTAGTAGTTGGTGCTTAGATCGAAAGAGAACGCTATATAGAAATGAGCCCACTTTCTGCAGTGTATTTCTATGGACGTAGTCAGTCCATATTTTAAATGTCAGTGGTTTTACATAAGAACGCTGCAAATATTTTAGAATGTTAGGAGTGTTAGAGTGTGTGAAATTGCCATCAGCAATTGATTCAAATTCCTCAGTTAAAAACAAAAATATTTCCCATAGAACGACTTGGCACAAGAAAAGGTTTTAAATTTCAACCAAAGTCGTTTCAATAGAAAAAAGCCCCACGACTAATCTTACCTTCAGTAAGATTTGTCAAAAATAAAAATACGATATGTATGTACATATATACCTACATACATATCGGGCGCATAAAATTTGCTCGGTGAAGATTTAAACGATCAAGTCTTCACCAAAAAGCCTCCTTTCAGCTAATTGTCGCGAGCGGAATACATTCTGGGTGCAACAAATGTATGCACGATAGCAAGACGATGGTTTGATATTTATGAAAATATCAAATTTCATTTCAACCATCGTCCGCCGCGGTAGGCTGAACACTAATTGTAAACAGGTAAAGAAAATAGAAGTTGCGATAAGAAAAAACAAAATAAACGATTTGTAAAAATAACCATAAGAGGAAGTTTATGAAAGAAAAAGTTTGTGAACAAAGCAAAAGTAAAAAAATATATATATAAATAAAATAAAAGTGTGCGAGTTGTCTTAATCATAGCTTCCTGAAACGGCGTAGAGTGATTGCCTTCGACTAAGCTAAGCCCCGAAATATAACAGGAGTTAAGTTAAGTTAAGTTAGGGCTCTGATGTGGTAGCGAGAGAGTCTGTTTCGAGGCTTGGGAAGTGTTTCTCTGCGGTCCGAAACCCAAATTCCGAGAAAAACCTATACACATAAGTTGAATTATATAAATAAAAAAAGTATAAAATAAAAAAAAAATATTTTTTCAAATAACTCAATTAATTAAATATTTTTTCTCAAATTTAGGGGGGGGGGTCATGACCCCCCCCCTGGATCCGCAACTGGCCAGAAGCAGAGTACTAACGTCGCGCCTTTTTCAATAACGACTCCGCAATTAAAATTATTTTTAATATTAGAATAAATGTGGTGTTAAAAAAGTATGAATTTATAAAGAAATTATTTAACGTGTTGTTAATTAAACTCGTTAGCCACAATATCCCTTCTCAATAATCGACATTTTTTTCCAAAATTAATTCACCTTTCTGGGACGACATGGGGTACATTTAGTAGCCCAAAAACACAATTTTTGTGATATTCATAAAACAATTCATAATTGTGAAACGAAATTTCTTGAAAGCCTTTCTTGGAAAATTCAAAAAATTTTAAGCAAATCACCTATTTACTTTAATGTAAAAATTTGCTTTTATAAGTAAAGATAGCAGCTGGGGTACACTATGTACCCCATATCGTAATTAGCGTAACTATCTTCATACAAATGTGAGTACAACGTAGGATGATAACTGGACCAGCATGTAAAGAGACAGACTAAGGTATTCATCTAAAACATGAATACCAATGTCCTAAATCGGTATCACCGGTTCAAGACAGGAAATTAGTAATAAAGCAGTCTGGCAATCAATGGTTCGTACCGAGAAAGGTGCAGAGAAAAGCCGTCTCAAGTATACCGCCGCAACAAAATAATAAAATATAAGTTAGGGAAATGGTATGATACAGCCCTCAGGAAAAACACACCGGAGTAAATAGTCTATATTGACCTGAACTCGGCTCGCTTTATTTAGTATAAGAGAGCAGATCAACTTCTGATTTTTCATTCTAGTTTTGGGTGAACAAGTGAGTAAAGTGTGTTTTTCTATTCAGTGCTGTACGTTATGTCGAAAAGGCAAAATCACCGTTTATCTTGTGAGTCCCAGAGGGGTAATTGCTTAAAGTGGTTTGATGAAAGCGATAATGAAAGTATTGAAGACTTATTGTTATCTGATAGCTCAGAAGAAGAAGACTTTATGATAGCTGATGATGATGAAAGCGAAGACGAGGTGAGAATTCTTCGTATGTGTATTTTACTTCTTTATAATAGTTTACAAAATATCCTTAGCTTGTTACAATTGATGAAGCCGATAGCGGAGAAGAAGATGAATTATCAGAAGATCCACTATTTGTTTTAAATAATGGAACAATATGGGGCATAACGAATAACTTGCCGACAGATTGCAAATATAATAACCAACAAACCTGGGCTTACTTCTGAAGCAGCAAATGTATCACAAATTGTCGAGTGTTTTAGAAAGTTTATAGATGGTAAAGTAGCGGACATTATTGTGAAATTTACTAATCAAAAAGACCAAAAATGGCACGAAGAATTCAACAGAAACAATTCAAATACAACAGAAATGTATGCTGTCTTTGGCCTTTTAATTACAATGGGCGCTCTCAAAGCAACTCGAGAATCAGTAGAATTTTTATGGTGTAAATATAAACTCTACTCTAGATCGATTTTTTGTGCCACTATGCCTCGCGAGAGGCTTGTTCAACTTCCCTCATTTATGAGATTTGAAGATCGTGCGACTAGAGTAGAGCGTAGAAATACTGACAAAATAGCACCAATCAGGAAATTATTTGAGATATTTGTTGGAAACTGAGTTAGTAACTACTATAACCCTGGGTCACACCTTACAATCGATGAACAACTTTTACCCTTCAGAGGGAGGTGTTCATTTAGAGTGTACATGAAATCTCAGTCAGCCAGATACGGCTTAGAAATATGGGCACTTGTGGATGCAGATACTACGTATGCAAAGAATCTCCAGGTATATACTGGTAAAGAGGGCGATAGATCTGAGAAGGAGCAGCATAGGCGCGTAGTACTGGATTTAGTTAAGTGCCTTGGCCGCGGTTACGGTATTACAACGGACAACTGTTTTACAAGTATACCTTTTGGGAGAAGTTTGTCTGATATTGGGCTAACACTTTGTGGCACGCTTCGAATAAATTAAAGAGGTATCCCAAAAGCGCTGTTATCTACCAACAATAGACTAGAAAAATCTTCAGTTTTGCATTCCATGAAAACATAACGATGGTTTCGTATGTACCAAAAGTGATTGTAATAAGTACCGAATATCATGATAATGCTGTAAGCGATGTAAGGAACAATTTCAAACCCGACATGAT
Organism: Dioctria rufipes; assembly: GCA_963924295.1. Taxonomy (NCBI): domain Eukaryota; kingdom Metazoa; phylum Arthropoda; class Insecta; order Diptera; family Asilidae; genus Dioctria; species Dioctria rufipes. The sequence continues at coordinate 57,118,675 of OZ002741.1, forward strand.
TCTGCATTATAATCACACTATGGGATCTGTTGATAATATAGATAAGATGGTCAATGAGTATACAGTAAAAAGGACCAGCTATAGATGGCCATTTGCATTGTTCCAAAACTGTTTGGATATTACTTCGTTTAAGGGGATCGTTTTATGGACTACAAAAAATCCACTGCAAAAAAACAAATGGTGTTATCGAAGGAAGTTCTTTTTGAATCTTGGGAAAGAGCTAAAACCTGCCAGTGCAGAAAGACTACACAATAGACCGATAAATTTACGTAAACGTATTTCTAAAGCTATGTCAGAACTAGTTCAACAAGTAGAACGAAAAACTTCAAATCCGGAAGAGCGGCGGAAACCAATTGGAAGGTGTACCATTTGCCTCCGAACGAAAGACAGAAAATGCCGAAAGACATGCCAATGTTGTTCAAAATTGATTTGCCCTGATCACAGCCTTACAAAAAAAGTAACAGTTTGCATTTTATGTGAGAATGAAGCATAAGAAATTTCTTTTACATACTTTTATAACTTTAAGTTAAAATATAAGTATACTTTGTTAAGTGCTTCCTAAATTCTATAAAAAATAAATTTTTTCAAAATGTTTACTGTATTATTATTTACAAAAAAAGTTAATGTGCAATACGTAAGTGATAAAAGTAAAATAATATATTTATACAGGTTCATTCATGATAATAACTGTGGGGTACCCTTTGTACCTCTATGGAGGTGGAAGGTTCAAATATATCGTGCTAGAAAGGTTAATAAATTTTAAATTTTTTAATAGCTCCTTGTTTGCTATATTCCTTAAAATTAGAAACTCCAAATCGATTTTATTATATTTTTTGAAGGAAATGATTTGAAAAAATTTAAAACTAATGTAATTATACTGGAGCGTTTATTGAAGCGCTCCAGATATAACAATTCGAAAGTTTTAAGACGTTTTAATATTTCAAATGGAAATCTTTCTTTGTTTTTGTGTTGGCTTGTTATTTATCTCTTTTCTACAAGATGCATCACGAGCGACGAGCTACATATTTCTGAACAGAACGAATCATTTATTTCCCATTTTTTCGTAGCGCTTGAGAATTGGCTATGTAAGGTAACCAGCTCAGAAACCGTGGGGTAAGACACATGTAAACAGTATAAAATGTGTATTTTAAAACAATTCGAATGCCTGTGTATTTTAATTAAAAGTGGCTGAATACAAATACCTGACCATGACTAGTTTCTGAAAGTTCTTCTACTGCAAGTTAGCATCGTGGTAAATGAAATCATCTTCCATAGGTACCTTGAGACTATTCGTACCGAGTGTATCTTTTTACATTATTGAAATTAATTATTGTAAAAATTTTATAAAAAGACTTCTAAAATATTCACAATCTTTCTCAAATTAATACGTCAAAGATTTTTTACTTTTCTTTACATTAGAGGTCTAAGGGCAAGACGATGATGGCTTGATATTTATCAAAAGATTAGATTACATCTTCAGGCCTTCATCCGGCGAAGCTCATTTTGACATGGTTAAACGTGTTCACCGATAAGATTTTCTCAGGGTCTATAAACCAAATTAACCATTTTTCCATCCAAAACTAAGGGACTTAATAACTTAAGAAGGTGAATCAAGTAAAGTTCGTTCATAAATTTCGGCGAAGTTTGCACCCGTTCGTGGTAGTGGTTAAGTAAAACAAAGTGTATCAAAATTGGAAAAATTAAAAGCTGGCTCTTGCCCAAGTGAATTGTTACAATTGGGCGATTCCCCTATAGACGATTTTCGACATCAGTTTTTAAATCGAAGTAATTGTTACCTTTTTTTATATCAGTGCAAAGAAGAAGGTCAAAATTTAATAATAAAAAAAAAAAATATGGATTTTACTTCATATTGAAGTTTCTGGCGCGCTTGAAAGCATTGTCATTCAAACAATTGGTATAAACTGTAAAACCATACCGGGCAACACTGGCGCGAAACAGCTGTTATCGACAGTTTGAAGTTATTTTTACCGTTAAACGTGTTAGTGGCAATATTCATTTATTCTTATGTGCCAAAAGATGTAAGTAATTGTTGTTATTTTTTAAGCATCATTGCCTCTTAAAAGTCACTGTTGGCTTGTTGCACTCGCGATACAAAAGATATAAAAGTTTGTATTTTTCATAGAAATAAAGTGCTAACGTTTTGAAATTTTGTAAAACTAAGAAGAAATTAAACGTAAACTAAAATCAATTATTTTTAAGAGTATAATGTTAGTTGAATTGAAATAATCGTTGACTCAAATTAGTTGCATCCGCGATCGTGATCTTAGAATCGCGGTTGCAAGTCATTGACAGCTTCCCTCATTGTGTGATTTATCATATATTTTATTGTTTTTTTATGACTTGAATAATAATATATGCTGTGTATGATTGGTGATTTATATTTAATATATTTATATTTTATTCCGCTCTTTTTATGGAAACATCGGCTAAAATGACAGAAGAGCAACGAAAAGAGGCTTCTTCGCAGAGAAGTAATGAAAGGGTAAATGGAAGCAGATGAAGATTTGAAAATACTGGCTAGAATCAGATTAAAAAAAAGAATGTAGGCAACTAGAAAGCATCGTAAATAAGAACCAAATTAACAAAGAGATACCAGATACAGCACCCCTTACACACTGGAAAGGGCTGTAGCGAAAGTGAAACGTAATCTACCAGCTAGTTCCACTAAAGCAGTTGAAGTTGTAAAAAAAAACAGCTGCTGAATTCCAAGTTGCTGCATCTGACAAAAATGACTCCCCGAAAGCAGTGCCTCGAACACTGACAGATGAATTAAAAAAAAACAGATTTGTGATTACTATAATAGGAATGATATTAGCAGAAACATGCCTGGGACGAAAGATGTGAAATCAATCAAGTCTAATACAGGAAAGAAAATACGAATCAAGAAGAGAACAATAATTATGAGCATTGGTGAAGCCTTCGAACTTTTTAAAGAAACTTATCCCGAAATATGTGTTGGCAAGACTGTTTTTTATAAAGAGAGACCTGCTCACATTCTGTCTATCAAGGATACTCCTCATAATGTTTGCGTGTGTACAACTCACTCAAATTACATTAATCTTCTTCTCGCTATTTCGTAACATGTGACAGATTTTCCGAAAACACATCAAGAGCTTCTGAAGCAGGTATCATGTAGTGTGGATAATGAAAATTGTATGTCCAACAGTTGCTATGTATGCAAAGAATTCAACATTTGGGATATCACAACAGACTCAAATCCCAGTATTAGTGCTAGCATTTTCGTAGCACGAACCTCACTGTCTCATCTCTCAAATGTCAATGGTTTTGAAATCTCCGAAAACCAAAACTGAAACAGAAATTGATTGGGAAGATAACGATTTGGAACCTCTTGAAAATTCCAAATTACGAAAGAAATTCTGTGTCTTGATGTATCTGCGTCTTCAGTATCGGATCAGAGTAAATCCTTCATGCCACCTAAAATGAAATTGGGGGTCTCTGATGTTTACAGTGATTCTTTAAATGACGAATCTTCAACAACGTCTCTTCAATCCTCCAAATTACCAACAGAAGAATGTCTTGAAAATGGTATTGTTTGTACCGTTGTCTTATCAAAATATATTTGCGCTGGTTTGTATGTGCTCGTACAACTGCTCTGCAAGTCCGGCCAGAAATTTACTCAATATCGCTAAGTGGGGTTGTGTCAGAGCGGTATGTATGAAGATGGATAAATTATAGTACAATTTCTGATGACGATTGATGTCAAACGTTTCACTGAAATCGTGAATGACATAGCAGACATGCAATTTGGAGACATTATCGCGAAGTTGGAAGCGCCAGAGAAAAAGAAAAAGGAAATAACATGTTTATAAAATTTTCGGGGAATATTGACGTATTTAAAAAGAAATTATCAAAAGAAGTGACAAAGAAGTTTGTAACGAAGTTACATGCATGATACACAGGGTAAGCTCCGCAGTATTCGCACTCTTAGGTGCCTACATTTTTAAAGAGCAAATTGTAAAGTCTCGCATACAGACCGCTCTACAGCCATACATATTGTATAACCACAGTCATTTATATGATTTCTCCCCACAGAACAAATCATCCAAGTGATACGTGATCACTCATAGTGGAATGACGAAATAGCAAATGGAAGGGGCAGACCAGTCGACAGCGATTACAGTGTCCAGAACCATATAAATAGGAGGTCGCCAGAACAGAGAAATCAGTCGATGTTCAACCGCAGTACGGAGCACTTACCAGTACCGAGCTAGTACCAGAAATACGGAGCAAGTAGCAGTACCGCAGTTGCAAACACGCCCGACCTCCAGTACCACCGCTGAGGGAGCTACACACCGCTGGCTTATAAATAAGCCTTCGCCAGTTGGAAATTTGTCAGTTGCCTCCCAGCAGCTCGACAAGACGCATCGTTCGTGTGCTAGCGCAAAGACCTATTCTCGCTTCGTGCGTGGTCTGACGCTGTACATTTCTTCCTATCCTTACCCTAGTGTTAACGCTACGACGTATTCTCGCTTCTTGCGTGGTCCGACGTTATACACAGCTTCCTCCCGTGCTAACGCTACGACGTATTCTAGCTTCTTGCGTGGTCCGACGTTACACAAATCTCTCTAGTGGTAGCGCTACGACGTATTCTCGCCTCGTGCGTGGTCCGACGCTACACTACTTCCCCTCGTGCTAACGCTACGACGTATTCTCGCTCTTCTTGCGTGGTCCGACGTTGCACAATCTCCTCTAGTGTTACGCTACGACGTAATCTCGCTGCTTGCGTGGTCCGACGTACACCTCCCCGTCCCCTCCGCATAAAGGTATACAAGTACGCTTCCCCACAGACTCACAAATTAGTGTGTATTAATTAAGTCGTGTAGTGAATAAGTTATGAAATTAGGGTAGGGCAATATTAGTGTTCTTAGCTTAGGATAAAGACAATAAAAGCATTTGAATTCAAGGGAAACATACAGTGTTCTTATTTCAATTCTACCAACGTCATGGGATTTTGATTTGACCCTGGGCATCCTCCTGACTACTCGTCGCAATACTTGACACGACGTTACATAAAATTGGCGCCCGAGCAGGGACCAGGTTTTGCACTGAGAAAACATCATGCCCGATAAGCAGAGCGAGACGAATACCGATAAAACCGCCAGTTGGGTACACACACTGAAGAAAGAGCAACTAGTGAGCGAATTAATTCAAGTGGGTTTAACCAGTACAGGAACAACCGATGAACTCAGGAAAAGACTAAGTGACTACATCAAGCAAGGGAACAAGTTGAGTGAACCAGACAACCTCACTACTGCCAGCCATTCGACCGAAAGTACTGAAAGCAACACAGGGGAGACAGACAGACACATACCGTCAGATACAGAGATGTATACAGCACCATCTCCCACCCTATCACCAACTCTGGCTGTGCCCGATACCAGAGGCCTCACAGATTTTGAGGTAATGGACAAAGTGAGAAAGTGGAATGTACGATTTGATGAGGGACAAGAACCACTGAGTTTCCTAGAGCGAGTGCAAGAGCTAGCAGAATGTGACCAGATACCGACCGACCGATTGCTCCGAACATTACCAGAGCTCTTGCATAAAACAGCAATCGCATGGTATAGGAAGAACCGACAAAACGGGACAACGTGGAGTGATTTCGTAGAAGATTTTAAATCGTTCTTCCTCCAACCACGCTTTGAAATTAAATTATCCGATGATATCAGAGCGAGAGTTCAGAAACCTGGCGAGAAAATGAAGACCTACATCACTGCGATACAATCACTAATGCGCTGGCAACCAGACCGAACACAAGAAGGGAAATTACACAGAATATATGAAAACCTACTGCCAGAATACCGCCTATACATACGGCCCAGAGATTTCAAAAGCCTCACTGAATTAGTGCAACTAGCGGAAGAATACGAAATCGTGAAAGAGCAAGAGAAGAAGATGAAGCCTAAACCAGATGAAAAAAGGGCCATACGACCAGCCAGTACAGTACATCCAATAAATGTACCATTCTCTAGAAATGAATGCTGCTGGCGGTGTGGAGATCGTGGCCATACCAGAATTCAATGCAGGAATCCGCCGAAGCTGTTTTGCTCGTACTGTGGGAGAAGCGGTACTCTAAACAAAGACTGTCCATGTAACCAGACTAACAATCCGGGAAACGGAATAGGGGTACAGATGAGACCAGGCAACCATGTACCCCGAAACTAAATGCCTTAACTCAAACCACAGACTATCGTTACTTTATTTCACTCACGATATTAGGACAAGAAGTACCCGCACTTATTGATACCGGAGCAGGAATGTCATTTGTGGGAGAGAAAATGTTAAGAGTATTGAAGGCGGCCAAAATACAATTTTTTAGTTGCACATGGTGTGCAGCACTAGCTGATGGCACTAAAGTAAACATATGAAAGGCGTGCAAACTAGAAATACTTTGGAAACAGCATAGGGTCACTTACACGTTTTACCACATGCCACAACTAGCTGAAACCATTATTCTCGGAGTAGACTTCCTCCAAAAAGCACAGACGGAAATCTGCCTCTTTGGAGAGACAATACAACCAGACGCCACACCAACAGAAACGGCGGCATATACGATTGAAATCCCAAATGAACTAACCAAAGACCAAGAAGAACGATTCACACAGTTGTTAGCTACACAACTACCTCGATTCGATGAAATTACTAGTCCCACCCACCTAGCCGAACACCGCATACGAATGAAAAACGATCATCCGTTTAAACAACGTTACTACCCGAGAAACCCAGCTATGCAAAATGTTATCAATGATGAAATAGATGAACTGTTAAACACCAGTAAAATCGAAACTTCCAGTAGTCCATACAGTTCTCCTATAGTATTAGTTGGAAAGAAACAAGGAGGGTGGAGACTTTGCATAGATTACCGGCAACTGAAGGAACAATCAGTGAAAGACGCATATCCGCTGCCCCAAATCAATCATATTCTCGATAAGTTGAAGGGAGCGCGATACATTTCTACTCTCGACTTGAAGCAAGGGTATTGGCAAATTCCACTAGAGGCAACCAGTCGACAATATACAGCCTTCACTGTACCAGGAAGAGGCTTATTCCAGTGGAAGGTAATGCCATTTGGACACCACTCTGCGCCAGCTACTTTCCAAAGAGCATTAGACAAAGTCATAGGGCCTGAAATGGAACCATATGCTATATGCCATACCAGCACCAACTAATGTAAAAGAACTGAGGAGGTTTCTAGGCGTAGTCTCCTGGTACCGACGTTTTGTCCAGTCGTTCTCAGAGCTTGTCGACCACTAAACAAGTTACTACGAAATAAGGTGAAATGGCAATGGACAGACGAACAACAAAAATCGTTCGAAGTGATTAAACGAAAACTCACAGAAGCACCTGCTTGCCCTGTTTTTCTAGTCCGTTTATTCTCCAGACTGATGCAAGCCAAAATGGACTCGGTGCAGTATTATCACAAGGGCTACATAATAACGAACACGTCATTGCATACGCCAGCCGAACGCTCAATGAAGCAGAAAAGAAATACTCAGTCACCGAAAAAGAATGTCTCGCCATCATATGGGGAATACGGAAAATGAGGCCATATCTAGAAGGGTATCACTTCACGGTAGTGACAGACCACCAAGCACTTCGTTGGCTGCGGACAATAGAGAATCCATCAGGCAGATTGGCACGGTGGGCTATCGAACTCCAGCAGTACGACTTCGAGATTAAATACCGTAGAGGAAAGCAAAATATTGTTGGCTGCGGACAATAGAGAATCCATCAGGCAGATTGGCACGGTGGGCTATCGAACTCCAGCAGTACGACTTCGAGATTAAATACCGTAGAGGAAAGCAAAATATTGTGGCAGATGCTCTATCTCGGCAACCATTACCAGTGACAGAAAGCGAGATTTTTCTGGTCATTACAAAGCCTGCATGCTCTTGGTATGAGAATAAAATGCAATCCGTAAAAGCTAACCCCACCGCATATCCAGACTATACGATTACCAATAACCAGTTATATCGACACTTCCACGATATAACCACGTATGCAGATAACGACACTGGACCCGAATGGAAACTATGTATACCTGCTCCGCTCAGACCTAAGGTGCTGAAAGAAAATCACGATAGTGTTACTGCCGGACACTTGGGAGTAACAAAACCCATAGCAAGAATTGCAAAATATTATTATCTGCCTGGTATGTTCAGAGACATAAACAAATACGTACGTAGTTGCCAATCCTGCATGATATATAAACCCATACAACAGAAACCTGCTGGGAAAATGCATATGACAAGTGCAAAAGAACCATGGGACATTGTAAGCTCCGATTTCATTGGCCCACTACCTAGATCTACAAAAGGCCACACCATGATATTGGTATTTCATGACAAATTTACCAAGTGGACTGAATTCCTACCAATTCGAGAGGCAACCACTCCAGCGTTAATAAGGGGATTCAAAGAACGCATTCTTTCTCGCCATGGATGTCCTAAAGTTTTAATAACCGACAATGGAAGACAATACACCAGTCACAAATTCACTCAAATGTTGAAAGAGCTACAAATTCAGCACCGTCTCACCCCACCGTACACACCACAATCAAATCCGACCGAAAGAGTAAACCGTGTCATCAAGACTATGATCGCACAATATGTTGAAAACGATCAACGTAAGTGTTACGAGTTTCTGCCAGAATTAATGCTAGCACTCAACACGAGTCAGAACGAATCTACCGGATACACACCAGCATTTCTTAATTATGGTCGAGAATTAACTCTCCCCGCTTCTCTCTAGAGCAAGCAGAATATCGCCGACACCAGTACAACATCCCCTGAAGGAAATCAAGCAAAACTGAGAGATATATTTGAGTTAGTTAGCATAAACATGGGAAATTGCCGCCATGTTACCACGTGCAATTGGAAGCGACGCCTAAATCTGAACTGAAGACAGACATCTAGCGGAAAATAACTTTCAAAACGTCCAAGACCACTACCGAATCAAAAACCCAGAAGAAGGCACCAGGAAAGCCACCAGCACTACCAGGTTTACGAAGTCAAATCATCGTGCCTAGAAAGAACCAAAAGGAAACCACACAGCCGCCAAGACAGTCAACCCAAACCTCCAGTCCAACTATAGCCGCACTACCTAGTCTCCCAGACCTGAGTCAAGAAGTAATTATACCGTCAAGCCCTGGGACAACAAACGTGCCTTTAGCCAGTACTTCCGTGAAGCAGCCAGAGAAAACCGACGTAATTAACCCCAGCCAAGCTTCATCCGTCACCGACTCAGCCAATCACATACTCATTATCGAGGACATCATAAAACTAAAGAAGAAGCCCATTCTCAATATGAACCCGGGAGCTCGTAAGTTCTTTTCCCCAGGACCCAAAAATGCGGCTGGCAATGTCCGGATTCTACGGTTACCAGATGGACGTTATGCGTTAAAATATCAAGGGACCCGAGTCATCCGCCGAGCCGACCTCACAGATGTATAAACCTCTAAAAAGAGGAAAATATGTATATACTATATATAAGAAAAATATTATTTCCTTTAAAGAGACGAATTTTATTTTGTTAATATGCTTTGTATTTTTGTTTTTTTGTTGGGAAAAATGAATTATTTAAGCTGTTACGTTAGAGGAAGGTTTATTTCTAGATAATAAAAATGGATTAACTAACTTTGAAAAAAAGGAAAATTGTTTAATTTCTATGGTAGGAAAAAGGGGAAAAAAATGAATTCGATTTCTAGTAAATCAGTACGATAGGTATAGAGATAGACTAGGTAACTCATTCATTTCTTTTTTGAAGAAAGGGGGAGATGTAACGAAGTTACATGCATGATACACAGGGTAAGCTCCGCAGTATTCGCACTCATAGGTGCCTACATTTTTAAAGAGCAAAGTGTAAAGTCTCGCATACAGACCGCTCTACAGCCATACATATTGTATAACAACAGTCATTTATATGATTTCTCCCCACAGAACAAATCATCCAAGTGATACGTGATCACTCATAGTGGAATGACGAAATAGCAAATGGAAGGGGCAGTCCAGTCGACAGCGATTACAGTGTCCAGAACCATATAAATAGGAGGTCGCCAGAACAGAGAAATCAGTCGATGTTCAACCGCAGTACGGAGCACTTACCAGTACCGAGCTAGTACCAGAAATACGAAGCAAGTAGCAGTACCGCAGTTGCAAACACGCCCGACCTCCAGTACCACCGCTGAGGGAGCTACACACCGCTGGCTTATAAATAAGCCGTCGCCAGTTGGAAATTTTGTCAGTTGCCTCCCAGCAGCTCGACAAGACGCATCGTTCGTGTGCTAGCGCAAAGACGTATTCTCGTATTTCGTGCGTGGTCTGACGCTGTACATTTCTTCCTGTCCTTACCCTAGTGTTAACGCTACGACGTATTCTCGCTTCTTGCGTGGTCCGACGTTATACACAACTTCCTCCCGTGCTAACGCTACGACGTATTCTCGCTTCTTGCGTGGTCCGACGTTACACAAATCTCTTTAGTGGTAGCGCTACGACGTATTCTCGCCTCGTGCGTGGTCCGACGCTACACTACTTCCCCTCGTGCTAACGCTACGACGTATTCTAGCTCTTCTTGCGTGGTCCGACGTTGCACAATCTCCTCTAGTGTTACGCTACGACGTAATCTCGCTGCTTGCGTGGTCCGACGTACACCTGTCCGGCCCCTCCGCATAAAGGTATACAAGTACGCTTCCGGACAGACTCACAAATTAGTGTGTATTAATTAAGTCGTGTAGTGAATAAGTTTTTGAATTAGAGTAGGGCAATATTAGTGTTCTTAGCTTAGGATAAAGACAATAAAAGCAATTGAATTCAAGGGAAACATACAGTGTTCTCATTTCAATTCTACCAACGTCGTGGGATTTTGATTTGACCCTGGGCATCCGCCTGACTACTCGTCGCAATACTTGACACGACGTTACAAGTTTGCTGATTAATAATAAACATTGCTTGATGTCTTATTTGGTTCCTCTATAAGTTTTTAATGAACGTGAATAAATCATTGTTTATTTTTTTGTTTTGTTTTTGTATATTTTCTTTTTATATCTTTACTTGATTAGTTTAGCGCCTTACGAAATATCAATGCATAAAACAAGAAATGTTTCATAATTAACAGACTTTTGTGTTTTCGTCTAATAATCTAGAAAACTGAGGCAAACTTTGTTGCACCTCCCTCCTGACTATTTAAATATTTCAATAAGATTCTTATAAACGAATAAAAAATGAACATGTTAAAATGTAGCTCTTCCAAGAATAATTTCACTAAATTGTTTTTATTTTATTACTAAGATACTTTAGATGCATCTCAATGTTGCACATGCGATAATGGAGTCACCCAATTAAGGAAAACAGATGAAAATGAATTGCAATAAGAGAATCTTAATTAGAAAACAAAAGAAAATATCTTGTGGATGTAAAATACACAAACTACAAAAAAAAAGCTTTGCAGTTCATCAATTTTAATAGTAAATAGAACTGTTTTGTTGAAAGAAGAACAAAAAATTTTGTTCATTATCGCTGTATTTAATTTTTTATGAAAAACATATAGCATTTAGCTTCATTTGATATTTTAATCAGAAATATCGGTTGCTCAAATGAACCTTTGGCTATACATCTATAGATAAAATTAATAAAAGACAAAATCTTTTAGGCACTGAAGTTTATTTAAAAGACATAAGTCCTTTTTTAATACATTTAACTAAAATAGGACTCAAGATAATTAGCTATTTCTTTAATCCAAAATGTTGAATAAGTAACTTCAGCATAAACTCCGGCTCTCATTTTACCTCCACATCCTATGCCGTAGGAAGCTATTCCAACTATATGAGCATTTACAACAAGTGGACCACCCGAATCACCTGTACATGTATCATCACCTCCCATTATATTTCCCGCACAAAGTTTTCCATGATGATAATCTGTGGTATGCAATAAACATTTATCGCTACTCCAGATAGGTATTCTAGCAGCTCTTAACTTCTCTGAATATTTTCCATTTTCATTACGTTTGCCCCATCCACTAACTAAAGCTAGTGTACCTGCTTTTGGCGTGCTTTCAGCAAGCTTTATAATTGCAATAGAACTCTCTCTAATATCAAAAGGTGAACTAAGTAGAATGAGAGCAATATCATAGACCTTATATTTGCTGCAATACTTTGGATGTATTTTATAACGCCAGACTGATCTTGTTACACCATCCTTGTGTCTATAAAATGAGCCAGCTCTGACCTGTAAACCTCCAATCCTTTCCACATACACACACTGGGCCGCGGTTAGAACAATTCCTGGACGTATTAATGAGCCTCCACAAAATTCATCTCCATCTCGTTCTATTGATACTATATAGGGAACTAAAAACGTCTCCATATCGTTTTCCACAAAGGGACTGATAGGTACCGGTTCTGAATAACAACAGAAATTAATCGAAATTAAAAATACTAAAAATTTGAGAAAAATTATCTTAAAAGCACACATTTGAATTGAAGTTCGGTCCTAAATGATAAAATTCTTGTCTTCTTGTTAGAGTACATCTTAAAATGACGAAGAAATTATTATTTTTTCGAGTACATTGGTATTTGCTTGAAGCTTTCTTTACATAAAATAAAATGTGTTTTTAGATATATATTTAATTATGGTGTGATCACAATGAATTCGTGTTCAGTTAAATAGACGCAAAAAAGCAAGCACAATCTTTTATATGAATAAATAGATCAGAATAGATAATCGATATACTTTCACTCATGCGCATTTATTTTCGTGGGATCAGTAATCCAAATCGTAGCCGTATCTAATTTCAATCAACACATATTAATTATGAAAAACATTATAGCAATCCACATCTTATAACAGCAGGAACGTAGATAGGTTTTTGTTAGAAACGGAAATATTGCGTTCATTTTATCACGCAAGTTAATTAAATGGCACCATTTTGTTGAAACCACATATTTTGTAAATCCAGACCCACTAACTGCGTTAATTAAGTAGGGACGGGGATTTCTTGTTACAAAAGTTTTTGATACTGCAAAACTTAGGGTATAATTAGGGCTGATTTAATTCCGCTTTCCCGAATTTAATGTTCTGATATATACAGGGAAAAAATTTCGATGGATCATCCAGTTTGATCATAAGCTAGGATCACCATTACTGTAAAATAAATTTAAAAATTTAAATTTATTTTATAATATCAGAATTACCAAAAAGTCGTTGTGAATTCAAAGCATAATCCTCGTTTTTTTGTTTTGCAAGTGCACATTATTTTTACAGTACTATTTTACCTATCGTACATTAGTGGTGGTCCTAACTTATGATCTAGGTGGATTATATACTCGTATAAACTTTTAACAAATACCAGAACATTAAATTCGGGGAAAAGGCATTAAATTAACCCCAATTATTTTATTCTAACGTATTCAAGACTTTTCTACCATGAAATAGTGGTCGCAGCTTATGAGGAGGCAGTACTCAGAAAAAGTTTCAATTTTGATACCAGCGGGCCTGTAGGCAATAAAATTTAATATACGTAGGTTTGTGTCCTAAAATTAGCCTAGACCTAGACCACAGATCCCATTACACACATCTAGCGTCAAAGACAGAAACCAAACATGCGATAATTTATAAGAAAAATGAAAATTGAAAATTTTGAACGACAATTAACTCTCCTAATTTTACTTTGTATTTAAACAACTTTTGATCAAATATTACAATTTCTCCTCGGTGAAATATTGCGAAAAAAATAACCCAACAAAAAAATGGAAAAACTCAAAGTAATTCACTAGATCCAGGCTTTATCTTTTTAAAATAATCACAATCTAAAGAAATGAAAATATCTACTAACAGAAATTTGATTAAAAAAAAAACAAACTTCAATTTTTACCATTATTTAGAAGTTTCCGAGCTAACATCTCCATTCCAACAAAGTTTTTTTTTACTTTTTCCGACGTTATTCACTAGACCTCTTCGTCGTCTTTGATTTAAGCTATAAATTATTATTCTGCTACAAATGGTTTGCCAGAAATTTACATTGAAAAATGTATGAAACTTGCAAATCTTGGTACTGACTCCTCTTAATTGACGCTTACTAGTTCATACCGCAAATTTTTTTTTATGATTCAGTCGCGGATACAGAATTTAAAATGACTGAGGGGCAAGGTAAGCAAAAACCAATGCAAGAAAAACCAACACATACCACAAAGAAAAAAAAATATATGAAGGCTTACTTAATCAGTCAAAAGCCTACAGTCTAAAAAGAATAAAATTATTTTATTAATTCAATAACATTTATGAGAAAATTCAATAATCTTTGTGTTGTTTTCGCGAATATGGTTATAGCGTTATCTACATACATCGATGACGATATCCCGAGAAATATTTAGAAAATCAAGACCGGTGAGGCGCTTCTCTCCCATATTTACACGAAGCCATATCTTAAGGTGCCTAAGAGCAGAAAAAGGCTGCTCCGCTGTTGGGTCATTCTATAGCAAACCGACCAAAAATCACAGAAAGTGTGACACAATTTTACAGACTTGGAGGATGTGTGAAAAAAAATACGAACTAAAAATGTTCCCTCTACATTGCTTATTTCGCGAGTTATGGCATTTTCAAAATTTCGCAAAAATTCACATATATATTTTCATACATGATAGGGAAATTAAATTTGTCCCATTTGAAAGATAGGATTTCAGATTATCTAAGGAAAATAGCATTTTAAAAAAATATTTGGAAAAGGACATTAAGAATAGGGATTTTATCTTTAAACCTTGAATATCCTGGAAGACGTGCTTTTGATTTTATTCATTTACTTTTCATTTTTTACCTTATATTATCCACTAAAATATATTAAAATTTTAACTTGTGATCTCAACGGGATTAACTAGTAAAATATCAAAAAACTTTCACCCAAATACATCTACAACTACCTAAAAATAAAAAAAATATTTGTTTTTATACAGGGTCTCCCGTATGTGCTCTTGCACCTGAAGGCTATGGATAGGTCATGCTTAGACAAACAAAAAATTGTGTAAGTGGTAGGGGGAAATCCTAATGGTTTCCGAGATAACGGAACTTTAGGATACTTGGGTATATGTTTATAGATCACCTTATAATTTCTGAATGCCACAACCGATGATGAGAAAAATAAATGAAATTAAATTAGAATATTTCTGGTATAATCTCCCATCAAAATATAAAAGAAAATCTTATTAAAAATTATAATTTCCGCATAAATTCTCTTTACAGGCGTTTTATTCGCTTTCATTTCATTTTGTTATGATTAGTCATTCCCTCAGCATTACTTTTAATGTGAAATATATACAGGGTGGGGTGGGGTGGGTGTTAATACTTTGTTAATACTACTGCGTTTTGAAATTCTAATTACATTATGTAAGTACAAATATTTATGTCACCTTTATATGAGATGCAAGTTATACACACATGCGTGGTGCATGAGATAGTTTCCGTAGTAACTAAACATGGTTCTTGGAGTGGTGGGGTGGGGGGGGGGGGTCTCTGGTTTTTAAATATTTTCCAATGGCATATTGTTCTGGAATTCGTAAGACGTCCCGTGTATTATATCTTTCATGTATTAATTTGGCACACTTCAGACTTCTAGCAAAAATACTTTGCCCAGTCACTTAGTTAAAGGTTTGATGGAGCAAGTGATGATGATGAAATAAACATTATTCGTTTTATATCTATATAATATTGATCATTTCGATATAAAATCAGTTATTGTTATTTGAATTCTGCGGTTTTTTTCTTTCCTAATTAAAATTGGTGTAGATTTTTTTAAAAAGTTTACCGGTAACTAGTAGCCACTGTAAACTTTTTCAAAATTTTCGTTATATGTATTAGCCTTTGAGTAGCGATGTGCTTTTTTTGTTTCGTAAGTACAGAAGCGTGGTCTGAGAGATTGCGCAAAATAATAGACTAATTATAGGCTCTGGTACCTTAATATTTGCACGCACTTTAATTTATTAATTTGTTTACATATAAACGATGGTAAAATAATGAAAACGATTTTTATTTTGTATTTTTATTTACTTTTTTGAAACATCAAATTCAACTGAACTAATTTTTTAAAGAATTGTCTATAATACAGTTCTTGTGTTATATAAACAAAAATAATATAAATAACGAAAAAAAATTAAAAAAAAATTTAAAATATAACATACGTTTTGTGTTATTCAAGAAAAAAAAATGCAAAATGAAGGCTTTTTCCGAAAATCTACAAACAGTATTTGCATTAATTCCGTTTCGTCAATGTCTTTAAGCTCTACGGGATGATTGAAACTCTCCCTGTATTTTTGTAGCTTAACATTAGTCCAAGTAATAATCTCGTGAAAGATTGCGTCATCAAAGAACGTATGCTAGATGTTAATGGGATCCTTTATGTCACTTTCAGTAAGTTTCGAAGTGGATAATACAGATGCTGCTGTAACAATATTGTGCCGAAGGGTTCGCACTCCCACATTGCGAGAAGACTTACTCCATTTGTGTCGGTTTTTACCAAAGAAGCTGTATTTTGTATTTTCGTGTATTTGTTGTTCGAGAGATTCTTCAACATTATCTTCGATATCTGAACATTATATTTCCGATTCAGTAACATGTTCAGTTTTTTTTATAGTAATATCGGGATCTGAAAACTCGGAATTCGTATCACCGTCCTCCGCAAGTCATTCAGACACAATTTCTTGATGTCTCCTACTACCTGCCCTTGAGCTTCCCATCCCTGAACCTCACAGCTCTTCCATTTTATTAATTTTCTTAATATATCTGGAATAAACCCATATGTATATAAATGGTTCACTACCGACACTTCATGTGCTAATATGATTAAGCCCGAACAGAGTAACCACTGTCATTTAAAGATCTGCACAAAGATCCACTGGGAGTACCCATGATCTTATGTTCATGGACAATGAAGCCATACTAACTGGGTAGCCGACATTGTTCTACTTTAGTTAAGCTATTCATCGCAGCATGGAGAAGACCCCTTGATAAGAGCATCGTGATGGATGTGGTAGCACATATACGGGCACAGACTGAACGCCTGAGTCTGCATGACTTAGGTATACATTTTTCGTGACCCAGAGATCGGCAGAGGTTTTAGATGGGTCTCGTTTCGACCAGCAAGCGCAATGTCAAGCATGCACTGGCATAAACAAGTACTCATTGGAACAGGACATACTCTGTATCATGAGGACGGTGATTGTCGCATTGGTACTAATCCGTGCACTGCCATGGAATTAAAGCCTGAGGTAGGTGTCCATTTCAGACCCCGACAGAATCTGTACATTAATTGGTATAAAACTCTGGGCTTCATCTGCATCTCCTTGTCTTCGCGGGAGAGCCAGATCACATAAATGGCCGGGAAGACAGTTCATTCTAAGGCTGGCCAGGTGGGGGTCTATCATGTTATGTGTTGACAAATAGCTGTAGTTGTCGTCATTTGTAGAAAAGAAGAAGAAGATCATTACCTTCAAAAATTTAATACACCTGTATATAATCAATAGCAATTAATTATTTCTTTATCTGTTCTCTGCTAACTTACACGATTTACATATATACAAACATACATATATATATAGATATATATATATATATATTAGCAATACCTTACGGAAGGGAGAACAAGCAAAGTAAGTAAAAATTAATTAGTTTCTAAGTAGACATAATTAGTTTTACCTTGGAAAAATCTATATTCAGAAATTTTTGCACTTTACAAGACAGACTTCCTTCCAGGAATTGTTATGCTTTCCACTTTATTAAGAAATTGGTTTCAGTGCTGACTAGAACTGGTTCGAATTCCTTCTAAACAATGGAGAATCTTGACCGCTTCGATTACATTATAGAGCTTATAAGTAAAGTGGCAAGCATAGTAGGGGTCAGCGTATTCAGGTCAAACTATAAGCCAAATTTTCTGACTAGCTTGACTTACTGTTTTGTGGCGCTTTATTATGTATTATTTTTTTATGCACTTTACTGGTACAGTAATGAAGAATTTATGCTGATTCGAGTAATCAGTATATTTCCCTTCGGTATTCAAGTGAGTATTAAATAAATACCATTCCAACTACAACATATCGTTTTATTTTGATAATCATTACAGGGCGTAATAAAACTTCAAACAGCTATATCATATAGATGGCAGGTCAAATCTCTTATAGAATTTCTGAGAAGCGTTTATATCGCAAATCTTCATGCACCACCGAAGAGAAAGCAAATTTTTAGTGAAAACATTTGCAGATGCTACTTTTTCTTGAAAGTTGGTCGATCTCTTATATTTATTGCGCTTCTTGGATTAATACTCTCCACAGCTTTAAATATGCTTTTCATGAAGAAAATGGAATCAATGTTGGATATCGTTATACCTGGCACAGATCCAGCGACAATCACTGGTTTACTAGCCAATTGGATATTTCAATTTATTCTTGTAGTTTTCTTTTTGTGTGGAACTATAGCATTTGATTTGTGTTTCGTATTATTCATACTTCATGTACCGTTACTGGCAGGTCTTTTAAGAGATTCTCTAGATGACATAGAACAAATGTTAAGGATTGATAGAAAATATGATCATGATTTACTAAGAATAAGATTACGTAATTGTTTACGAATGCATCAAAATATAATTAGTTATATTTCTTGTGTGGATTCGGTGTTTGTTTATAATATTTGGGGTCAAATTGTACTTCCTATGGTACCTTTGGCTTTAATATTGTTTAGTATCTCTATAGTAAGTTCATTGAAAAAAAAATATTAATTAAACATTGTTTTTGTAT
The DNA here is from genome assembly GCA_963924295.1 of Dioctria rufipes. NCBI lineage: Eukaryota > Metazoa > Arthropoda > Insecta > Diptera > Asilidae > Dioctria > Dioctria rufipes. The sequence goes on from OZ002741.1 coordinate 57,137,489, forward strand.
TTTTTTTTTTTTTTTGCAGACATCATGGATATCTGGATATTTTTTAACGCTTTTTTTCTTTGGCCAAGTTTTTATTTATTGCATGTTTGGAACAGTTTTAGAAAATGTGGTAAGTATAGTTCATTAAAAAATAAAATGCATTTCCGGATTTTATCCAGTTACTGTTCATTAGTAGAAAATTGGAAGCATGCACTTTACTTATTTACAATATAATAAAAAGTGAAAAAAAAAAAAAAAAATTAAAAAAGAAAACTTAATTGAGCTGTGATTTAAGCTGATTTCTCAATTCTGATCTAAATAAGCTAAAATTTATAAAGGAGCGATCCTAGAGCTGATATTCTTGATTTTTTTTTCTCAACGAACAAGATTTTACAATAGGACCGGTTTTTTTTCTTCATTTAAATCACTTCAAACTTTTATAAATTTTTTTAATACTGTTTTTGAGACGGATAGCTTGAAAACATTTCTTTTGAAAACTTCATCTTTTTGAAAAACGACATTTCGAGAAAACGCTTTTCAGGATTCTAGTTTGAGATTTTCATATGTATGAATTGTGAACTTACGATTAGTCGGGTATGCCACGTCTTTAAACTAGTCCATCGGCTTCTTCGATTTGTTGCTCATTGTCAGCTGATATTTCATTCTCATGGGATTCTCTATATGATTTTATTTACTTGATTAATTTTAATTGAATCCAGCGGTCTCACATAGCTGGTGGAATCCTTTTTTCTAAAAAAGGGCTTTAGGGACCGGAATATCTTGAATTTCGCGACCAAAATTTAACAATTTAACAGGATATTTATGGGAGTCCATAATTTTGTAGAATGGCAACAAATTTCTCACTACCTGTCCTTTGGAATTCACGGTTTTATCAGGATTGTTTTTTTTTTTTTTTTTGTAATTTCATATAAATCTAAACTTTTTATTACGTAACCTAGAAAGACACTTCATGCGTCGATGCCATGTTTTTTCATTATTCTGTGAGCGTGAATTTCTTGTTTGGCTTTCATATTTTCTTCTCAAAATCAATCAAAATGAAAATAAACACGTTAACCGATTTATAGTAATTAAGGAATTCGTTGAATGTTTTAAACAACTATCAGTACATTTCGAATTTCTTTCGACGGTAAACTACTAGCTGTTATTTGAGAAATATTGTACTGATTGTACGAATGATGTAATTACGTGATTCGAATTGTTATATGTAGTTACTTTATTAAGGACTAAAATTATGTGGGGTTTTTTTGTTTGAGAATTTTGTTTTTAAAGATTTTCAACTTTAGGATTACATACTTGGGGATTTTGTTGAATTATGGATATTGTTTTTTTGTTTATAGTTTTTTAATTTTGCCCCTCTTGATGGCGAAAAAAGCCGATACATAGCATACCCCAGAAGAGTCTGATCATATTCCCTGGGAAATTCTCAATAAATGTTGGAATAGATTGCATAACAATTGCACACAAAACCAATAAAACAAATTCCACTATAGAAATTTATTGGATAACTTGTAGTAGGTCAATATTAAGCAGATTCGATTAGATATGGAGCTATGATACATTTGTAGAAATTTTACGAACTTATTTCAGTATTCATCCTGACAGTTATTTCACACTATGTGGCACCAGTAGGAGTTAAATGTGATTTTATAAATTTGACATTTAAGAAAGGAAATGATATCAAATGAACACGATTAGAATTCCCAAATACCTGTCCATTATATTTTATACTATTGTGATATTTTATTTTTGCAGAATGATGACATCGCAGATATATTCTATAGCTTCAAGTGGTATCTTTGTCCTATAGACTGTCAAAAATCAATTCTTATAGCACTTATGAAGTCACAAAATGCTGCAACATTGAATGTAGCTAAAATTGCACCTCTCAATGTGGAAACAGGAGCTAACGTAATTTAAAAAATAATTATGTTTTAATTAATTCTGTAATATAAAAATATTTCAAATTAATTTTAGGTTACAAAAATGATTTACTCTTATCTCATGATGCTTTTAACTTTTGTAGAATAAACACAGCAAAACAATCGAAATGATCGTAAATTTATCTTTCTTTATGCTGAAGATAATCACTACAAGAAATTTATCTTGTTCTTAATATATGGAATTTATTTATAAAATGTTTGTGTTGGCAATTTCTTTCAATATATACTTAGTGCACTGAAAATTTGTGTTTGAATTTCATTAAATGACTGACTTCCAAGTTTATAATTGGTATTCATTATTTTGTCGTGAGATTTTTATTTCTTTAAAACTGTTTAATAATATTTTAAGAAATTTACTAAATTATGAATGTGCTCAGAAAGAGAAAAAATGATTTTTTTTTGCTAATTTGGGTCGAGTTTATTCTATCTTTTAGAAAAACTGAACTGAATTTTATACCCTAGGCAGACGGACAAAATCAATGATCATTCATTTGTAATTCAAAAATCAACTTACCCAAGATTTTGTGAATTAAAACGAAGGTCCTGTCAATTTTTATATGTATTTGACAGCACATTTTTAATAATTAAAATTAAAATTCAAACGTAAAGGGATTTTTGAAAAATTCAATTACGAACGAATGATCATTGCTTTTGCCCGTCTGCCCAGGATATAAGTGTCGGTTCACTTGTTCGACTTCAGTTTATTGATTTTTGTTTTTAATCATTTAATAGTTAATGTATGTTAATTTAACAAAATTAAGTTTGGAGGATTAATAAACCATGAAGAATTATTTGTCTTATCAACATTGTTAGAAATGACTTTTAAAGATGGAAATTTACATATTTTCTGTTTTAGGTTGTTTTATAAATTCATCAATATTTCCTTACTCCCCCACAAGATTTGTTCACAAAATTCACGTGGACTAGAACAGGTTAAAGATCATAATGTTACTTCAATTTATGAGAATGTCAGTGAGTAGTCTTAAGCTGTACAAATTCATTAAACGTTCTTTTTGTTTTCTGTTTGGTCGCTCTGTTAAAAGAAATAATTGCTTTTTCTGCTCTGGTGTACTAAGAGCCTGTTCTCTTCATATTTTTCATAAATAATGTTTTTCTTTACCTGATTTGCTAATTTACGTGGTGGTTGCTAATTTACGTGCTGGCTGAGTGGTGTATAAACAAAGAGTTGGCTTTATTCTTAAATGTTGATAGCAGTCTTTCTTTTCTGTTCTTACGAAATTGATTATGGTTTGAACTTGTTTCTACTTTCCAAAGTTGATAAAATATTTTTAACTTCCATATAAATCGTATAGTTATTAAAGCGAAACCGATGCTAAGTTTTGTAAAGCGTAAAATTGCCAGATGATACCTACATGATTAATTATTAGGCACATTTTGGAATATGCCAGTCCTGTTTGGTATTTTTGTTACAAAAATCACTCCCATCACACTAACTCGTAAGATAATATCTGATATAAGTTTGTTATGCATAGAGATTCACTAGAGACCGTCTTCTGATCGTACGCCTCCCACCTGAACGTTCGATCTAAAAATTTAGAAGTTATATCTGACTCCGCCTAACCCATCATCGTACATGAAAAATGGAGCACTAGTAGTAGTATGTAAACAACGGCAAGCCCTGCTGCTCTCGCTAGTACATGAAAAACGGACAACTAGTGGCAAAACTTGAGCAACGGAAGTCACTAGTCAGTACGTGCACAACAGAAAGCTATCCCATCGTGCCTCTCAGCTAGATTTAGTCATTCAAAAACCTACTTTAAATATTTTTTACTGATATGAGGGATATAAGAAATAAAGCAAAAAATTGAACCCAAACCAGCTATTGTTATTTGGACGCCTTACTTCACTAAAGCTACTTAGCGACAAATCTGACGTTTTGATACCGACCGAAGTATTGGCGTCCGAGCAAACAAACCGACCGAGCAAACGACGTCACAATTTTTGTTTTTCAAATCGTGAAGTGTGACATCGACTTTGATCCTTGGCAAAATTAGTTTTAATTTACGGACTTGACCATTGAGATCCAAATATATATCAGGTTCCTTGCAACAATGAAGTTTTTTTCCCTGCCTACTTATTTTAATATTTCTTCCATTTCTTGTCATACCGCTTGTTTTATTTTTTCTTTCGATGCTGGTATCCTTTGACATTTTCACACCAGTTCGGAATATTTATCCTTCACGGATTCATTTAAATATGCATAGTTTTGAAATTTGTAATTGATTCATTGTTTATTTACAAATTAGTGTACAAATGCCACCCACTTGGATATGCTGTGAAAATTTACAAGTGGGCAGCAGACTTGGATTTATTCTGAAAATTTACACCTCCTGTTAGTAGTGACTTTTAATTGGTTAACAAATAAATAGAGGTCAGAATTGTCGTACTGCAGGTTGGCTCTTTTATACAGGAAAACTTTAAATATGTATATATTGAGTCTATTGTTATAAGAATAATAGTTTTTAATAAATATGGGTTAGAAACTCAAAATGTATCCAATTCAAATTTTACAGAGAAAATATAGATGTTCTTATTTGCCTAACTTTTCTCACATGAAAGTACTCAGGTATGCTTAGTTTAGAATATTCTTCGGGAAAAATTAAATATAATTTAAATATGAAAGTTTTCATCGAACAGTCAATAAGCAGGAAACTGTTAGAGAAAGTTAAACAAGATACTATAAATGGCAGTTTTGGCGGTGGGCGACATCTACAAAGGTGTGCACGTCTACAGTATAAGTAAAGATATTCATATTAACAAAGGAATGATGATGTGCGAGAAACCTTTGAAATTCAATGAATTTACAACTGAAATGAGCAGCTTGTGTGCGTGGGTCTCTATCTACCCCTACACGTATAAAACACAACATTTACTGAAGAAATTTTAACCTATGAGAAAATTTTACAAATGTCAGGAATAACTTTGAAACGATGGGATCCAGGATTTAATAATAAAAAGAATGATTCGCGATTTTATACAATTTATAATTTCTTTAAAAAAAAACAGAACGATTAATAATAAAACAAAAAACGTCCGATTCATAGCACGTCAGTAATCGACTACTGTGTTTGCCTTTTCTTGGCACGGCGACTGCGAAAACAGTAGAGTAGTGCTGTCAGATTACAGTAGTACAATTATAGGTGAAAGTAGTACAATTATAGGTAGAAACCCGGCGATAATATTTTGCACTATGGTTCGTTTGGCAAAAGCGATTCGATGTAGCTTCATCATAACTGGAACATCTGTCGTAACCTTAATTTCCATTTTGGCCACGGAACATTTTCCCAAATCCGAAAGAGTAGCTGCGAAGCAAGTACGATGTTTCGCGAGCAAAGATTTTAGTTGATTTACTTCAGGATCGCTTAAGTCTTTACCGGTTTTAATGTTTTTGATGTTTTCAATCCAGCAATCTTCTCCTTCAATGATGAGCCGATTACCATCGCGGCACAAAATATCTCTTCCTAATAAGACATTCTCGTTAATATATTCATCTTCGACTATGAGTAGTTCCGTAAAATATGTATTGTTGTCAATTTCTAACGTTACAGGAATTTTTCCAGTACACATGTACTGACCTCCAGCAAATCCGGTTAATAGAGTACTGCAATCAACTTTTTGTCCAATATCGGTGGCGAAAGAGTTTCGGATAAGGGTCCTGTTACTTCCAGGGTCCACAAATGAGTTAGTTACTTTACCGTTGATTTTGATTTCTTTCATAATGAGATCATCGGCGGCGGTTGGTAAAGAATTATCTTCGATTTTGTGAATTGTCGGTTTCCATTTTTGATCGGCGGTGGTTTTATTATCTCTCTCTGGACAGTTGACAGTTTGATGAGTTGTTCGTCGACATATCGTGCAGCGCTCTCGTTTTTGCGGCTCCGGGCAGTTAATAGAAAGATGCCAAGGGTTGAAACAATTGTAACAAATTACTCGCTTATTGTCGACTCTCTTTTCAATCGGGGTCTTTAAATGTTTCGCAAAACTATTCAGATTTGTAGACGACGATGAAAATGAAGATTTCGATCTTTCCGATGGTTGAATGTGAATTGGGTTATATTTCACGTAAATGATTATATCACGAAATAAGTTATTGCAATCAACGTAATCCTTGTAGATATGCTTCTTGAGTTCAATATGGTTGATTCCATTTATTATATGTTTGGCTATAGAATTTTCGGGAAGCATTCCCTTCCGGCCCAAAGTAAGCATTTTATAAAAATATTCCTCTGGCGGCTCGTTGTACTTTCGTTTAGATTCCATCACTTCGATGTGTATATCGGCTACATTAACTGTACAAGGAAAATCTCTAAGAAATTTATCGACAAATTGTTGCCATGAAAAGAAAAGTTCTTGAATACCGTCAATCCACATTTTGGCGGATCCTTATAATTTAGCCTGAACGGCAAAAATTAGCACTTTATCTTCCCATTGATACGCTTCCTTTAACTGACTAATTCGTTGAATATATTGTTGTGAAGTTAATGACGTCGATATTGACGGGTCAAATTCAGGCAAAATAGCCATTACGTCTCTTAATTTTCCAAATAGATTATTTAACTGTGGCGTAACATACGGAGCACTAAGAGTTGGCAGTGTAGAAAACGCAGGTAATTGCACGTTTGAAGCTGTGTTTCTGTGAGAAGGATAATATTGTCCAAGATTATATGATTGCGGCTCTATAGTTGGTACAGAAGATACCACTGATGTCGGCTGAGTATATACAGGTACGTAGGTAGGTATGTGTGAAACTATTGACGGAATTGGTTGATGATGCATTGGGACACTTGATAATGGTGGCGAACTGCCATGCTTGTATGCGTGCGACAAATAACATTTTGAAATGAAGCGGTCGGAATTGAAGCACAAGTCGTTGAATTTGAAGTTGTCATTTGCGATGACGGCGACGATGATAGAAATGAGAATATCGGATTCATAGTACATAATGCAGTGGTGTGCGCCATTGGTGACGACACTAACAATGGTTGGAAACCGCCTGATGGTGCTACGTTCGAGTGTCCAGACATTTCAATTTCATCACTGGACACATTTTTCTCCAATTGTAATTGAGAAATTGTTTTTTCCAAATTTGTCATGCGTTCCACAATTGATGAATTTTGATCGCTATTATATTCCACGAGTCGTTCAATCAGATTAATTCGATTTCCAGTTGTCGCAAGTCCTACATCTCTACACCTTTTCTTGAGTGTCTCAATTTTTAAATGTCGAAAGCCACCCATTTTGTGTTTCAATTAATACGGAAGATTCAACTTTTTATTGAATTCCGTCGAATCCCGTTTAATCCTGTTGAATCCCACTTCTGAGTTTTCAGGAATAACTTTTAAAACGATGGGATCAAGGATTTAATAATAAAAAGAATGATTCGCGATTTTATATAATTTATAATTTCTTTTAAAAAAAAACAGAACGATTAATAATAAAACAAAAAACGTCCGATTCATAGCACGTCAGTACTCGACTACTATGTTTGCCTTTTCTTGGCACGGCGACTGCGAAAACAGTAGAGTAGTGCTGTCAGAATACAGTAGTACAATTATAGTTGTTTTCGTGACACAAATATCAGGGAAGTATTGATATTCATGGGAAAATATACCTACCTCTACGTAAATCTGTGATAAAATTTTATGTATAGTTCCATTTGCTGGATTTGTTGGCTTCACACATGTTATCAGAAAAATGCCATCTGATAAACAAATAGTAATTGTGTTGTTATTAACAAATTAAATTAATTATGGTTGGCATTAAAAATTAAACTGAAAATTATTCAATAAAAAATTCAGACAACTTGATATATGTCTTTATATACATCCGTATCACGAAGCGTAGCTATATACCTTGCGCCACCTCTAATATCTATAAATGAGTCCCTGTGATAGTATACTAATGTTGTCTATGAACTCTAATAACTGTGATACATAGCTAGTACAGATATCATAGTAAGATGCATAAACCATTTGTGTGCAGTTGCAAACTAGCACTAAGGCCTTCACAGTCCAACGCGAAACCGCAGGAGCCGGTACGGGAGTGAAATTTTTTCGGGACTCGAAACTATGGCGGGACATGGAACCACTCGGGGCGTTACGCGTCATTTATAGGTAGCGAACGCGGGATTGCAGCGTTTTATTTTCGGTTCACAGCATACATTGTTTTTCTTGTCATTGACGTAGATCCCGCAAGAAGGAATTTTGTAGGGAAATTATCTTCATTGTAAAGAGCAACTGAATTCAAGTTTTTAAATATTTATTTAATAACGAGTGTTACCACCACTTGTATTATAAGTTCAAATATTCTTTTTGGTAAGGAGTTATACAAATAGTGTATGTTTTCGATCGATATTTCATTCCAAGCTGAAATTATAGCTGTTTTTAAGGTTGATACGCTATCAAATTGACGGCTAACAGTCTGGGGGTATACTCAGTAGCATGGATATGACAATACGAGTGCCATTTAGATAAAGATAAGGAAAGGATAAAACATCAAGTAGCTGATTGTAAAGAACTATGCTCTAAGTTTTATTAAGATTCAATGATAGCTTGTTTCTGAATGACCAGTTATATACAAGAGAAACATCCTCATTGAAGTGAGAGATATCTCTAGCAGTATTAGTTTTAAATGATGACAGGAATAATTGTACATCATCGACATACAGTCTGATGGAAAAGTACTTAGGAACTATCACGATATCATTAATATGCAACATAAATAAGAATGGACCCAGTATTGACCCTTGCGGGACACCACCTAACCCAATATTTACACTATTAATATTCCAAAAATAAATTTCAGTTAATCTTAATTTATTTTTTTTAATAATTTAACTTATTATTAAATGTAATTTCGCAAATATCTTTCTAAAATTATCACTTAGTTCGCAGATATTTCACCAAAATTGTCACCAAATATAATTAAAATGTCCTCCACCTACTAATTGAACATGCCTTGATTAGATGGTAGCAAGCCAATTTTCACAATTAAAAATTAAAACACTGTAAATAACTTTGGACGATTAAAATTTGCCAACTGTAGAAAATATAAGAGGTTGATCTATGGAGGAGCACCACTTTATGTAATGCCTGAAGCACTATAGTAGTTTCTTGATTGCTGATTTAACTTTTGAATATTGTCAGAGCCGAGAAGCAAAAGATAGATCCAACCGATGAATGGGAGCACTTAGCATCTATTAATTTAAGTTTATGGGGAAATATAAAAGCAATGATATGAAATGAAATTATAGTAGGCAGATTTAGTTTTGGTAAAGATTAATTTTTTTTAAAAATTTTATCTGTAAAATGTTAAACGAATTCCTTATAGTTAGAAACGGAAGAGACTGATTTGCAATCACAATCGCCGCTGTTACTGCCTTACGGATCTTCATCATAGTTACCAGAAATATTTCTGGATGCGTCGTCAATTCCAGAATCAAGTCCATCGACGTCAATAACTGCGGCACCTAAAAAATAGAAAAAGACCAAAAAATGAATGAAAGTTTTCTGGAGTTTGCCAAGAAAGAGGAAAGACTGTCTTCCGAAAAAAGATTGACAAGGCAGCACACTAAAAAAGGTGAGGAGTTTATTTTATTTTTTAAAACAATTCGGCTAAAGTCAAATCGCCAGTTAAGTTTTTATCTATTTGTAGTTTGACTTTTCGAGAAAAGAAGCAGATTAAAATATTTTAGTGAGCCTTAATCCTCCTATGCAGAAAAGGACATCAATAATAAGAATTTTATCGTTATTATTGAATATCCTGGAAGACATAATTTTGATTTTTTTTTATGTTTTACTTTCTTTTATCCACTAAATCATATTAAAAGTTTAACTTGTGATCTCAGCGGGATTAAGGAGTAAAAAATCAAAAAATGCTCACCCAAATTCATCTACTACCACTTAAAAATAAAAAATATTTGTTTTTATACAGGGTCTCCCGTATGTGCTCTTACATCTGAAGGCTACGGGTAGCTCATGCTTAAGGCACTTTCACATCAAACACAAGAATCGAAATAATGTAAACCGAAAAACTCAATTTATTTCACTTTGAAACAAGATTTTTGCTCCAATGATTAATAAAATCATGGGAAATAGGATAAGCTAATAGTTTTACTAATAAAGTAGTATATGTATTTCAGATCTTTAAGATAAACACAACTTTCATGTTTTATCGGCCGAATCTTTCCGCCGAAAAAGTTTTTCGGCCGATAAAACATAAAAGCTGTGTTTTTCTTCAAAATCTGAAATAAATATAACTATTTTCTCAGTAATATTCTTAGTTTATCCTATTTCCTTGGTTTTTATTAATCATTGGAACAAAAACCTTGTTTTAAAGTGGAATAAATTGAGTTTTTCGGTTTACATTTTCCTGTTCTTGTTTTTGATGTGAAAGTGCCTTTAGACAAGCAAAAAATTGTATCAAGTGGTGGGGGGAAATCCAAGCTGTTTCCGAGATAACGGGACGGACTTTAAGATATTTGGGTATGTTTTCATAGATCACCCTGTAACTTCTGACCGATACATCCTATGATGATGGTTTAAAATCGGTTGGATTGATACTAGTTGGACCATTCCCATTTTTCCATTGTATTTAAATTTTCCCGTACTACTCTCCACATTAAAGTTGTGGCTCAACAAAATTAAAATTTCAGAATTTTAACTCGTTTTTTTAAACTATTACTTTTGTCAAAAGCACGACATCAACATCAAGTTTTCATTTTGGATTCATAAAGCCTAAAAGCTTCCCTTTAAAATGACTATGCCGGTCTCTACCCAAAATGTAACCCTTTTTGCGTTTTTTTGAAATTATTTCTAAGCACATCCAGCAAAAATGGCTTAAAAAGCTTATTTCCAAAATTGCCTACTTTCTGGCATTTATTGAAATTTTTTTCGAGTTACAATTTGGGTACACAGAGCCATAAATGTTAACGGGAAGCTTTTGGACTTTTCAAAACTGATATGTAAACTTGGTGTTGATGACGTGCTTTTGATAAAAATAGTAGTTAAAAAAATGAGTTAAAATTCTGAAATTTAAAGTTTGTTGAACCAGAACTTCAAAATGGAGGGGTGAAGAGGAAGAATTTAATAGCAGTGAAAAGGTGCGACTATTATATCAATCCAAGAAATTTGGATCATCTTCATACGCTGTAAGGTTCAGAAGTTACAGGGTGATCTATAAAAACATACCCAAATATCTTAAAGTCCCGTTATCGCGGAAACCGTTAAGGATGGAGGGGGGCCCCCCGCTCATAAATTTTTTTTGCTTTTCTAAGCATGAGCTATTCATAGCTTTTAGGGTCAAGACCGCATACGGGACACCCTGTAAAAACATTTTTTTTTATTTGTAGGTGTATTTTGTTGAAGCTTTCTTGATTTTCTAATCCTTGATTCGGTTAAGATCCCAATTTAAAGTTTTATTATGTTTTAGTTGATAATATAAGGTAAAAAATAAAAATTAATGAATAATAAAGAAAGATAAATAAAGAAACGAGTGCTGGATATCGTGCAGCTATGTGTCTGATCGGAGACTAGCTGCGAATCGGTGTGACGACGTCATGGTGCACCAATTTATCCACCGTCGCCCTGATAGTTTAGTCACGGGGTATTATTTAGTCTGGTACTAAAGGAGTTCGTCGAGATTCGCTTGTAGGTGGCCTTGTGTGTAATTATAGTTTCTTCAATTCTACAATATGTAAGGTTCCCCTATATACATATCGATATTTACTCTAAAATCCCTATCATTTAATTAGTTATCTCTTGATATGTTGTCGGCTGTCTCAAGTCAGGCTGGGTGGATTTTATGAAGATCATATTGATGAATAGTAGTGTGGGGCTTTTTCGCATATGTATATATTCATATACACATATATACATACATCCACATGTATAACACACACATACACATCCGTGTCATATCGGGGATATGTATAGGTGTGTATCATTTTACCGCATGTGTAATTAGAATAAGTATTAAGATCATGAAAATGAATCAAATTATTTAAATAGAAATAGTTAAAACTGTTAAACCCATTATCGTTATATGGAGGTGCGGGATATCGTGTACGCGTAGGGATACAGCCTACGCCTGTGATCCCGTCAGCTACGGTGTGGGTGATAAGTGGTTTTTCACAGGGTTATTTTGTGGGCAGAAAGTGCTTGCTTGCCACACTTGATATCTGCGTATGACGAAGCCTACGCCTTTTATCATGTTGGTCAAACTGTGTGATATATGTGACTTCTAATAAAGCACGAAAACTTAGGAACCTCCTTCATTGGTACTAAGGGATTTCTTCCCAGTATGAATTGTAGGTGGGTCTACCTATATGTAGCAGGTTGCTAATATGTGGGGTAGGATTTCGGATGGATGCCCGCCGGATACAATATGTGGAGATGAAGGATAAAGAAACAACGAAAGATAAAGAAACGAAGAATAAAGAGGGAAAAAATGATAAAGAAACAATATAGAATAAAGAATAAAGATAAAGAATAAACAGAGAATGAAGAAATAAGGATCAATAATAAAGAACAAATAAAGTATAATAAAGGACGATATAGAATAAAGAATAAAAAATATAAAAAAATAAAAAACATATAATAAGGAATAAATAAAGAATAAGGAAATAGAGATTAATAGTAAAGAATAAATAAAGAACAACAATAAAGGAATAATGAATAATTAATTAATTATGAATTGTAGGTAGGTCTATTTTTGTGTAGATGGTTGCTAATACGTGGGGTCGGACTTCTGATGGATGCCCGTCGGATTTGAGATGCGAAGGATCTTATTCAAATAGGTATGCAAAAAATATAATTTAACGCGTGCAACGCGGCGGTAATCCGCAAAAGTCTGTGCTATCTTTAGTCTATTGCATCTGATGGTACGCAACAATCCAGAGAAGGATTTTGGGAAGAAATCTAGTGTGTCGTGTCAACAAAGCTTATGAACCTTCTTTACTGTTCCTGGTGAGGCCAGGGGGTTCTTTCTATTTGGTGTATAGATAAGTATATGATTATATCTAAGATAAAAATTAATAAAAATGTATACATATCATTGTATTCTAGGAATATAAATAATCTGAGTTCGAGAAAAATGAATTTTGTATGTTATGTCCCGGTAAATATAACATTATGGGTAGCGGGGCAATCTTAGACGGTACTATGAGAGCCCGATGTTTGTTAGTGTTAGTATAGATATAGGGGGGTACATGGGGATGCCGTGTAGGCTAAATATTGGCTATACCGTACGTCGTTTCATTCCAGCCACGGAAATCTTCAGCGGTGTTCCAAATGCTATATGTAGAGTGGGTTTGTGTGCCCGTTATGTGTTCTAGAACACGAAGCATGTGCTGCGTAAATTTCCCTAATTTCTAAGCTGTTTCATTGGGTTATGGTGGTTAATTTTGTGAGAGTATTTCTTATAATAGATCATAGTGCTGATCTTGTATTACGGTTAAAATGTTAAAATTATGCGAATGTGTATCATATGGATTCATAGGTGTTCTTGAGGGGTAGCAGTGTGTGGTATCTGGGTAAGTATGTTTAAAAAACCTTAATACCTTATAAAACTCAAATAAAATGTAATAAATATAAAAATAATGGTATGGTATGTTGAGGGTGTTGTTCTATCTATTTTATATATATGTGTATTAACGGTTATGTGGACGAATGGAAACCGTTCTACTTTATTTTGCCGCTGTTGCTGTAGTGGGCTTGCTTGGTGCGAGGTTGTATATGAAGGTTTTTTGTGTGGGTTATTATATATAAAAATCTGTCTGTTTTATTTCGAGTTCAATACTGTGGATATACATTTAGAATATGCTTGCGGGCTGATTCTGATCAAAAACCCTTGGAATTATAGCTTGCTTTGTGTTTACTGTTTAATAAATTAAATTATTTTCGAAGTGTCAAAAAAGCCGTGATTTTGGTCGTTTCCTATTTTTTATTTAATCCATTTTGTTTCTATTTTCCAGTTCACTTAAGATCTATCTTCTTGTGCTCTCTAAAGCTACACGTATTTATTTTCTATGTTCTTAAAGTGTGTATTTTGATTAATAAAAATTTTGATTAACTAAAATTTTTTTATTTTTCGAAGGTGCGTGTGAATGTAGGTACGTTTAAATCTTGGGGTTCAAGTTCTTGGGGTGCTGCGCGTGGGGAGGTATCTTTGGTCCTATAATTTTATTTCGGCACGTGCGTTTTTGTCTACTCATATTCATACATTCTGGGTGCACTCGTGTGATTAATATTGGTGTCAAGTTAGGAATAATTAAATTTTACTATTGACCCTGATGGACTTCATTGTCATGAAGACCTTCTCGATAAGTGTTGTATGGGATTGTTGTGGATGGCTTATAATAAAGAAAAATAAAGAATACTATAGGTATAGACTTACCAAATGATGGGTTTTAGAGTTGTTGTCCTGCTGGTTGTGGAATGCCTTAAAGGTGCTAATTTACGACTCACTTTGTTTCACTATATGATCACTTTATTGTGTCTATCGCACTTAATGTTGTTTATCGCGGCGCGGTTTGATTTGTTATTATTTGTTACACGGGAAAAAAATGGGTGTGTTTATGTTCTAGAGTTTGCATGGAGTCGGGTGTTTGCCGTTCAGGCTGCCTTTGTGAAGGGTCTTAATCCAATCAATGAATTTATTTATTATTATTATTTCAGAGTGGGTGCGATTCTATGGTGAAAACGGGTGGTTCGTGAAATTATGTTATAAAAAGTAAAAAAATATAATAAAAAATGGGGACCGTGGGCCCGTGACCGTCAGTAATTTTTCTTTTACCGGTTGTGCTGGCCTGTTCTAAATTTTGTGTTGGCTACCTGCCTGAAAATGTGGGGTGCGATTTATATGTGGATCTCCAAAACTGTAAGGTGCGTGAGATATATCTTACTGTTGGATATATGTATAGCTTCTAGTGCTATGGTTGAGAGAAGTCAACTAGTTGACCGAATGTGGATGTCGTTAGCTTCTGCTATTACCGTGGTGGTATTGAAGTTCCCTTGAAGTGGTATCTTGGCGAAAGTTGTTTGCATATATAATGGGGATAGTGGTGCCTATATAGCACTTGTGAGGATTAGTTGGTTTTCATAATAACACTTGATATATATATAAACACTTTATTAAAATTTTGCGTATATGGAAATGCGTTAATTGCTCACTATTTGCCGTTTAACGGTTTTTGTGTCACTATCACTATTGCAGATATTACTTGTTATCACGTGTGTATCATCAACTACTACGACCGTGTCTCTATGATATTCTAACCGTGATATTTATATTGGTTTTATACTTTCTAGAAAACACTTCCAAGGTTTTATTTCTAAATTCTGTCTGAATTGCTCGGCGGTGATTAATATTCTGGCTTCTAGCTTATTTTGCCGGTATTGAGGGGATGTGGAGTGTTCAGAAAATTAGAAAACACTAATTCTGTATTTAGGATTACTTGAACTTAGAAAACGCTAAGTCAAGTATGTAAATAATCACTCGTACTGAAATGAGGTTTCACTGATTCCAGTACTAGGATAGGATTGGATAGAGGATAGAAGACAACTACAGCCGATTAGATTATAATAAAAACTGACTTCTTTATTCCAACAAATGTTCCCTATATATATATATACAACAGTTAATAAAAGTAAAACTGAAACAAATAATCAATATTCATAGTCAGCAATAACTGCTGACTTACACATAATTTTTATCTTCATTCAATATTGCAACAAGCAACAACAGTCGGGTCACCGTACTACAAAAAAATATTAAATTCAATAACAAGTGCAATTGCTTCGTAAGCAAAACACAAAGGTGAAATTACGTTAATTATGTGTAAGGTGACTGACCGACCAACTGCTCGTGAATTATGATGTCTTATATCAAATTATGATTATATCTGTTTTTTTTTATGCTTGAACATCCTGGGCCCCCTTGAAGTCTCCAACTTCAAAGCTGTAATCTCGAGCTTCTGGGTTCCTTCTGGGTAGTGGGATTGGTTTACTCTTAAGCATCATGGTCCGGTTGTTCTTACAGTGCGTTAGGCTTAGATAGATGATAATAACACTGATGATTCCTACGGTTACGTATCCTATGGTAAATTGATGTACATCATGTGGTTGGAGATCTTGTAGTTTAGTTTGATGTGCTTTGATGTTCTTGATTTCCTTGATTAAGTTATCAAACTCCTCTCCATGTGTTGTTAACCTTGACCGGTAGAATATTGGTGTTGAATCTCCCTCAAAATTGTCAAGATCATCTGGAGTAATATTAAAATTCGGTTGAAATGACTTCTCATCTGTCCGAGTTTGGAGATCATTAGATGTTTCGATTAGCAACTCATCATCTTTCATTGCACATCCGTGTTGCATGGATAATATTCCAGTTCCATCTAGAGCTTTATGAATGATACCATTGCCACAGATGAACGTGGGATTGTATTGCTTATCTAGGCAAAATAACCATTGATTTGGTGCAGCTAGTTTAATCCATATAATTGTTGGTTTTGTAATCCTTAAGGCGCATGTTCTAGGTAGTGTTCTACGTGTGAATAGTTCTACCTCGCAGATATTTGATGTCGTTGTCTTAATATGAAGTGGACGCCGTTGTTCACATAAATGATAGTTTTTTCCAATGTCAAAACATTGCATTAACTCAAATTTGTTCATCAAATAAAATCGATCTCTGAACAGGTTCGTCATCAGGAACTCTGTTGCCGGCGCTACAGATACAAATGTGTCGTTCACTAATGTTGGCAATGAAATTAGTCGGTATAACTCAAAGGTTGTGGACCGCACTAATGGTACAATGAGTTCAAAAATAATATAATCGTTCTGAAGTTGGCATTGAATTTTCATTAGTTTATATACTAATGACACACTAATTTGGCCATTGAAGGTAGGTAGCTGGATTCCTGATGGCAAATTGTCCTTGATAATTGCATTCGAAGTTGCTCAGGAGATATGACTAAGGGGCTTGATCGTCCATGATGTGTATCTGTAACTACATCAAGAATAGCTTCTTGCATGAACTTGCATTCGTTAACAAGTGAGGCGACTAAAACTGAAAGAGTGTTGAAGGTCTGGATACTTCTCTGCTGCTTTTGTTCTGAACTCATATTGCGCATTTTCTCATATGCAAGGTCCAGAGCTTCTTCTATCCTTTTTGTCTGCTTATATCTGTCTTCTTCAGACTTTTTGATCACATTGACAGTGGTTTCAAGTACTGATGTTTGATTTTTTATTAGTTCATGCAAGTGGTCTTCATTATTTTTTATTCTGTTAATAGTTTCAGTCATTCTCGATGCATATTCATTGTCTAAAACTCCAAATAATTTGTTTGCTATTGTACCAACTAGATCCAATGGTGATCTCTTGGCCCTTGGTTTTGTCGAATTGTTACTCTGGTCCTTCAGTAATACATTATTATTGTTTAATTCTTCAAGTTGATGATAATATTAAGATACTATTTCTAAGAAGTAATCATTGTGGGTGATGGTACGAGAGAGACGTTCTAAATGTTTTAGTGAGTCATGAATAATGTTAATAGATGCCCAATAGCCCCTCAGATCATAGTATACTAACAGATTCCAGTTGCTAGCCGTTAATCTTGAAGCTCCTATGTTTTCAAAGTATATCCCGGCGTTGCCGTCAAGTTTGTGTACCTCTACTTGAGTTTCTGACCAAACTGCCTTCGCAGAAAGTGGTAAAAGTAACATTGTTAATAGGATGACCTTTAAAGCATTAATTGGTTTCTGCGATTGTTTTCTTTTCCTTGTATTTCTAGACACTTCCTCTCCATCTACCTCCTCTTCATTCGAGTAACTATTTTGTCCTTCATCAACTTCTATCATTTCTAATTGACTTGATGTATCTGTGTTATCATTTAACTCAACTGGTAGAGGTGATAGTTGATGTATGGCTCTACGAAATATTCCTGTGGCAGTTCTTACGTCAGCTACACGTATCCTCCCATCTGCACCCTGAATTATTTCCATGATTCTGCCTAATGACCATTTTAAGGGAGGAAGGTTTTCGTCCTTCATGATTACCAATGTCCCTGGTTGAATGTTTGGCTGGTGATCCATCCATTTAGTTCTTTTCTGGAGTTCCGTCAAATATTCGATCGACCAACGTCGCCAAAACTCATTCCGTATATGAGATACTAGTTCCCATCTGGCCAATAATGACATTTTCTGTTGTTCGATTACTGAATCTACAGTAGATGTCATTGGTTCTCCTATGATGAAATGCGCAGGCGTTAAAGCTACTAAATCATTCGGATCTGATGATAGAGGTGTAAGAGGTCTCGAGTTAAGGATGGCTTCTATTTCCGATGTTACCGTACATAGTTCTTCATATGTAAGAGATGCAGATGCGACTGTTCGTTGCAAAAAGTGTTTTGTTGATTTCACAGCCGCCTCCCAAAGCCCTCCGAAATGAGGTGATCGGGGGGGAATAAAATGAAATTGGATCTTTTGGTCTAGGCATCTATCGACAATCTTTGTTCTTGACTTGGTAGTGGATAACATATCACTAATTTCCTTTAATTTATTGTTAGCGCCTACGAAATTCCGGCCATTGTCGCAGTAAATGTGCTCGCATCTTCCTCGTCGGGCTGTGAATCTTCTTAATGCCCCTAAGAAACCTTCTGTTGATAAGTCGGACACGACCTCCAAATGGATTGCCTTCGTGGCGAAACAGCAGAAAACAGCAATATAAGTTTTTTGAGGTCTTTTACCTCGAATCTTGTAGTGTGTGTATACTGGGCCGCAGAAGTCCACACCACAGTTGATAAATGGACGTGCCTTTTGAACTCTGTCTTTAGGAAGATTTCCCATTTGTTGATGGCATAATTTCGGTCGGATTCTTGTGCATCGGACGCAATTGTTGACATCGGATCGTGCTAGATTTCTACATTGTAAAATCCAGAACCTTTGCCTTGCAATAGCCTGCAGTGCTTGCGGTCCAGCATGCAAATGTAACGAATGTAAATGATTCATCAGTAACTTCGTAATGAAATGGTCAGCTGGAAGTACTATTGGATGTTTCGTATCATATTCAATGTCTGCATTATCTAATCTTCCCCCTACTCTTATGACTCCTTGTATGTCAATAAATGGAGCTGCATTTTTTAATTTGCTATTTCTATGTACTTCATTATTTTTATGTAAGCTACGAAGTTCTTCTTGGAAACTGCAGTTTTGCATTTCCTTACAGATGACAATTAAAGCATCTTCGAGTTCTCTTACGGTTAGAAACGATGTGAGTTGTCGCCTACGTTTTCCTTGTTTGAACATTTCTACACCTCTAAGGATATATGCCATGACTCGTTGCAGTTTTCGAAAAGAGTTGCCATGATCTATAACATAAACTGGGTGCTGTTTGCCTTGATCTAGTGCGGTTACAGTTAGTCTTACTGTTTTTTCTTCTTCTTGCAACCTGATGGTTGTAGCTGTTTGCTGAGGCCACTGCATCTTTGATGTACTCAAGAATGCTGGACCCTCGAACCAAAGCTTTGCATTCACTAATTGCCCTGGAGTCAATCCCCTGGACACGATATCAGCAGGGTTGTCCTTTGTATTTACATATCTCCAACTTGTACCTTCTGTTAGTTCTTGAATGGCGACTACTCTATTCGCTACAAAAGTTTTGAGTAATGATGGATCTCCCTTGATCCATGACAAAACTATCTGCGAGTCCGTCCAAAAATGTATTTCATCGAATTTTATGTTGATGATGCCTTTTACATGATGTACTAAGTGAGCAGCGAGCTTTGCGGCGCACAATTCTAATCTTGGAATTGTGATCGGCTTGACTGGAGCTACCTTGGATTTTGCGCACAGTAACTTCACTGTCACTTTGCCTGTTTTATCCTTGGATCTGATATATAATGCAGTTCCGTATGCCCTTTCGCTGGCATCTGAAAAGGCATGGAGCTCGATGTTGATTGTGGGTTCATTGCTAAACATGTATCTTGGAATTTGAATATCATTGAGTTTCTGTAATTCTGTACGAAATTGCAGCCATGATGATTGAAGTTCACTGGGTATTTCATCGTCCCAGTCTAGTTTTAATTTCCATAATTTTTGAATAAATATTTTACTCATGACCACTACTGGATTTACTAACCCCAAAGGGTCGAAGATTTGTGACATGTCGGCCAAAATTGTACGCTTTGTGAAATTCTTATAATTTTTAAGACATGTCGTGATTGTAAACCAGTCCATGATAGGATGCCATACTAGGCCTAACGTTTTTATGTGTTCACCTTCCATTTCAGAAAAGTTTAACTTGATCTCTAAATCTTCTATTGGTATATTTTGGACCAATTTAGGGTGGTTTGCACACCACTTCCTCAACTGAAACCCTCCAGAGCTTAATAGTTGCTTTAATTGTCTCTGAGTGTCTATTGCTTCATCTAAATCATCACTTCCTGTCAATACGTGGTCAACATAAAAATTCTTCACAGCAGCTGCTCCCAACGGATAATTTCCTGCTTCTTCGTCGGCCAATTTTTGTATGCACTTTACTGCCAAATATGGTGCAGATTTTGTACCATACGTGACTGAACATAGTTGATAATATTTAACTTTATCTGTTGGTTGTTTTCTCCACATGATTAATTGCAAATTTCTATCCTCCTCAGCTACCAAAATTTGTCTGTACATTTTGGCAATGTCAGCAGTGAAGACATATCTTTTGATACGGAACCTCATAATGATTGTACTGATGTCTTCTTGAATCTTGGGTCCATTCAACAATAAGTCATTGAGTGATAAGCTGGTTGTAGTTTTCGCAGAGCCATCGAAAACTACTCTTAGTTTTGTCGTACTACTTGTTGGTGTCAAGACACAGTGGTGCGGAAGGAAGTAGTAAGGCCTTGTCAGCCTTTGCGGATCTAATTCTCGCATGTGTCCCAACCTGATGTATTCGTCTAAGAATTCATTATATTGTTTCCTTAATTGTGGTTCCTGTGCCAGTTTTCGTTCGATGCTTATTAATCGTTTGAAGGCTAATTGCTTTGATTCACCTAGCAATTTTGGATCGGTCAGAATTGGCAGATTTACAATGAATCGTCCTTCAGCACTTCGACTCACTGTTGATTCAAAATATTCCTCACATTTTTTGTCAGATGATGACATCATTGGTTTGTTCGGGCACTGTTCTAATTCCCAAAACCGTTGTAGTTGTGTCTCTAGATCAGCATTTGTGATTCCACAAAATGGTGTTATATAATCCACACTTGATACCTTGCCTAGAACTATCCAACCTAATGTGGTGTTTTGTAGCGTTGGCAGGTTCTCATTTATTCTGAATTGACCATTTCTCATTATTTCCCCATACATTTCCGCCCCCAAAAGGATGTCAATCTTTTGCGGTAAATTAAATTGTGGGTCTGCTAAAGACATGTTGCTTGGAATATCCCAACTATCAATATTTATGTGTTGCTGCGGCTGGTTCGTTGAAATCTCCTTGATCACAAAAACTTCCAGTTGAGTTGCATAATCACTGACTTTGGACTTTAACGTAATGTTAAGTCTATTGTTTATTTTAACTCTTGAATCACCAATACGCGATATATTTAAATTCACCTTGTCGTCTGATAATCTTAATTTTTTTCGAAATTTCTCCGAAATAAAATTCAATTGCGATCCGGAATCTAATAACAATCTGCATTGTATTGATTTTCCATCCTTGTCGATGACGTCTGCAAGAGCTGTTCCCAGGAATACGTATCCAGCGTAAGCGTCCCGAGTTTGAGCCGCTAAATTGGTTGCTGTCGCTGCCTGACTACCGGATGGCTTCATAATCTGAGTGCTAGCGTGCTGATTTGTTTGATAATGGAGCAACGTGTTATGCCTTTTGTTGCATTTTTGGCAACCTCTTGACCTGCACTGACTGAAATTGTGACCACTCTTAAGGCAATTTAGGCAAAGATTTAGTTCTTTAGCCTTTTCTTGACGCTCGAATGCTTGCATTCTCAAGAACATTTCGCAGAAGTATATTGGATGATTCTTCTTGCATATAACACATTCAATTTGATTTGTCTTGTTAGTTTGGTTGGTAATGAAGACAGAAGGCTTACTTGATTTCTGTGGATATGTTGAAATCAATGATTTTTGGCCCAAGGTTTCTAGTGCTTGGAACCGCTTTTCTAGAAGGCTCAGCAATTTTTCTACTGACTGTAAATCTCGTGGGGATGACAATGATTGTTCGAATAATGCATGCGTGTTTTTATCCAATTTTTTCAGTAGCATGTGAATGATGATCGGGTCCCAATGCTCCTTTACTGAGAGTCCCATGTTTTGTAGAGTAAGCTGACATTCTTTTGTAGTATCATGCAGATTTTTTAACGCTGACGCAGATTCTGTCGTAATCTGAGGTTGTGCCATTAATTTCTCTAAGAGCGCTGTTACCAACAATCTTTTGTTTTGATATCTATTCTGTAGCATATCCCATGCAATTTCATAGCTGTCTTCTATCAATGGAAGATGTCTGATTAATTTTTCAGCTTCACCTGAAAGGTTCATCTTGAGGTACCACATTTTCTGTGAGTTCCCTATTGGTTGATTATGAACCAATTGTGAAAACAGATCAAAAAATTGCTGCCACTTTAAGTAATCCCCATCGAACTTGGGTAGGGTTACTTTTGGAAGTTGTAAGCTCGATTGATTAGTAGGCACGGTCGAGCTTGTATTTACGTTATCTTCTATATCTTCATTGATTTTGATTAATATCTCATGAACCTTCGCCTGAAGTTTAAAATATTCATTCATATTATATCCGCAACTCGTAATATCATCTGTATTTTCCCAGATGCTTTTATTGTTGTCTTCTATTTGTTCCCAATAATTTGTTATTGTGCTTCTTTTTAAGTCGTAATATTGATTGGTTTGATCTTTACTGATTTTAATGCCAGCAATAATATTTGTGAGCGTAGTCATTATGCTCTTTTGTCTTCGTAGCAGACGAATAATGACGTCGCCATTTCCTGTGTCCATACAGTCAGTATTGCTATTTGCCCGTGATTTTGGCAAATTCTCATGGGTTTTTAGCTTTGAAGTGTGTTTTTCTCCTTGCACGGATTTTGTTGATGCACCTTTGGATGTGCTTGAACTTGCATGATTAATTACTGTTGTTAATTCGGTTTTGAAGTCATCATATCCCTTTTTTACTATTTGATAGTAATCATTAGCAAAATATGGATGACCGCCAATTGATTCATCGTATTGATCTCTAATTTGATCATCGTTTGCTTCAAATTTGGTCCACAAATCTTCTAATGCTTGAAGTTTAGCTTGAAGGTATTGAAGACTCTTCTTGTCCGGAGATTCGCTTCGGTACTCGTTTGCTAATTTTTCAATGTCTTTCCCAAGTTGTGTTTGATTGACCGCTAAGGCTTCCATGATTAACTCTTAACTTGAAACAAATTTTCGTTTTTCTGTTCACTGCACAAGGTAAACACAGTCTTCTTTTGAATAGTGCTCTTTTTTTAACGGGGTCACCAAAAAATGTTCAGAAAATTAGAAAACACTAATTCTGTATTTAGGATTACTTGAACTTAGAAAACGCTAAGTCAAGTATGTAAATAATCACTCGTACTGAAATGAGGTTTCACTGATTCCAGTACTGGGATAGGATTGGATAGAGGATAGAAGACAACTACAGCCGATTAGATTATAATAAAAACTGACTTCTTTATTCCAACAAATGTTCCCTATATATATATATACAACAGTTAATAAAAGTAAAACTGAAACAAATAATCAATATTCATAGTCAGCAATAACTGCTGACTTACACATAATTTTTATCTTCATTCAATATTGCAACAAGCAACAACAGTCGGGTCACCGTACTACAAAAAAATATTAAATTCAATAACAAGTGCAATTGCTTCGTAAGCAAAACACAAAGGTGAAATTACGTTAATTATGTGTAAGGTGACTGACCGACCAACTGCTCGTGAATTATGATGTCTTATATCAAATTATGATTATTTCTGTTTTTTTTTTATGCTTGAACATGGAGTGTATCCCTACTTATTTTTAATTATGGGTACTTATCTTGCGTAGTTGCTGTCTGAGCAGATCTTAAGGATCATTGGGTATGACCTGTTGGTGCTGTGTATATACTCGTGATGGCTTGGGTACATATCATGATTGGTTCGTTCGATCGGTTTTGTGTACATGGATATTCTAATCTCTCTATGTAGGGTTTTATTATGGGTACCGGGGTGATTTTATTAGTGAATTGGTTTACTAAGGCCTGTTTATTCCTGTTTTTAGTTTTTGGCTAGCTTATGTACGGATAAAATCTTTTTCATTATTTCAAATTTTTAGATTCTTGCTTTTAAGGGTGCGGGTTTTTCTAGGAATTTGTTACATTGTATTGTGCTGTATTGTGTTTTCTGTTGTTGGGATCTGTTGGCGACACGTTTATGTTTAAATATGAATAAAGAGGTACAGTCTCCTAGTCGAGGATGTTTTATCTATGGATATTTATTATTTGCATGTTTGACCTTCAATTTTGTCTTCATTTATGCTGAAGGTTATGCATGTCCTGTCTCTGTTACATGGGGAATTGTGAATCGAGCTATTTATGTATAAGGGTGCTTTTACTTTATTTGGCTTTTTCTGCCGATTAATTCGATCTGAAGGTTTCGGAATGGGTTTTTTGGTTATGGATGAAAACGTATAATATCATACATATAAAGGTGTCATACATATAAAGGTGTATGTGACTAGGTTGGGTTAAGCCTAATCTATATAAACGGGGGATATTATGTTTGTTATCTGTGGGTGGTGATCCTGTTCAGATATGTTTGGGTTTCATTATGCCCGTTGGTATGTCATTATTCCTATCAATGGTTGTGTATCTGAAATGACTTCCAGCTATGGTTTCATCGAGGGAGATATATCTGCTGTCTTTGTCTATGTTTGAGTCTATGTATGCAACAATGAATTTTGAGGCCTTCTTGCGTCCTCTTATTTTCTCAAGTATCTCGATTTTTTCGTGTGTTTTATGTCCTGTGGCCTTCCCATGTCTCTCAATTGGGCTTCTTGGGTTTTTAATATGGATCTCTACTGTCTCTTGTATACCTTTTCTTCCTGTATGGCATAGATAAAATGTTCTGCAGTCTTTGCATTTTATTTTTAATATGCTATTCCAATGCTCTGGCTTATATTCATGTGTTTTGGTGTTCATGAAGCGGATTCTGTTGCCAGTTAGTTTTGTTTGTTTATATCTATTCCTCAATTTTGATTCGGATGTGTTATATGGTATTAATCTGACTTCGTTGGTGATCTTGTGGATGCTGCTCATGAGTTTTGCTGTGGTTTTATTTTGGTATGGTATTCTTATGAAGGTGCCTGATCTGGGTGGGTTGGTTGTGGGTTCGTTGTTGGGTTCAATGGTGTCGGAATTGGTTAGATTGGCTATTTTCATTACATTGTCTCTTCTTCTTTTGGGTAGTGAAGCTTTCTTGCACGCTTGCTGGAAAGCTCTTTTGATTATGGCTATGGGGTAGTTGTTGTTAACCAGTTCTCTAGTTAATTTGTCGACTACCTCTGGAGTATATTCGGGGTCTGTGATTTTAAGCGCGTATGTTAACCTTTCAGTGATGGTGTTTGTTTTATATGTGTCCGGCTGGTCGGAATGGAAATTGATCAGTCTATTCGAGGATATTTCTCTCCTGTACCATTTTGTCTTAAGCGTAGTGGGGGTTCTTATGATTGTGATTTCTAAATAGTTAATTTCCTTGTTGGTGCTCTCACCTTCAATGGTGAGCTCCATATCAAGATTGTGTTCTAACATCATTTTTATGTTCTGGATGCTTTCTTTTCTCGCGTATATCAGGAAATCATCTACGTATATCCTGATGAAATTTACACCCATGTTTCTTAATCCGTGTTGGATTTTGTTGATTATATAATCAGTATAGATGCTAGCGTATTTGCTGGAAGTCTTCCCTCCCATTGGTGTACCTTTGGTTTGCTTGTACACTTTATTGTCGATTCTAAAATAGTTGGCCTGATAGAGGTCAAAGTCAATTATATTCATTAGATTTGGGATGTTGTAGGTATTCACCATTTGAGGGCCTATCGATTCTTTTATTATCTTTTTGAGTTTATCTAGATTGAGATTATTAAACATGTCCTTAACGTCCATGGTATATAACTCATGTCCGTCAATGATCTGGATCTGTTTAATCTCTTCTCTGAGAGACGTTCTATCTTTGACATTCGGGTCAAATTTGAAACAGTCTAAATGTCGCATGTCGTCTAGGGCTCTATTTATATATTTACCTAGGGTGGTATTAATTGACCTGGTTTTGTCTACTATAGGTCTCATTTTGGGTTGTTCCTTATGGATTTTAATGAGTGGATGTAGTGTACTAATATCGTTTACGTAATCAGCGAGTTCTCTCAACATGATCGCGTCTTCTCGGGTTAGTCTGGCCTTATCTCGGGTTGTTCACTTGATATATAAGCCGTTTTGTTTGATTAAATTTATTTTGCATTTATACGATTGCTCTATGGCTTTCTGGATTCTGCTGTGGTTATTTTCGTTAATCAGGGTATATATGCCCTTGGCGATGCCGTCTCTGATCATCTCGTTTAGAAGGGTATCATATTGGTCTTTATATAAGGCAACTGTGACCTTCCCTTTATCTGCCTCCATTATTGTAATGTCTGGGTTGTTATTTAGCATTGCCCTTATTTTGCCCACTGCAATATTGATTTTCCGCTGGATTCTAGTTGGTCTGTCTTTGCAGTTCGCTTTGATGTGTCTATTTGTCTGTTTTGCTATGTTTCTGATGTTTTGGGTGTATTTCATTGGGTCATTTTCCTGTGATATGTCCCCTATATTGTTGAGGGTAATGAGGATGTCTGCGATATCTATGTTCCTGTTTGGGGGAATGAATTTTGGGCCGTATGATAAAACTGCTGTGATGTCGCTGTCCATTTCACAATCGGTGAGATTTTTAAATCCTCCTTCAATCTCTTTGAGTGTCATGTTGCTGTGTGTATATCTGTGGTGTTGGAAATAGAGTGGAAGGGGAGTGTTACTAAGTCATATGTTTCTTATTTCATATATATATATTAATACAATACAGGGTGGGTCTGGGTGGATATCTTGAAGATGTGGTGTGGGGGGGGGGGCTGTATGTGGGTGTACACATGTAACTAATCATGCCTGGATGCGCCCACCATTCTTGAGCAGACTCCAACATTCCGAGATTCGTTGTTGATCTCTACAATTCTCAGACACTTCTTCCACATCAAAAAAATTTTTACATATATATATATATTATACATATCACGTATCCATCACATATACACACACGGATTGGTAATATTCTCTAGTGCGAGTATGTGGTGGATCTGCACCTAGTCGATCTCCCTACACTCACTTCGGTCTTCCCTAGACTAATGTATAGCACCAGTGATGGGTGTTGGCTGGAAGGGGTCGTGATTACCCTCTCGAACATATATGTTACTGATCGGTACCGTCATCAGGTATACTGTTTAATTACGGGATGCGGCCAGCTGGCACCTTCGTTTTCGACTCTATCACCTTAAATTAGAACCGCCTGTAACATCGTTCTTGTCTAGGAGCACAAGCAAAATAAAGAAACGAGTGCTGGATATCGTGGAGCTATGTGTCTGATCGGAGACTAGCTGCGAATCGGTGTGACGACGTCATGGTGCACCAATTTATCCACCGTCGCCCTGATAGTTTAGTCACGGGGTATTATTTAGTCTGGTACTAAAGGAGTTCGTCGAGATTCGCTTGTAGGTGGCCTTGTGTGTAATTATAGTTTCTTCAATTCTACAATATGTAAGGTTCCCCTATATACATATCGATATTTACTCTAAAATCCCTATCATTTAATTAGTTATCTCTTGATATGTTGTCGGCTGTCTCAAGTCAGGCTGGGTGGATTTTATGAAGATCATATTGATGAATAGTAGTGTGGGGCTTTTTCGCATATGTATATATTCATATACACATATATACATACATCCACATGTATAACACACACATACACATCCGTGTCATATCGGGGATATGTATAGGTGTGTATCATTTTACCGCATGTGTAATTAGAATAAGTATTAAGATCATGAAAATGAATCAAATTATTTAAATAGAAATAGTTAAAACTGTTAAACCCATTATCGTTATATGGAGGTGCGGGATATCGTGTACGCGTAGGGATACAGCCTACGCCTGTGATCCCGTCAGCTACGGTGTGGGTGATAAGTGGTTTTTCACAGGGTTATTTTGTGGGCAGAAAGTGCTTGCTTGCCACATTTGATATCTGCGTATGACGAAGCCTACGCCTTTTATCATGTTGGTCAAACTGTGTGATATATGTGACTTCTAATAAAGCACGAAAACTTAGGAACCTCCTTCATTGGTACTAAGGGATTTCTTCCCAGTATGAATTGTAGGTGGGTCTACCTATATGTAGCAGGTTGCTAATATGTGGGGTAGGATTTCGGATGGATGCCCGCCGGATACAATATGTGGAGATGAAGGATAAAGAAACAACGAAAGATAAAGAAACGAAGAATAAAGAGGGAAAAAATGATAAAGAAACAATATAGAATAAAGAATAAAGATAAAGAATAAACAGAGAATGAAGAAATAAGGATCAATAATAAAGAACAAATAAAGTATAATAAAGGACGATATAGAATAAAGAATAAAAAATATAAAAAAATAAAAAACATATAATAAGGAATAAATAAAGAATAAGGAAATAGAGATTAATAGTAAAGAATAAATAAAGAACAACAATAAAGGAATAATGAATAATTAATTAATTATGAATTGTAGGTAGGTCTATTTTTGTGTAGATGGTTGCTAATACGTGGGGTCGGACTTCTGATGGATGCCCGTCGGATTTGAGATGCGAAGGATCTTATTCAAATAGGTATGCAAAAAATATAATTTAACGCGTGCAACGCGGCGGTAATCCGCAAAAGTCTGTGCTATCTTTAGTCTATTGCATCTGATGGTACGCAACAATCCAGAGAAGGATTTTGGGAAGAAATCTAGTGTGTCGTGTCAACAAAGCTTATGAACCTTCTTTACTGTTCCTGGTGAGGCCAGGGGGTTCTTTCTATTTGGTGTATAGATAAGTATATGATTATATCTAAGATAAAAATTAATAAAAATGTATACATATCATTGTATTCTAGGAATATAAATAATCTGAGTTCGAGAAAAATGAATTTTGTATGTTATGTCCCGGTAAATATAACATTATGGGTAGCGGGGCAATCTTAGACGGTACTATGAGAGCCCGATGTTTGTTAGTGTTAGTATAGATATAGGGGGGGCCAGGGGGTTCTTTCTATTTGGTGTATAGATAAGTATATGATTATATCTAAGATAAAAATTAATAAAAATGTATACATATCATTGTATTCTAGGAATATAAATAATCTGAGTTCGAGAAAAATGAATTTTGTATGTTATGTCCCGGTAAATTTAACATTATGGGTAGCGGGGCAATCTTAGTATAGATATAGGGGGGTACATGGGGATGCCGTGTAGGCTAAATATTGGCTATACCGTACGACGTTTCATTCCAGCCACGGAAATCTTCAGCGGTGTTCCTAATGCTATATGTAGAGTGGGTTTGTGTGCCCGTTATGTGTTCTAGAACACGAAGCTTGTGCTGCGTAAATTTCCCTAATTTCTAAGCTGTTTCATTGGGTTATGGTGGTTAATTTTGTGAGAGTATTTCTTATAATAGATCATAGTGCTGATCTTGTATTACGGTTAAAATGTTAAAATTATGCGAATGTGTATCATATGGATTCATAGGTATTCTTGAGGGGTAGCAGTGTGTGGTATCTGGGTAAGTATGTTTAAAAAACCTTAATACCTTATAAAACTCAAATAAAATGTAATAAATATAAAAATAATGGTATGGTATGTTGAGGGTGTTGTTCTATCTATTTTATATATATGTGTATTAACGGTTATGTGGACGAATGGAAACCGTTCTACTTTATTTTGCCGCTGTTGCTGTAGTGGGCTTGCTTGGTGCGAGGTTGTATATGAAGGTTTTTTGTGTGGGTTATTATATATAAAAATCTGTCTGTTTCATTTCGAGTTCAATACTGTGGATATACATTTAGAATATGCTTGCGGGCTGATTCTGATCAAAAACCCTTGGAATTATAGCTTGCTTTGTGTTTACTGTTTAATAAATTAATTTATTTTCGAAGTGTCAAAAAAGCCGTGATTTTGGTCGTTTCCTATTTTTTATTTAATCCATTTTGTTTCTATTTTCCAGTTCACTTAAGATCTATCTTCTTGTGCTCTCTAAAGCTACACGTATTTATTTTCTATGTTCTTAAAGTGTGTATTTTGATTAATACAAATTTTGATTAACTAAAATTTTTTTATTTTTCGAAGGTGCGTGTGAATGTAGGTACGTTTAAATCTTGGGGTTCAAGTTCTTGGGGTGCTGCGCGTGGGGAGGCATCTTTGGTCCTATAATTTTATTTCGGCACGTGCGTTTTTGTCTACTCATATTCATACATTCTGGGTGCACTTGTGTGATTAATATTGGTGTCAAGTTAGGAATAATTAAATTTTACTATTGACCCTGATGGACTTCATTGTCATGAAGACCTTCTCGATAAGTGTTGTATGGGATTGTTGTGGATGGCTTATAATAAAGAAAAATAAAGAATACTATAGGTATAGACTTACCAAATGATGGGTTTTAGAGTTGTTGTCCTGCTGGTTGTGGGATGCCTTAAAGGTGCTAATTTACGACTCACTTTGTTTCACTATATGATCACTTTATTGTGTCTATCGCACTTAATGTTGTTTATCGCGGCGCGGTTTGATTTGTTATTATTTGTTACACGGGAAAAAAATGGGTGTGTTAATTATGTTCTAGAGTTTGCATGGAGTCGGGTGTTTGCCGTTCAGGCTGCCTTTGTGAAGGGTCTTAATCCAATCAATGAATTTATTTATTATTATTATTTCAGAGTGGGTGCGATTCTATGGTGAAAACGGGTGGTTCGTGAAATTATGTTATAAAAAGTAAAAAAATATAATAAAAAATGGGACCGTGGGCCTGTGACCGTCAGTAATTTTTCTTTTACCGGTTGTGCTGGCCTGTTCTAAATTTTGTGTTGGCTACCTGCCTGAAAATGTGGGGTGCGATTTATATGTGGATTTCCAAAACTGTAAGGTGCGTGAGATATATCTTACTGTTGGATATATGTATAGCTTCTAGTGCTATGGTTGAGAGAAGTCAACTAGTTGACCGAATGTGGATGTCGTTAGCTTCTGCTATTACCGTGGTGGTATTGAAGTTCCCTTGAAGTGGTATCTTGGCGAAAGTTGTTTGCATATATAATGGGGATAGTGGTGCCTATATAGCACTTGTGAGGATTAGTTGGTTTTCATAATAACACTTGATATATATATAAACACTTTATTAAAATTTTGCGTATATAGAAATGCGTTAATTGCTCACTATTTGCCGTTTAACGGTTTTTGTGTCACTATCACTATTGCAGATATTACTTGTTATAACGTGTGTATCATCAACTACTACGACCGTGTCTCTATGATATTCTAACCGTGATATTTATATTGGTTTTATACTTTCTAGAAAACACTTCCAAGGTTTTATTTCTAAATTCTGTCTGAATTGCTCGGCGGTGATTAATATTCTGGCTTCTAGCTTATTTTGCCGGTATTGAGGGGATGTAGAGTGTATCCCTACTTATTTTTAATTATGGGTACTTATCTTGCGTAGTTGCTGTCTGAGCAGATCTTAAGGATCATTGGGTATTACCTGTTGGTGCTGTGTATATACTCGTGATGGCTTGGGTACATATCATGATTGGTTCGTTCGATCGGTTTTGTGTACATGGATATTCTAATCTCTCTATGTAGGGTTTTATTATGGGTACCGGGGTGATTTTATTAGTGAATTGGTTTACTAAGGCCTGTTTATTCCTGTTTTTAGTTTTTGGCTAGCTTATGTACGGATAAAATCTTTTTCATTATTTCAAATTTTTAGATTCTTGCTTTTAAGGGTGCGGGTTTTTCTAGGAATTTGTTACATTGTATTGTGCTGTATTGTGTTTTCTGTTGTTGGGATCTGTTGGCGACACGTTTATGTTTAAATATGAATAAAGAGGTACAGTCTCCTAGTCGAGGATGTTTTATCTATGGATATTTATTATTTGCATGTTTGACCTTCAATTTTGTCTTCATTTATGCTGAAGGTTATGCATGTCCTGTCTCTGTTACATGGGGAATTGTGAATCGAGCTATTTATGTATAAGGGTGCTTTTACTTTATTTGGCTTTTTCTGCCGATTAATTCGATCTGAAGGTTTCGGAATGGGTTTTTTGGTTATGGATGAAAACGTATAATATCATACATATAAAGGTGTCATACATATAAAGGTGTATGTGACTAGGTTGGGTTAAGCCTAATCTATATAAACGTGGGATATTATGTTTGTTATCTGTGGGTGGTGATCCTGTTCAGATATGTTTGGGTATCATTATGCCCGTTGGTATGTCATTATTCCTATCAATGGTTGTGTATCTGAAATGACTTCCAGCTATGGTTTCATCGAGGGAGATTTATCTGCTGTCTTTGTCTATGTTTGAGTCTATGTATGCAACAATGAATTTTGAGGCCTTCTTGTGTCCTCTTATTTTCTCAAGTATCTCGATTTTTTCGTGTGTTTTATGTCCTGTGGCCTTCCCATGTCTCTCAATTGGGCTTCTTGGGTTTTTAATATGGATCTCTACTGTCTCTTGTATACCTTTTCTTCCTGTATGGCATAGATAAAATGTTCTGCAGTCTTTGCATTTTATTTTTAATATGCTATTCCAATCCTCTGGCTTATATTCATGTGTTTTGGTGTTCATGAAGCGGATTCTGTTGCCAGTTAGTTTTGTTTGTTTATATCTATTCCTCAATTTTGATTCGGATGTGTTATATGGTATTAATCTGACTTCGTTGGTGATCTTGTGGATGCTGCTCATGAGTTTTGCTGTGGTTTTATTTTGGTATGGTATTCTTATGAAGGTGCCTGATCTGGGTGGGTTGGTTGTGGGTTCGTTGTTGGGTTCAATGGTGTCGGAATTGGTTAGATTGGCTATTTTCATTACATTGTCTCTTCTTCTTTTGGGTAGTGAAGCTTTCTTGCACGCTTGCTGAAAAGCTCTTTTGATTATGGCTATGGGGTAGTTGTTGTTAACCAGTTCTCTAGTTAATTTGTCGACTACCTCTGGAGTATATTCGGGGTCTGTGACTTTAAGCGCGTATGTTAACCTTAATAAAGAATAATAAAGAATAATAAAGAAACGAGTGCTGGTTATCGTGCAGTTATGTGTCTGATCGGAGACTAGCTGCGAATCGGTGTGACGACGTCATGGTGCACCAATTTATCCACCGTCGCCCTGATAGTTTAGTCACGGGGTATTATTTAGTCTGGTACTAAAGGAGTTCGTCGAGATTCGCTTGTAGGTGGCCTTGTGTGTAATTATAGTTTCTTCAATTCTACAATATGTAAGGTTCCCCTATATACATATCGATATTTACTCTAAAATCCCTATCATTTAATTAGTTATCTCTTGATATGTTGTCGGCTGTCTCAAGTCAGGCTGGGTGGATTTTATGAAGATCATATTGATGAATAGTAGTGTGGGGCTTTTTCGCATATGTATATATTCATATACACATATATACATACATCCACATGTATAACACACACATACACATCCGTGTCATATCGGGGATATGTATAGGTGTGTATCATTTTACCGCATGTGTAATTAGAATAAGTATTAAGATCATGAAAATGAATCAAATTATTTAAATAGAAATAGTTAAAACTGTTAAACCCATTATCGTTATATGGAGGTGCGGGATATCGTGTACGCGTAGGGATACAGCCTACGCCTGTGATCCCGTCAGCTACGGTGTGGGTGATAAGTGGTTTTTCACAGGGTTATTTTGTGGGCAGAAAGTGCTTGCTTGCCACACTTGATATCTGCGTATGACGAAGCCTACGCCTTTTATCATGTTGGTCAAACTGTGTGATATATGTGACTTCTAATAAAGCACGAAAACTTAGGAACCTCCTTCATTGGTACTAAGGGATTTCTTCCCAGTATGAATTGTAGGTGGGTCTACCTATATGTAGCAGGTTGCTAATACGTGGGGTAGGATTTCGGATGGATGCCCGCCGGATACAATATGTGGAGATGAAGGATAAAGAAACAACGAAAGATAAAGAAACGAAGAATAAAGAGGGAAAAAATGATAAAGAAACAATATAGAATAAAGAATAAAGATAAAGAATAAACAGAGAATGAAGAAATAAGGATCAATAATAAAGAACAAATAAAGTATAATAAAGGACGATATAGAATAAAGAATAAAAAATATAAAAAAATAAAAAACATATAATAAGGAATAAATAAAGAATAAGGAAATAGAGATTAATAGTAAAGAATAAATAAAGAACAACAATAAAGGAATAATGAATAATTAATTAATTATGAATTGTAGGTAGGTCTATTTTTGTGTAGATGGTTGCTAATACGTGGGGTCGGACTTCTGATGGATGCCCGTCGGATTTGAGATGCGAAGGATCTTATTCAAATAGGTATGCAAAAAATATAATTTAACGCGTGCAACGCGGCGGTAATCCGCAAAAGTCTGTGCTATCTTTAGTCTATTGCATCTGATGGTACGCAACAATCCAGAGAACGATTTTGGGAAGAAATCTAGTGTGTCGTGTCAACAAAGCTTATGAACCTTCTTTACTGTTCCTGGTGAGGCCAGGGGGTTCTTTCTATTTGGTGTATAGATAAGTATATGATTATGCCTAAGATAAAAATTAATAAAAATGTATACATATCATTGTATTCTAGGAATATAAATAATCTGAGTTCGAGAAAAATGAATTTTGTATGTTATGTCCCGGTAAATATAACATTATGGGTAGCGGGGCAATCTTAGACGGTACTATGAGAGCCCGATGTTTGTTAGTGTTAGTATAGATATAGGGGGGTACATAAAGCTCATCTTTATTAAAAAGCACGTCTTCCAGGATAAAGGATAAAATCCTTTTCCTTGATGTCCTTTTTCACGAATATTTTTAAGATTCTATTTTGCCCAAATAGCTTCAAATCCCATCTTTCAAATAAGCCATACTTTAGGGAAATTTTTAATTCGAAATTTTGTTTTCACAAACCCTCCCAGCATATAAAATTTCAACAAAATTGGTGAGAGACATGTCACGTATGTTGCCTATTTGATATGGAATGACACAGTCGTAAGAAAAGTAAATAACTCTTAAGGATGTATTCTTTTTTGTGAAAGGGATCTTGATTGCTTTTTAAAATAATAACTTTTTCTAAAATATAAATAAATCTTATTCTTTTTTTAAAACGTATATATCCCAAGCAGTGGCGAGGCGTCAAATGGTTCAAGGTGTTCACTGAACACCCAAGACCCAACGTAAATGCATATTTTCTCCACATAATATTAAAAAAAAAAAATTATAAAAATTCATTCTGTCGACATTTTTCTGGTTGCCCAGCCCTCATATTATGCCTTTAAGTTCCTATACAAATAATATGCCAGAATGCATGAAACAGAAATATTCATTCTGACCAAATTCGTAAGTTCTCCAGGCCTTATTCATTTGCATTGCTTACATTACATATTACCACCGAGCCTGGTATACAGACAAACAAATTATGACGGTCACGTACCATAGATTCGCAATTTTCTGCGTATGACGTCATGTAAATCGACTCCCTATAAGAGAAAAATTAAGCTTCAATTTGTTTGTAAATTTATTCTACTGGACCATTTAAAATGCTAAATTAAGTACAATTTTACTTTCTTAACATAAAGATAAATTTAATTTGTCATTTTAAATCTTATTTAGGGAAAATCAGGTCGGTATTAAAACAATCTACCTGAAAGATTTATCGTTAAAAAAATACAAAATAATAATGGACTTCCTTTGATTTTCACAGTTGATTGGATTATATGGATTACTCGCATTATTTCTAGATTGAAATAAGATGTTGAAAATGGCATTATCTCAAACATAAAACAAATTAGTAATCATGTAACCTTTCCACCTAATCCATGGCGGGTAAACATTTCATATCAATTGTGCTGAAAGTGTACGTAAATATATCGGATGCATCTTCTCTTCTTTCATATTAATTGGGTGAAGAGAATAGATTCATATATGTAGTTCCATTTTCCAATGATATTAAGAAACTTGGGGTTAAGTGAAATGAGCTTTCACTGGAAGTTTTCCCAATGATATTAGATTGGATTTTTTTTTAAATATTCCATTACCATATGAAATATAACTTAATAAACTCTTTTGTTGGCCCTGTTTGCTTTTAGCCTCAGACAAGGATAAATCGGTTTGGTCACAAGGTGGCTATTCTGATTTAAGTCATTTGAGTGCTGGTGTTATGTTACATGAAAAGAGCTTGGCACGTATGGATTGTATGCTAGCTTTTAAAACCTTTGATAAAGTTAGAATTGATGTAATGTTGGATCAGCAAAAGAAAATTTCTATAAATCGTCACAACTAGCACGTCTCATCGACGTTGTATGCTTTATGGGCATTCAGGAGTTATCTTTTCGGGGCGATGATGAGTCAGTGTAGTCTGTAAATCGTGGAAATTATATTGAATTATTAAATATTATTTCCACATATGATGAGACTCTGTAAAAGCATTTTCGTAGTGATTCCCTATCTAAAGTTATCACGTCCGATACACAAAATGATTGTTTTTAGTTTTTTATCGCAAATGTCCACTATTATTCGATTAGGGGATAGGCATGGGTGGGTATGTACAGAAAAGATTTTTATTTTTCACTAATTTTAGGATAGATGCAATTTTAAACCATGGTCTTTATTTGGCTTGTTAAAATTGTTTTTATTTTGGACTCAAATTTGTAGCGCAGGGTTATGATGGGGTTGTGGTATTGGCAGGAAATTTGAATGGCACACAAGCTGTTCCGGAAAGACACGGTCAGCATTATTGTTGGTCAGGCGAAATTTACTATTCAGTTTTACTGAGCATTCAACGTGACCATGCAAGAATGAAAAAGGTGGGCAATGACACGGCTCTGGTCGAGAAACTTTTAAATCGGATCCATCAACGACGGATTTTGTATTTTGTCTTTTTGTTCTCCTTTTTTTCTTTTGTGATCTTATTTAATTGACTGTCAAATATTTAATTTGTGTAATTAATTGTCTATTCACTTTTATGTTCAATATTATTATTATATTATTCGAAGTATATCTAATTAAACTCAAGCTAAGGTAAGGGAAGTTTACCCTAACGCACCTTTCATTCATTGCTCTGCTAATCGCTTAAATTTTGTTTTATCGAAGTGCGTAGAGTTTATTTTACCCAGTAAACTTTTCTTTTGCACTAGTCTAGCATTGCATCATTTTTTGCACACTCTACAAAGAGGTCTCAGGCGTAACCCCCGGAATATATAAGCCATGAACAAAGTCTGAAAAAGAGAGTTGCAGGCCGGTTAGCAAGTGAACATCAGAATTGTTTTGCCTTGTCTTACTGCAAGAGTTTTTCATATAAAAGTAGCTTGTATTTTCTTCAAGCGCTTTAATTTCCATAATATTTGTTCTACATGCTATCTTTTTTTTTTAACTATTAGAAAGAAAACATATTTGGCTGCAATTTGTTTTCACTTCATTTTACTGTGGGGGCGACAGCTTTAGGCTTTAGGACATGTATAAAATGAAGCTTTAGTTTTTCCTCCATGACGACTATACAAAAACAGTGCGAGTGAGCACTTACTGCTTGGCTGTAGCTGGCCCGTTAAGGCCTTTTAATGTGTCGGTGCCTTCAGCGTCTTCATCATGGATTGTATTATATTCTGGGGGTTACGACTCAGGCTTTCTATGGACATGTTAAACTAAAGTTTCCGCAACTTGCTCCAACACGTTGTTCGTCAAATTCCAGAATTTTGAACACAAAATCGAATTTTTTGAGAAAATAATATCCGAACCAGAAAAATGAGTCAAGGACACCATTTAATTTTCCGGAGGTTTTCTACATTTCTTAAATATATTACTTTTGCAAAAATATTCGCTTTCACTGATATTTCAGTAAACTTCCTGCAGAGTAAAATCATGAATATTTGTTACTGCAACGAATAAATTTATGAAACAGTGTCACATATTCCAAGTATGAGAGGTGATTTTCTAATAGTTTTCGACGAAACCGTAGCATTGGTTGGTCCACCTCAATAACGACGGCGCTTACAAAATGTAGATAAACCAAATGCACAATACAAAATTTTATTTTTTGAGATAATAGATACCGTTTCTAGCGAAATGTATATTAGATTTGAAAGTATGAAGGAGCTTGTGTTTATTGAATTGGTGAATAACAAAAAAATTTGTTAGTTCTGTTAAGAATTCGTATGGACAGTTCTTTGATTTTTCAAAATTAAAGAATGAGTTAATTGTGACCTATAATTCTAATGGTTTCAGAAATTCGTTGGTCAGCGAAATTTTAAAATATATAACGCAAAATGAGCTTCAATCAACTTTTACTGAAGTCAATAAGCTTTCTTGCTTAATATTTACAATTTCTACTGGCACAGCTAGTGCTGAAAAGTCATTTTCAACATTAAAGCGACTGAAGATATATTTAAGGAACTCTATGGTACAAGAAAGACTGTCGAGCTTAGACCTTATATCAGTTGAAAATCATCTCCTCAAAAAATTAAAGTAAAAAGAAAAATTTTACGAGAAAATCACACAGGACTTTTGTACTTTTCTTATAAAAGTCCTGTATTACTTCGTATGGAATTCATTTACAAATGAGTTGTGATTACAGTAATGTATGCAATGTTCACACTAGTTTCTTTAACCGTTCGTGAAAAGTAAAATAAGCTTCGCCATTTCTTTTTCATATATTACTATTTCTTTAATTTCAAATTCTTCCCTCTTAAGAGATCCGCCTAATGCATATTTCGTTGTCTTTTAAAAATATCAGTGCACTACAATTTGACGTTCATTTTAGTTTTTATTGGAGCGAACTTATATACTAATTTTCCATTATTGTTCAATCCTGAACAACCTGCTCAGATAGGCACGCCTCGCCACTGATCCAAAGATAGAAGTTTTCAACTAGTTGGTCCAAGGAGACCACTAGACTACCTGGCTTACATGACACACTGAATATTTTGCTCCATTTCTTTAAATTATGGAGATAGATAAAATTAATAAAAGGCTCACATCCATCAATGATATAAGACGAGTCCATTTTGCATCACCTTTAGATCTATAAGAAATACTATTTCTTATTTTACAAGAAAAATGAAACAATTATCCCCCCTCCATTCCACGTGGTATAACCCTGTTACAGTTGCTTTTCTCAAGAAGAAGAAAAGTGAAATTCTCTGAACTAAGCATAGTAGATTGGTGTAGGTGGTGAGGTAAAAACTTTTGTGCCTGGGAACAAAATTTTAATTTGATTTTAAATTATGAGTTTTGTTTTTTTCTTCAACAAAAGTACGTAGACAGTTAGTTATCCTACCATGATTTAACTTTTTTTTTTCTTACTTAAATCTCTCACTGACCCTGGCAAAATATGAAACGAATAACAAAATTACACACAAAGGGAAACATCAACGCTGGTAGCTGGTGTATACATTGCGCAGATATTAAGCATCGACGAGACTATGAGATTTTCCAACAACTTGATAAATGCATATTTATGTATGTTAATTGCGTTCAACATGAACCTCTATGCAAATTTCTTCTTTTCACTATACAACTAGAAATTACATCTGCAAGTCATGCTCTCCTGACGTGCATTCTTTCACCTCTTTAATGATGTGGGCGTACCACACGTTCCATCCAATTTCCTATTGTTATACGATTTAGTGACGTTTTGGTGCCTTTTGACGAATGGGAAACAATTTTACTGATTTGCACACAAGTCGAGTGATTTGATAAACCGAATAATAAAAGGGAATTTATTTAAAAATTTCGAAGAAAATTCATTTTTATATTAACGGATAGTTTTATACGAATATAATATAATATAAGACAAGTGTGAAATTTGCCAGAATCTATGGCCCATGTAGACATACAAAATTTTGGACTATAAGTTTCCTCCTTGATAACCATTTTATAATTGGTTGTATTATATATTTTATTTCAGCGTAATCCAAAACACAAGTTGATATAAACTTTACAAATAGCTAAAGTAGAACTATAATTTAATTAAAGTGTACTCGTCGGCGGTCCAAAGGAGAAGAAGGAAATATCGCTTTCTAGACCTTGTGCTAGCTAACTATGTACCAATACAATTATATAACAGTGAGAGAATGTCTTCTCTGTATTAGAAGAATACAGATAATATTGATCAATTAATAACCCCAGGTAGGATTGCAGTTGAACTAAATTTGCAGGGGCTGGTGCTTTGGTAATAGCTTCTACTTTTCGTTGACTGGGACGTATCTGGTTATGCGAAATAAGGTGACCCAGGTACTCAACTTCTTTGGCAAAAAATTTGCATTTTTTCAAATTAACATGTATATTATGGGACTCTAATCGGCGAAGTACTTCATATAACTTTGCTTGACAATTAACTTTATCCGTACCCCCAATTATGATATCATCCAGATATCCGAACACTTTATCTATGCCTTTGAGGACCCGATCGATTACACTTTGAAATATCGATGGTGCTGATGAAACCCCAAACGGTAACCTATTGAAGACAAAAAGTCCTTTGTGCGTGTTAATAACAAGGTAATTACGAGAGTCTGCTGATACCTTTAATTGTTGATAGGCGCCTGCTAAATCTAAAACACAGAAGTATTCACAGTTGGATAAATGCGCAAAGAGATCTCCAGGTATAGGTAAAGGATAATGTTCCATTACTACAAATTTGTGAATCGTTCTTTTAAAATCTACGCAGATCCGGATAGATCCATCTTGCTTTGGGACCACTACTATGGGACTTGCATTTTCCGCATACTTTATTGGAGATATAATGCCAACTTCACACAATCTTTCTAGCTCAGACTCGACTTTAGGGCGAAGTTGGAAAGGCACTGTATAAAATTTGTAGAAAATTGGGGCAAATAATGAGTTGACACGTATATCAGCATGGAACCCTATAATAGGTTTACTGAGATCTTCACTGAATATACATGGGAAATCACACTTTATCTGTAATACCAGATCTTCAACTGATTGATCCTTTTTTATTTTGGCAATTTCACTATTCTGATTTGGACCACCCTTAATACTAGAAACTAATTCACTACACGATTGACTTACTTGCTGTGCTGCTTTAACAACATTTTCTTCAGGATAATGTAAACACGCTGTGTTAGTAACTAAATCTCTCCAGGTTGGCGTTAAACAATCTAGCCATGGTCTACCCATTATAGGTGTTAAATTATTATTTCCATGTATTACTACTAGTTCCAAAGGTGCACCGGACTCTCCAACATTCGGCCACTTACATGAACTTCTATAACGCCTGCACATGATATTTTTTCACCTGTCACTCCCTGAAAAACATTTGAACAAGAACGCAAATTAATTTCACTAAATAATGTTTTATAAACTACATAACTTATAATAGATTGACAGGCTCCGGTGTCAATTTCCATCTGCATGAGACGATTTTCCACTTCCACTGCCACTATTAATCTGCTGCTATCTCCCACTGTGAAAATATTGTTTACTTCGTTTTCGTTTTCCGCTGTATTCCCAATTGGATCCTCTGAAGTTTCTTCTTGAATAACTGATTTGATGCGATTATGACCAGAACTGCGACAATATTTTGCAAAGTGGCCCTTTCGATTACACTTGTAGCAAGTTATCTCACTGGCTGGACACCGATTTTCGTGATAACTATTCCCACATTGCCGACAATTATTGTTAGACTGATTGTATTGACTTTTATTATTATAGACTGTCGACTTGTGTATTGGATTACGTTTCCCTAGCGTACCGCTAGATTGCCGAAATGATTGACCTAGTGACTGACTGCTTCTGCCTTTATGACTGTTGATGTGATTTTGACTGATAATAAAGTTTATGTGTGCGGGTTTCATCATCTGATGATCTTCTGCAATGAGTTCTAGTTTAAGTGCTTGTATACATACAGTTTCGAATGTTGCGTCATCCTTATCTAGCAATTTCTCTTGTATTTTAGCATCATATAGACCAAATATAAATTTATCGCGAAGAGCTTGATCGAGGTACCCCTCAAATTTGCAATCTTTAGAGAGTAATTTCAATGAGACAATATATTCCTTTATGGTTTCGCCTCGTTTTTGATTCCTCATATTAAACTTAAATCGCTCTGCTATTGCGAATTTTTTTGGTGAAAAAACCTTCTTTAGTGTCTCCACAAGCTCCTTGTATGATTTTGTATTGGGACTGACTGGCCATAAGATCGTTTTAAGTGTTTTGTACGTCTCTGCGCCCATTAATGTGA
The DNA here is from genome assembly GCA_963924295.1 of Dioctria rufipes. NCBI lineage: Eukaryota > Metazoa > Arthropoda > Insecta > Diptera > Asilidae > Dioctria > Dioctria rufipes. The sequence continues at coordinate 57,180,014 of OZ002741.1, forward strand.
TGAAAACTGATGCTTTTTTATTATCTTCCACATTATTACATTTGAAAAACTCTTCAAGCCGGTCCACGTATTCATCGAAATCGTCTCCCGGTGTAAAATTTTCCATAGACCCTATTAGACTCATTTTCAATTTAATTTTATTTTCCACTTTACTTTCACTAGTTTTCTCTGACTTAATTTCTGCTAACATTCACAATTTGTACGCACTTTAACTTCTTGTTGTATACCACGTGTTGTCTTCGGTACTCGTTGTTTTAGGAAATATTTGATTTTTCTTGGATTAAAACTTTTCGTGCACACTGAATAGGTTTTTTTTGTAATCCTCGTCGCCAATATTATATATTTTATTTCAGCGTAATCCAAAATACAAGTTGATATAAACTTTACAAATAGCTAAACTAGAACTATAATTTAATTAAAGTGTACTCGTCGGCGGTCCAAAGGAGAAGAAGGAAATATCGCTTTCTAGACCTTGTGCTAGCTAACTATGTACCAATACAATTATATAACAGTGAGAGAATGTCTTCTCTCTATTAGAAGAATACAGATAATATTGATCAATAATAGACAACAGGTTGGTCAACGTTTTTTAAATTTAAAAATGATGCTGATTTCTTATCATTTTTAAATGCAAAAAATGTTGACGACAAGAAATCAGCATGTAAGCAATTTCGAAAATATATATGTATTAGAAATTTATACTTCGGATGTATTTATCCACGATTTACTTCAAATAAATAAAGTTAATCAAAACAAGACGAACAGTTATAATTGGTCTAAGACCAATATAATATTATACCATAGATGATATAAAAGTTAAATAAAATGAAAAACTTAGTATCATAATACCAAGAAGGAGATAACCGATTTGGCTATGCAAACACCGTGTACAAAATTTCAACTCTCTACGACACGACGCGTTCTCTGTCGATCCCTAAATATACAGCGAAAAACGAAATTTTTAATGGCAACACTACGAAGGACATCCCATTTTCGAACTAATTTTTTGTTTTGTTTTCTGGTTTTTTGTTTTTGTTTAAGCCCATCTGCAAAGTTTCCGCTTTCTTGAGTTCTCAAGAGGCAGACAGATAGACAGACGAACACACAAAAATCAAAACAATTTAATAGTATTCGCCGATGGCGCTTGGCAGCTAGAAGACTTTAAATCAAGCTCCGTCCATCTGGACGTTTCGAATCAAGTAAGAATTCTTATAAGTCAGGTCAAGTTAGTCAGGTACTTGCAGTAGATTAGTTTAGTTTTTGTTTGTTATAAAATTCCATGAAGATGCAATCTTATAGCGAATCCAGTAATAAAGATAGTCATGGAGTAGATTAGCGATAACACCAGAAAAAAAGAAACATTGTCCTACAGAGATAAGGCGATAATGACATAATATACTTTATTTTTTCTTTATTTTCTTTTCAAACTTTGCATATTTGTTTCTGTTGTTATTGGTAAGTTTGTTTTGATTCCTCGTTTTTCTTTAATATCTTTTCGGAATCGCGTAACTGTGAGGTCAAAGGCAGGGTGATCTGGAATCGATTGATGTTGCCGAATTCATTGGGCATAGTCCACGACACATTGATGTCCGCAATACTTATTTCAGTTGTCCTATTTTCTTTTCTTTTTTTTTGTGCTTAATTTTGTTTTTTGTTTTGTTGCATCGTGAATACCCACAGCAAGAGCTTTGGAAGTCTGAAGTTCTAGCTTGTCCTTGTAGTCCATGATATTCTAGATGCAGATACGATGGGTCAGTTGATGGCCTTGATGTACAGATAAGTCACTTATGATGGAGGGGTCGCATCACCCTAAAGACGTAGCTCAGCACGCACTCTTGCACATCTAAAAGTTGGGCTAAGCAAAGATTTGATGATGCTTTTGGAGGCTAAAGTATGCAGTGATCGGGCCTACACTCCTCAATGGCTGTGGCTACACCAATACCGGAAGCGTCCACTCCTCCCTCTTCACTCTCTCTCTCTGTCTCTCTCTGATATCTTCACCGGCGTTGGCATTGCATTTACACAGCTCCATCCAGTCCAGCTTTTGGGAAGCATTTCATACAGTTTCTTTTCCAGGTTTCCAGGTTTCCCAAGGAAGCAGCAACCTGCTGTAAGATTTCCCCAGATTTATGCCCATCCGTCCGCAGTCACTAATCCACTACCAGTCAACATCTTATTTGTCCGTCTGTCTGGTAAACGATTTGTATATTTTCATACACAGCTTCCAAGCATCGGAGGATGTGAGAGGCAAGAATATCACCAAGCCGACTTGTTGCTAGCGGCATTTGTTGTGCCGCCTCCCACGTCAGCCAAACATTGTCAGATTGGGTAAGCTGAGAACATCCTGATGTGCCAAACACATCGGTAGACTAATGGCTGATCTTGTCTGATACAAATGGTCACCATCTCACAGGTTTAATATGTGGATCATTATGTCACATCAGAAGTGACCAAGTATTTCCCAGAATTGTCAACATTTTAAAATGTAAGACATTTTGATGTTTATTTAAACTGGGAGAATTTTTATCATTGTAGTAAATTGAAATGACAATTTTAAGAATATTGAGTAAGGACTCAAGTGCATTGACCAAGATGAAATCTTCAATAGTGTAAATTCTGGGATCGTAATTAAAGGATAAGAAATGTTGCTCTGGAAAATATTCTACTTGAAGAAACTATGTTTTTAAAAAACAACTTTCATTTTTTGCGATTATCCTACGAAATGAAATTCTCTTTTGGGATTTCCTCGAATTACTAGGATATGATATTATTTTATAACCGTTATCTCGGGATTACTTCAATATGATATTCTCGAACTATGAATTTCATCTGGGTAACATATTCAGTAAAGCTCGTTGAATATTATATTAAAAAAAAAACTAAATACTTCAATTCAAATAGGTTATTGTGTTGGTGAGATATTGGCTTTCGATTGTAGATAACATAGTACCTAACAATTTATAAAATAGAAACTAATGTGAATATACTAAAAAATTTGGGGTTGATGCTTGAATTCGTACAAAGCAATTGCAAAAATTATTTTGAATTTTTGCTACATTTTCAGAAGCTAGCTGGAGCTATTCAAAAGCTACTTATTTTATGAAGCAAGGAGGAGACTTACAAATTGCCCTCCAAAACATGGTAAAATAATATTTATTTTAGGATAAATATTGAACATATTAAAAATTTAAAAAAAATTAAAATAAAAACGTTTCAAGGGCATATGACAGACTATGTGACCCCGCGATGTCGAATTAATAAATATAATGTAAAAACTTGATATAATTTCAGACACAGTTACGCAAGCCTACACAATAAAAATTTAATTCTTCACAAATATCATTCATTGCATGCAATTCAAATTATGACTTAGGTTTTATTACATAATTACTTCACTTGATTTCTTTTCGAAAACCTTGAGTAAACTGAAACTTACAATTAATTCAATCAGACACAAAAGGACCTTACCGCCCATACCGAATCTATCCACTCTCCCGAATTTATTTAGTATATTTTCATGGTAAAAAGCGGTTCGCTCTTGCTTAAAACTTTTTACTATCCTGTAATTGCCTCATGTTTAGGTAGGAAAAAAGTGGTTCCATACATGCACATCATTGAGGCAAAAAATAAACACAAACGAGAAAGTTGTAAAGCTTCATTTGGGTAGCATAAAAGGCCTCCGAAGCTATTAACCACCGCAGAGTTTTCGAAATAAATTACGAAAACATGTGAGTAGACCACTCACTACCGCTTTGTATCATTTGTGTTGTACTCAGGCTGATTTATGTTCGAATAAGTTGCCTTTAACCGCTCTTAAAGAGCATTATGGGAAGAAAAAGTGACACCACGAACGTATCGCTTGAATCACAGAGGCTTTGGAAAATGTGGAAAGTTTGCCCTAGCAGGGATTTTGAAAGGACTCGAGTAGGGAATTCATAGCACGCAAGGATATAATTGTATGCAATAAGTAATAGTTAATTACTTCCTCCTTACTTTGTTGTTTTGATTGAGTACTTTCTTGATAGGAAAGGGATTTTATAGCGCTAACATTTCATTTGTGTCTTAGCCATAAGTGCTTACACATGACCTACACAATTACATGTAAGAAAAAAAAAGATATACTGATTTTGTATGTCCATTATTGCAGATAGTAAGCGGGGTTGAAGATCTTATTGCTGAACAGTGGTTTCAACATTCAAATCCTCGCTGTAGTTGTTATGGTCGGGTTAAAGGGACGAGTCATCATTAGGGTGCCGGTGTGCACTCACGGAAAGTTTTGGCTAGTTTTACCAAGTCAAATGATCATCTGACATTCGTATAGAAATGAGCGAATTGAAGAGGAGGAAGAAGACGTTTTGACAGAGAGTTGTCGCAAACGTTTTCTATTCATCTACTGAGTATTCGCGAATCTAAAAGAATTCCGAAACGTTAAATGTAATAAACTGCATCAAACAGCAGTGAGAGTTTCACTCAAATTTTAAATATCGGGCGGAAATATTGAAAATCTGCGATGCGAACAGCGAGAAAATCGCCCGAGGAAAATAGTGAGTGCGATTCGCCTAATTTTTCCCTTTATAAATGTATCCGTAGGTATTATTAAAAGAAAACTGATTGAAATCTCCCAATTAAGAGTAAAAGTTTTGTTTCCTAGTAACAAGGATTGCAGCACAACATTCGGGCATCCGCCCCTCCTTCAGTTCAGACATTAGTGAGCCTTTGTTGCAGAGATTGACATATACAGGGAGTTTCCCCCCTTAGGAGATCAATAGAGCAGGAGGTGATAGTACTCCGCTAGATGAACCGAAAATTGTATGACAGCGGTGGCAATATAATTGGTTTAGGAGTTACAGGGTGATTAAGAAAAAAATCTAGCTTTTCACAAAACACCCTGTATCTTAAAAACTCAGTTATTTAGATATATCGACAAAAAAAAGTCATTGCAAATGTAGAATGGTAAGAAAGTCGTAAGTAAGACGATCAGTGCTTCGAAAGAAAACCTTTTGTTTCCATCCATCGGATCAGTATAATTGAGGCTTCCCATTTGTGGATGTCAAGCCGTCAGAAGATGGCTTGGTGCTTACAAAATTGCAGGTCTGAAGTCGATGAATCCTAATTTGATCGTTCACCGAACAAGTAATCGATTAGTAACCATTTAATTTAACACAGATTCCTACTTGAAGGCGGATATCTACTCAGAGTAGTTACCTACTTTAGAAGACGCAGCAATTTTGGACCCCATGACAAAATAGAAATTGGCATCATCCCAAAGACGTTTTAACTATGATGCTTATGCGATTGTGGCGGTCGAACATATGTACGGCTTTTGCTGGAAATAAGTTTTTAGCTTAACTCTAATTAAAATTGCAAGCGTAAATGGTTTTGAACATAATACTTAGTACATATGTATTTCCCTCCGGGGAAATGTATAGCAGAGAAATATTGATCACATACAATATTCCGGGGATATGGAACGCAATCAAAGACAAAGTATTCATTTTGGGTGCCGTAGCTAACCTTGGTAAAGTTAAAAATTTCGTTGTTAGGTACAAAGCTTGATAAAGGTCAAAAATAGGCCCCACTCTATTCTTAATAATTGCGTAATCTTTAGCAAAGAATTTGTGATTAGTGCAAACATCTAGTGCTGGATCTAACTGATATGAATTAACTTTAAAACAAAGATTATAAATTGTTAAAAAACAAAACATTATTATTTACATTTATTAAGGGTGTAGGTACCATGTCAACTTAAAATAAAAATTAATTGTGTTTATTGTTTAAGGCTGAGGCGACCAATAAATTTCGCAGCAGTTTGCTAGGCGGGCTACGCACAATTTTCAATATAAATATGTACAATATAAAAATAAATTTAAATAATAACATACGTTACAAGATAATAACGATAAAAATCTCACGTCTTTTTCCAATCACTTGTTTCAAACTTTTATTAAGCAATAGCCACCCAGATTCTTCAAATTCGACCTCATTATTTAAAAAAAAAAAGTTTTTCTACTTTTTCCAAAAGTAAACCCTATAAAAAGTCATTAGCATGTAATTTCATACATTTTATCAAGCCAGCAATTTTTATTGAATTACATTAATTTTAAATTGGAAAGATTTTTTTTTTAAATCAGTGGTTTTTGTGTGCAGACACACTAATTAGAAATAAGTGCAACGAAATAAATAACACATGACAGCTTTTGGCACTGGATGTCTGATTTCACGAAGAGTACACCATTTTATCAAGTAAATTTATGTATACAACCAAAGATAGTAAGAAATTCATCTCTTCCATAGGAGAGATGGGGGATAGTTGCAACAAATTTACTATATCTGTTACTAACTTAATTTAAGGTCATAAGAAAAAAAAATATTTTATTTTAGAAAAGCTCAATATGTTGGGAAGATATAAAACTTAAGAAACTTTAGATTTTATGTTGCAAAGTATCCCATGTTCGGAGTCATTTGCAGCTATAGTTGGCGCATATTCCAACTATTAGGTGTAATGTTATGTAAATCTAATCAACTTAACTAAAAGTACTCACAAGCTATGTAAATAGTTCTATAAGTCGTTTTGACTTACATATACTGTATTAATTTGAAGGTTAATAATATAACAACATTTAATTTAGGTACCTATAATAATATATATAATACATAATATATTACAGAAAATAATAATAAACAAAACTCAACAAAATTTTAACTAAAAAAATAGAAATTAAATCATACTTTGGTGTTTTTAGCAATTTTCCTTACATCACACTCTAGAAAAAAAAAACTACACTGTAAAACAACGAATTACTGCATCCATACACTCTTGCGCTATACTAATCCATAAAATACATATTACAGTGTAATAATGTTTAGCAAGAGCTATTTTTACAAAATCATTCCAAAAACAAGTTTTTCCGCACTACTCCTTATCACAGTCTGTGAGAGACTGAATTAGAACATTGAATGAGACTTCTAAGAGAGGTGGTTGACATGGGCGTACGACTTTTGGTTAAAATTGTTTCCGAGGAGTTAAAATTGGACTGGTTCATGTTGCCCCTGTTTTTTTTTACAAGTTCTGCGAAGTAAGATATAAGAGTTAAACAACGTTTTTAATAGGAAGTTTTGCTGTTTAGCTGCTCCCAAGATCAGACAGGAGTTAGAGCTCTGATATGCTGCTCCTGTATTCATAAAAGAGTTAGTGCCTTTAGGCCTCTCTTTCCAGCAACGGTTTCAATTTAGAGTTAATGCCTTTGGGTTGCTCTGATGAAGTCAGAACATCGAACAAAGTAGATAATCAAATAAATGAGGAATATCACATTGAGACCGTGATATCCTAACACCGTAAATAACATATAATAAAATGAATAAATCTTATAAAAAGAGGAATATGACAACTGTATTTTTAATAGGTACACACCTTCTAAATTCTAAGAATCAATGATAACGTGAGTATAGTATTACTAGATTATTTTATTAATTACTTGACCGAAATTCAATTTCCTTTTCTTATTCCCTTCCCTGCTCCAAAAACTCATAACATTTTATTTTAGAATTCTCTTCAAACACGAGCAAAAGCTTTATATTTGCTAAAGGCTATTGTTACAACACTTTTTGTTAAAAGAATGAACACAATTTTGTCATAAACAACCTACGAGTAATAAACTTAAGGAGAATCCATTACGTGTGTGTGCCATTTTTGCGTGCCGAACATGATGAGTTTTCTCACTTTCTAATATATGGTTACATCTCTCTCTACATATATCCTATGTGTCACTTTTGTTTATGTTCGGTAAGAAAATGTACCTACCTTAGCACAAAAACAGTAGGTAAGGTTAAAATTGGAAGGGGATTAAACAGAAAAATATTTACATTCTTTTATGGGGAAATTTAATAATACTGAATTTGTTTCTTTTTTAATAATAAACTGGGAATTAAAACATAGGCAAATGCTTGTAATTTCGATAAAAGTACTTTATTTTTAATATATTTTCCTGATATAGATTTAATAAAAATGAAATTTTAAGGGCAGGGTAAGGTATTAAAAATTTTTTTATTGCTTTTTTTTATATTTTTAACTGATTGCATAATATCTCAAGAATATTGTGTCAAAATTTCAAGTCGATTGGAGCAAAATTGACGAAATTGTGAGTATTTTTATACCTGACGGATTTTTATACCTACCCGACCCGAGCGCGCTATTGTAACCTGGCAGATGGTTCGCTCTCTATACAATACCCTATCTTACCCTCCAGTTTTATTTCTAGAAATTTCAACACAAGTACAAACGTGCTTATACCTGTACTGTATATTTTGTCAGCGAAGAGTATAAAATTGAGTCTAGCAGTGAATGTTCTATCGAGCAGACGTACACGCGCGTTTTTATACCAGATTTTTTAGTGTTGGAAACTTTAAAGCGATTTCCCCACAACTCACGTTTTCAAAGTCGGTGCCCCTCATAACTGCAAAACTACTGCACCGATCCTTTTGAAATTTTGAACACTATTTCTGTACATAATTTACGAGGTAACGCTGGCGAGTTTTTTTCAAATTTGTTAATAATTTTTATTTTACAACAACAAATTAGACGATTTTTTCGCAAAAAATCGCGTTTTTCCCTCCAAAGTGTTCCAAAAAAGTGAAAAATTGAAATTTCGAAAAACCCTCCCAGCGTTACGTGGAGAAAACTATTATCTAACGAAAGAACTTTGATTTTTTGAGTTCATATGATCCAGCACCAAGTTATGAGGGGCACCGCAATTCTACTTTTTTTCGAGACACCTCCAAACAATTGCTGCCATTGCCGTATTTTTAAATATTTCTTCGTGAAAATTTTATTCAATATTCTTCGAATGTCATACTTTAATGTACCATTAATTTTAATAATAAGATTTTAACTGTGTGGTCACAAAAAATTCACAAAAACATGCCTTTTTTTGTACGAATTAACCTTACCCTGCCCTTGGCAAGTTATTAGGCAACCGATGATGGAAATAGTCTTACTGGGAATGTCGAAGGGTTGTTTCGTATTACTAGCACTGACTACGCTGCTGATGGTATACAATTTTACCTTACATAAACCACGCCAAAATCCCTTGCATAAACTTTTTTTTTTATCCGGTAGGCGCGGAACTAACATTGAAATCCTGTAATTAAATTTAGCAAAAAAGAACAAAAAAACAAAAAAATATCAAATGGGGCACCACTTCTCCAGCGCCGTAAGTCGCTTAGTTTAGCCACCGTAGTACTGTATTGCGGTACTAGGAAGCTTCCCGCATTAAGCGGTGTGGAGGAAGTGTCATTTTTTTATATAATTTTTTTACACGAAGTCATTTTTTAATAGAATAGTAGTTTAGGGTGCAAAATGCAGGAGTGATTCAAACCAAACTTTTCTCAGTTTTACACACTGGCATATATAATATGGACTACTCGATATGCTATTTCATGTGGGTTACAATTTTTTCTATCAAAAATAGTTCTTATGTCGGTGCCAACATTGAAAAAACCATTGGCGGGAAGTTGAAAAATGATTTTAATAAAATCTTTCGAATTAATGTTGAGTATCTATGAATATATTGCCTTTGGTAAAACATTTGTTATCAGTAATTAATCCAAATAATTAATTTGAAAACATTTATTTCGACGAACCCACTTATTTATTTGTTGTTTACAGTTCTCCCTGAGTTGGTACTTGGTGTTTAGACCGTAAGAAAACGATATATAGAAGTGAGCCCATTTTCCGCAGTGTACCTCTATGGACGTAGTCAGTCTATTTTATGTATGTCAGTGGTTTTACATAAGAACGCTGCAAGTATTTTAGAATGTTAGGAGCTAGGACTAAGGTAGTCCTCTGATGTTGTAGTGAGGGATTCTATTTGGTGGCTTGGGAAGCGTTTCACGAGGGTTTTGGATCACCCAAAGTTGGGGTTCCAAACTCAAATTCGGAGAAAAAGCTTTACACGTACATCAAATACATGCAATAGTATTCATTGAAATAAATTTCTATTTTTTTAAGTTTCGGTATAAAAATATTTTGTATATTGTGAAGTTGAATTATATAAATAAAAAGAATAAAAAATATATTTCTTCAAATAACTCAATTAATTAAATATTTTTACTTTAATATTGTGGGGAGGGGGTCATAATCCCCCAGGATACTCTGGATGCGCCACTGCATATAAGGTAAACTTACACATCTTTGCTCTTAGTTACTTACTCGAAGCAAACAGTACACACAAATTCAATTTAATTGTGACTTGTTGAAATATGTCAAAGCATGAAGTAAAATTAATACTGGTGACCCCTGGGAGTAAAAACATTGAGCACATTATTCCCATAAAATGATTTTTCTGGTTTGTTAGGTAGGCAAAGCCAAAAAGATTTTTTTTTTAGAAATAAAAAATATCTTTTTATTTACATATTGAAATCATTTATTGTAATTTAGAACGAATTCGAAGTTTAGGGAAATTACTAAGCCAAGAGTACTACAATTTTCGTTTTCTTTGTCTTCTTCTTTTTCCTTTCTTTGTTTCATTTGGTGGCAGTATAAGTCAAGTTAATTTGGAAGATTTCCAAGAGTACTACAATTTTCGTTTTCTTTGTCTTCTTCTTTTTCCTTTCTTTGTTTCATTTGGTGGCAGTATAAGACAAGTTAATTTGGAAGATTTCCGGTTAACCGATTTCGACTTGGGGTTTCACTTGATATTTCATTTTGGGGCATATCCATGTGAAGTATCGTCTCTTCAACCAATAGAATATTCGTAACACAAGTAGAATTGGGAAATTTGGATCAGTATTGAACCTTTTGGCATACTTTCAAGGGTGCAATGCTAGTTTAATTTAGAGTCCAGAATAGGATAGATTCGGGCATAGGGATTAGCTAAACCAGCTGTTCAATGTATTGAAGTATTGTACCAGGGAGGGTTTGAATGAGTATAAGAAATTCACTAACAATACTGTTAAATCGTGCATGTTCATAACAGATGAATCTAATTCTATCTTAATTCTTATATAAAGAAATTTAATTAGAATTGTAAGAAAACAAGATATATATATGTATATACCATTAATTCATAATTTCATATGTAGGTCAGGCATGAATAAAGGTTCATGTTATCATTGTAATAGGAAACCTAATTTCATTCACCTGGCACGAATTTCATTCACCTCGCTTCATGCAAAAACAAATTCTTCGTCATTATAATCTAAAAGAAAGTTGACACTCAGCAATAACTGAGGAATTTATTTTGCATGGAACTTGCAATTTCGCTAGATAAGCAGTATCGGAAATTCTTAATTGAATATTGCTTTCTTTTGTAGAATAAGTGGTAATGTTAGCAAAATTTTAATATAAATTCACTGCGAGTAATGAATAAATTATCAGTTGTTAATAAAATTTAGAGCGTTTTATTCAGTATCGCGTAACCATTCTAGTTTTTTCAGGCTTTTGGTATTCGGTTAAAGTGCCGTTTATACCATCATCAATAACAACTAGCAAGCCAGGCAACTGCATTTAGCCTTGGTATATCGGTTCAAGTGCCGTTTATACCATCTGCGTTTTAAGGCTGAGGAAATATAGGCAAGACAAAAGAGCCTTGTCTCAACATTTGGTGACCCCGACGTGATACAAGTGAAACATTTGTATCACGTATTGAATCAAGTGGAATTAAATCAAATAAAAATGGCAAACGTATTTGAAAAATTAGCAGCGGAACAAACCTGCAATGGAAAAGAGATCCAAAGAATCATCGCAAACTACAGAAAGGACTCGATTGACAGAAAGGTCACTAAAGAGTATTATGCAGATCGCCTTCACCTATTGGAGGAGGCATGGGCACTATTTGAAACAACGGATAATAAGATGAGAATGATTCCTGATCTTCCTCGGAGTCATTCTTACTTTACGACAGATTACTACAATACAATCATGGCACTGTATAGCCAATATCAGGTTTATTTTGCTGAGAAGGTAGAGCACTTCACTCATCAAGAGGCAGAGACATCCTCCAAGGCTTCAACTGTTGAAAGCGAAGGCACTGAAGGACCTGGTCCAAAATCACCAGACATAATGAAACAAGCTAGTGCTACAGGAGCAGTACCAAGGGCACCCAAAATTCCTAAATTCGAAGAGAAAAATGGTCATCTACCTCCTTCTGAAACTCAGCTACGACAATTAGCTGGAATCATAAGAAGACAAAGACGAATTATTGGTGTGCTAAGGAATGTACTTTACGTAATCGATACTGATGGTGAAGATCATTCAAGACAATACTACGAACTAAAACTGAGGTCAATTAATCAGTACTGGTCACAAATCGAAGAGTGTGATCATAAAATATGGGAACTGACTGAGGACCCAATCAAGGAGGGCTATGATGCAAAAGAATTCATGAAGATGCAAAAGGAAGTGGATAACTGCTTAATATTATTAGCAACCAAACGTGACAGCCTTAATGCAACAACAATACAGTCATCCCAGTTCTCAAACGTCGACTCAAGTGCAATACTAAAACTGCCCAAGTTAACACTCCCACGATTCGATGGTGATTACTTGAAGTGGACCCAGTTTCACGACTTGTTCACTCATATGGTGCACAATCAACCAATGCCAAATTGTCAGAAGTTATGGTATCTCAAGGCCAACTTAGCTGGAGAAGCAGAAAGATTAATAAGGCACTTTACGGCCTCAGAAGAAAACTATACAGCTGCTTGGCAGACCTTAAAGGATCGTTATGACAATCGCAGACTGTTGGTAACACCACTCATTAACAAGTTATCATCTCAGTCAGCACATGTGAACGATAATCCTTCAGCTGCTACAATAAAATCGCTACATGATACTACACAAGAGTGTCTGTTAGGATTGCAGAATTTAAGCGTTTCAACGGCAGATTGGGATCCACTCTTGCTTCATATCTTAACAAAGAAGCTTGACAGAAGCACGTACACTCTATATGAGCAATCACTATCAAAGCCTAGAGAAATACAGAGTATAAAGGTATTTCTATCATTTCTGGAAACCAGATTTCAAGCACTCGAAGCACTCGGCACTAAGTATAAAATTGACGATTACCAAAGAAGACATGGCAGCTCCAAGGCACTAACTTCGATAATATCATCCACTTCAAATCGGGCATCATGTATGTCATGTAAAGGGAACCATCCTCTTTTTGCATGCCCCCAGTTTTTGAAATTGACACCAGCCAGTCGACTGAGCTGTGTACGCAGTCATAACTTGTGTTTTAATTGTCTCAAGCCTGGTCACAGCAGCAACCAGTGCATACTTCGAGGATGTACAAAATGCACCAAAAAACACAACACGCTTGTACATCTAGAACCATCAGGGAGGTAGAAAAATCTGATGTCAAATCACCAAGAAGCTCATCTTCAGTAGATGTACTGTTACAAAAGGCTGATACACCAGGTTATCAACCAGCCATAGTAGCAACACTCACAAACCAAAAACCAAGAGGTTATGTTCTCCTGGGCACAGCCATTGTCAAACTCATATCTGACAAGGGAGACACAATAGAATGTAGAGCCATTCTTGATTCAGGCTCTCAAGTTAATATAATAACAGAAAGGGTTATTAAGAAACTAAACTTGACACCAAATTCAGAAAGAATTACCATACATGGTGTCGGAAATAAGAAAGGAAGAATCCAACATAAGGTTAATTTGCGGTTAGAGTCCACAATGAACAAATATGCAACAAGAGTAGAAGCCTTTGTGCTGCCAAAAATAATCGCGCCACAACCAACGCAGTCATTTGACATCTCTGCGTGGGACATACCTAAAAATATCAGACTTGCCGATTCTAAATTCAACATAACCGACTCAATTGATTTGCTTTTGGGAGCAGAGTTTTATTAAAACCTACTGTCCATTGGACAAATCAAGTTAGCAAATAATCTTCCAATGCTACAAAATACTGTTCTTGGATGGGTATTGACAGGCAAGATCGATCAGATTGAAACATCTGCCGCTACATGTGGCATATGTTCAGAGGACGAACAAACAGATCAACTTGTTCAAAGATTTTGGAAACTTGAAGAAGTTGCTGCAGCAAAGGACAAATTCACTCAAGAAGAAAGGCGATGTGAAACCCACTTCACGCAAACAGTCCGTAGAGATGACAGCGGACGATTTATAGTTAATTCACCATTTCGTGAGGAATCAACAAAATTGGGCGAGTCCAGAAGCATGGCATTGAACAGATTTCTCGCTTTAGAAAGAAGATTGGCCAAGGATGCTGCCTTAAGGTCTCAGTATGTGGAATTCATAACAGAGTATATTGATCTCGGACACATGAAGGAAATAAATGGCGTTAGCATCCAATCGCCCCATTACTTCCTTCCGCACCATTGTGTTCTAAAACCCGATAGTAGCACCACTAAATTAAGAGTGGTGTTCGATGCATCGATGAAGACGTCATCTCAATTGTCTTTAAATGATATCTTGTGCGCAGGACCAACAGTTCAAAGTGACTTATTTTCACTACTGCTGCGGTTTCGGCTACCACGATTCGTATTCACTGCAGACATTCAAAAGATGTACCGACAGATACTGCTGGACGAAGCCGACCAGAAATATCAGCTAATTTTCTGGAGAAATGACCCAAGAGAATCATTAAAAATTTACCGACTATGTACAGTCACATATGGTACTCGACCGGCACCTTATCTGGCAACAAAATGCCTTCAGAAATTGGCTCAAGAAAATACCGTTAGATATCCATATGGTGCCGAGATCCTGAAAAATGACTTCTATGTGGATGATTGCATTACAGGATCAGACAGTTTGCCGACAGCCATAATAATGCAGAAGGAACTTACAAAACTTCTACAAGGCGCAGGTTTTCGATTGAGAAAATGGTGTGCCAATCACGCCCAATTGTTGCAAGGCGTTCCACCAGAGGATCAAGAAATAGACCTTGACTTCGAAAACAGCACAGAAGAAAAGATAAAGACGTTAGGACTAACATGGCTGCCCAAGTCAGATCAATTCAGAATTAAAGCAGTCTCTAACCAAGGATCCGGGATCACTAAAAGAATAGTCACTTCTGACATCGCCAAACTTTTCGACCCTTTAGGTGTATTGGCACCAGTAGTCGTCACCGCTAAGATCTTCACCCAACAACTTTGGCAACTAAAAATTGACTGGGATGCAGCCTTACCAATGGAACTTCATACAAGATGGCTTAATTTCAGGACCACTCTGTCAACCTTAAACAACGTCACATTTCCCAGGCACGTATTTGCAAAGGAAGTTCCAAGGCATATGCAAGTCCATGTGTTCTCAGATGCCTCAGAAAAGGCCTATGGCGCTGCACTTTATATCCGATCGATCAGTAAAGATGGCAGAATTATTGTGAGACTATTATGCGCTAAATCTCGCGTAGCACCACTACAAAAACAAACTGTTCCTCGTTTGGAACTATGTGCAGCTCTAGTAGCAGCCGAACTTGCAAACCGTGTAAGGAAGGAACTGAAGTGGGAAGAAGTACCAACCTATTTCTGGTCAGATTCGGAAATAGTGTTATCATGGATAACTTCATCATCCACATCATATCAAACATTTGTTGCTAATCGGATTGGTGCAATTCAAGAATTAACCATAGCGGCACAATGGCATCATGTGAGATCAAAGGATAATCCAGCCGATGTACTCTCCAGAGGGCTGGAGCCAGACAAATTAGAAACATGTCATCTTTGGTTCTACGGGCCAACATTCCTGCACGGAAGTGAAACCGTATGGCCTACAGCTTATCAAACCAAGATTGAGTGTCAGTTAGAAAGAAAGCGTACAGCCTTGCCCGCAATAACTACAGCAGAAGATATATCTAGTGTGATATACAAAATCAATCATGAGGGATCATTTCTAAAGCTTCAACGCATCATTGCTTATATGATTCGATTTGTAAGGAATGCCAAAATTCCAGTCAAATCACGGCCAAACCATCGCTTCATCACTTGTCGAGAATTAAATGAAGCCTTGTGCATCATAATAAGAGCCGTACAAGAAGATGAGTTCAAGGAAGAAATAAAACAATTAAAGAAAGATCATGAATTAAACAAGGGAAGTTGTCTAAAAGGTCTTACACCATTTGTCGATGACAAAGGCATCATCAGAGTGGGCGGTCGTTTAAAGGAATCAGTACTAGAATATGATGCAAAATATCCTATGATTTTGCCCTATTCAGATCCGTTAACAAAACTATTGATGTTAACAATTCATAAGGAGAATCTGCACTCTGGCCCGCAAGCCTTGCTGGCCGATACAAGACAACGCTTCTGGCCAATAAAGGGAAAGTCAATCGCGAGATCAATTGTTCAGCATTGTGTAACATGTGCAAGAGCCAAACCAAAAATGTTGACACAGATCATGGGCAATTTGCCTCCCGCAAGAGTTCAACCAGCACGACCATTCGTTAACTCCGGTGTTGACTTTTGTGGGCCAACCTGGGTGCATTACAAAATTCGAGGAAAGAGACCTCACAAGGCATACATCGCTGTTTTCTGCTGTTTTGCAACAAAGGCCGTCCACTTAGAAATAGTCAGCGACTTGTCAACAGAAGCCTTTATTGGGGCATTAAGGCGATTTATGGGCCACAGAGGAAATTGTAGGAACTTATACTGCGACAACGCAACCAATTTCGTTGGCGCAAGAAACCAACTACGCGAATTGTGTGAGGCCATCCATTCTGAAGCAGCGAGGGAAACCATAGCAGGAACTTGCAGTAAAAGAGGAATCGATTTCCACTTCATTCCTCCGAGAGCACCACACTTCGGTGGGCTATGGGAAGCTGCTGTAAAATCCGCAAAGCATTTACTTATAAAGACAACTTCAGCCGGATCTCTAACTTATGAGGAGCTGGAGACACTAATGATCGAAATAGAAGCAATTTTGAACTCTAGGCCACTAACACAGATGTCAAATGACCCTAATGACCTGACTGCTATCACTCCTGGTCATTTCCTGGTAGGTGAACCATTAACGGCACCCATAGATGCAAGTGCCAAGCAATTGAAAACTAGTCTGCTAGCTAGATGGAGGCTAGTGTCTGATATGAAACACGAATTTTGGAGACGATGGTCCCGAGAATATTTAAATGAACTGCAATATCGACTCAAGTGGAAAGAGCGCTGCCAGAACATAGATCCTGGCACTATAGTGGTTATACAAGATGATAATCTTCCAGTCATGAAATGGCCACTAGGGAGAATTCTTCAAACACATAAGGGAAACGATGGTTATGTTAGAGTTGCTGACGTAAAAACAGCTAAAGGTATACTTCGCAGACCTATTCACAAGCTGTCACCATTGCCGTGTGAGGAGGTAGATCATAACGAGACTCCAATGAACAATAATGATATGGCCGAAGAAATTACAGGAACAGAAGAGTCGCCTCAAAGGACAAGCAATGTCGACAAAGATCAAGTGCCCAAGAAACGACGACGACAGTCTTATGGCACTGCAATTGCAACACTATTATTGGCTTGTTTGGTTCTACCGCCCGGACTTGGAGCAAACATCGATATCGAGAGCTTCGATCCTAAACCGGGGATATATTTCGAAAATATCGGCAAAATAAATTTCATATCAACCGAATGGAATTTAATAGTTTATTACGATTTGAAACCATATTGGATGGAGCTTTCGGTATTATCAAATGGGACGAGGGCATTACATAACTTGTGCCAGCAGAGTAAAACAAGGAGCACATGCATCCAGATAGTGACACAACTTCAGCAGATTGAAGAAGAGTTACATGCCGACAACATACTCCTGTCCACCAGAAGACAAAAACGAGGTGCTATTGACATTGTCGGAAACCTGGCCAATTCACTTTTTGGGGTCCTTGACTCTGAATATGCAAAAAAAATGTCTGAAACCATAGATACCATAAATGAAAATGAAGAAAATCTTCTAACGCTACTGAAAAATCAGACGTCAATAATTGACGCAACGGTTAACGTCTTGAAAAAGGATCAACTAGCTGCAGAAAAGAAATTTAAGGAATTAGACGTCCAAATCACCCACTTGATAAACCACATAAACCACACCGGAGAAGAAACGTATGAGCTAAAAATTAGCCAATTATTTACAACCCTATCCATCCAAATGATGTTCATAGTATCCCATCTTCAGAGAATGCAGTCTTCAATAATCGACGTGTTAACAGACATACACCACGGCAGAATCAGTCCATTACTTGTGACGCCCCAACAATTACGTAACGAACTCATCATGGTCAAGAATCACCTACCACCAGGATTGCAATTACCCGCAGATCAGAATGATATTGTGGAACTATACAAAACCATGTCCGCAGAATCAGGAGTAACCAACAACCACGTAATAGTTAAAATCAGAATGCCGCTGGTCACTCTGGAAAGGTTTGACTTGTTCCAGATGATACCGATACCTGTATCAACTAATGAAGTGCTTGTAGCTGTACGGCCTTGCGCTACATACATTGCTCTCAGTCCACACAGAGATCAATATTACCCAATGACAAAACAGGAACTGTCATCCTGTATGTCGACGGAGGAGCTCAATCATGTATGCCCTCTGAACCATCCTATATATCACAAGGGGGCGGCCGCTTGCTCCTGCGAAGTGAATCTGTTTAACAATTCAACATATAGAAAATGTGAAATGGAAAAAATAGAGAACAGTCCTGCTTGGTTTCAGCTCAATAATCCAAACCAATGGATCTACGCAGTCAAGGAACCCACCACTGCAAATGCTTGGTGTAACGAGGAAACCATCCCGCTGACTTTAACAGGTTCTGGTCTTTTAAAGATGATGCCAGATTGCGTCATCAAGCATGACTTACTGACAATTCGAGGAATACATACATATCCCAGCAGCATTAGAACATCCTACAAGAGGTTAAGTGAGTTAAGCAAAATCACCACACCAGAACAGCTACATCCAGTCATCGGTAACCTAGCTCCCTACGAAGCCCAAGAAGAACAACTGGAAGAATTGATGAGATTGGTCTCATCACAGCTCCAAGAGGAAACAATGAAGAAGACTCATTCCCACAATATCCATCAATTTACCATTGGATATCTTTCGCTCGGACTAATTTTATTCTTCATCGCCATCCTGATATTCAAGAATCGAGATGATTGTAGGCACAAATCGAAACGGCCTAAGCCCGCACCCAGGCAATCTACGGAATGTGACTTCAGTATCAACGTATAGTCATTTGAATCTTCGAACGAAGGTTCAACGCGGGGAGAATGTTAAATCGTGCATGTTCATAACAGATGAATCTAATTCTATCTTAATTCTTATATAAAGAAATTTAATTAGAATTG